>JAMXBB010000011.1:6251459-6418396 GCA_024138015.1 Lumnitzera littorea | reverse complement strand
GGGTTGGGGACGGTTGGTGGTGGGGGTGGGGGTTGTGTGGCGGGAGCGCGGGGGTAGAAAAAAGAAACATTTTCATCAAACGTGAGTATGAAATCTTAAGACAATACATAATACATGATTCCGAAAATAAAAAGTGGTATTGTTTGGAGTTTTGTTACATATGACCAAGGAACGGTGTTTGTTTTTATTGGCTTAGTTGGGATTTTTTTACCATCCCATTCATGTCTTTAACCTAATAGATCAGTTCCGCCTTTTATCTAATATTCAATTTTATATTTATTAAATTTTAATTATTAGACTATTGTGTCAATGGTTCAAATTTAATTGGTAATAAATTAAATATTAATTGAAAAGTGAGATCGATTGAATTAAAATTATAGACGGGACTGTTGTTGTTTTGGATTACATAAATATCATCATGGCATAATAAATAATGATTCAAATTCACCAAAATTAGAAAAAAGGTTTATTAATCTAAAATAGTCATATGTAAATTGATGAATAATTTATAAATATCAAGCCAATAATATAATTTTTAAAAAATTAATATTTATCTTTTCCCGTATTGAAATTTCATTTCCACATGCTATATCGATTTGTCTTTTTATGGAAATTCTAACATGGATATAAGAGGATAATTCGGAAACTAGGATAAGATTTCTGGGACGGAGAATCTGAAGAAAGTGGAGGTGGAGTTCCTGTTTGCCTCCAGTTTTGCTCCCAGGACATCACTGAAGATCCCATTTACTGGTATAAGCTGAAAATCGCAGACAAAACAACCTCAATGACGAGGTTTCTGCAGAAACCAATTTACAGCTTTACATTGCAAAGTTTCTGGGGTAAGCTTGGCTTTATATACGATGTGATTCACAGTTTTAGTACTTTCCAACTTTCCATGGTTTTGAATCATTACCTCGTTATTCATGCTTGTACCTTTTTTGTTCGATGGTTGGAAATGGATCCTCTCCATTTCTAATATTTTTCATCTCTAACAATTTTTCTCATTTATATGATGTTACGTATAATCAATGGTATTGAAATTACAAATTAGATCAAGAGTTTAGCAATCTCTGGTGCCGTACGTGTTTATCAAAGTTATGTCACTCGTAGGACTTACTGTATTAGTCTGGCTGCTGAATTTATTATTTCTAGCAATATTCCAAAGAAACTTACACAGAGTGCATTAAGTTTTGGAAAAAACCTACCATCAATTTTTTTAAGCATTGTGTCAATGTCAATTGGCGTTGCTTCGGGTTAGACATGGCTTTATTCAGTCTCTACTCTATGGACACTATATGCGGAATTTTAATTTCATGTATGGATAAATTTAAATGAGGTTGTTAGACAACAGTTTCATCAGTATCTAACAAACTAGAGAACCTTTTTGCTTTCTTTGCAAGCCTTATGCATCTATAAATCTTAAGGATCCATTTGAATGTAGTCTTCAGCAGTGCAAAAGCCATCATTTTCTCTTTTTTTGATATCCCCAACTATCCTATGGCGATTTCGTTTGGTGGAGTGACATGTGGGATTCATCCAATTCTACTTTTGATACCATAAAATTTTAATGGTCATATAGTTCATTGCGGTACTTTTGCATGGAGATATGGTTACATATTTTGTTTAGTGGAGTTGATGAACTCTAGTTTGGTTTAGCAATTACACAAAACGAGTTTATCCTTTTCAACAAAATCAGGCAGAAATACTTGGAGGCAGAGGTGGCATTACAAATTACAATTCTCTGCATTTTTTATGCTTAGTTGACAACTGCATCCAGCTGCAGTATGAAAGAACTACAGAAAGTGGAAGGATTTTGACGGATTTCAGGGTATCTGAATGAATCTAAATCAAGTGTAGATTTTATCTTTTACTGCTGTACTGTTCCTTTTTATAGTTGGTCTTCCCAGCGACTGTAGAGGAAATCTGCCAACATTTTATTATAAGATTGTGGCATGACTGCTGTTGATTCATCAAAGAAATCCATTCATGGACATGGAAGGATGCTTATTTGCTTAAGAACATCTGGAATCTCTAGCTTTCTTTCTTGGATATATTGCAGTTGGAAAGGAAAGGAGGACAAACATGCAAATTCCACTTGGTTATATTGCAAGCTCTAGCGAGTCCTTCAAATCTTCTGATCACCTCAAACTGAATAAGTCGGCGAACCATCTCAGAAAAGGAATGAAGGTCCTTCCTTTAAAGTTTCATTCTCCACTTCATTCCTGTTGCTTCACTTGCTCCACTTTTCATTTCTACAGCTGATATTTGTTATTAGAAGTTTTGACAACATATGCTATGTTTTTTTGCCTGGACAGACTTGTGCTGTAAGAAGGCGAAGAGCATATCAACGTACTGAAACCTATGTGCTACTCGAACCAGGACAAGATGAAAGATTTGTTTCTGAAGAAGAGTTAAAGGTCAAGCTCAAGGAGTGGCTAGAAAATTGGCCTGGTAAAACTCTCCCACCCGATCTTGCAAGATATGATTCCATGGATGATGCGGTTGCTTACCTTGTGAAGTCAGTTTGTGAACTAGAAATTGATGGAGACGTTGGTTCAATCCAATGGTATGAAGTACGTCTAGACTGAAACCAATTGTAATGCATCCATATGAAAGATCTTCTCTTGAAACGATAGGGGGAACATCAAAGCCGGACGCACTCAAAGACTATATTTATGCTTAGATATCAAGCCTAACGCCCTGCTTATGTGGTTCTTCATAGGGATCGTATCCATGATTTCCAATATGACAAGTGAAACTATTTCAATGACACGCACATTCCAAAATGATTCGTACAGAGGATACAACTTTTAGGAATTTCAAGCCTAACGCCCTACTTATGTGGTTCTTTATAGGGATCGTATCCATGATTTCCAATATGACAAGTGAAACTATTTCAATGACACGCACATTCCAAAATGATTTGTACAGAGGATACAACTTTTAGGAATTTCATATCTCTGATTGATTACCAAAATTACGTTTTCTGTTTGTCTGATTGATTCACTGCAACCCGAAATTTCATACGAGGAACATGAATCAAAAAAGACTATGCAATCATCATCCAACGATAATTAGCACCACTCAGACTCTCCCCTTATCAAAGAGCTTGCATTCAATGCTACGATTCTCTAGCATTTCATATCTCTGTTAGAGCTCAAGAGTGCTCCAACTACTAAGGTAAACATCATTTGGTTGTATTAAAACCCCCAGACTCTCCCCTTATCAAAGGAGCTTGCAGCACCACTCAGACTCTCCCCTTATCAAAGAGCTTGCATTCGATGCTACGATTCTCTAGCNATCTCTGTTTGAGCTCAAGAGTGCTAAGATAAACATCATTTGGTTGTATTAAACCCCCAGACTCTCCCCTTATCAAAGAGCTTGCATTCGATTCTACGATTCTCTAGCATTTCATATCTCTGTATATCTCTGTTAGAGCTCAAGAGTGCTCTAACTGCTAAGTAAACATCATTTGGTTGTATTAAAACCCCCTATATGCTTATCATCCAACGATAATTAGCACCACTCAGACTCTCCCCTTATCAAAGAGCTTGCATTCGATTCTATGATTCTCTAGCATTTCATATCTCTGTTAGAGCTCAAGAGTGCTCCAACTGCTAAGGTAAACATCATTTGGTTGTATTAAAACCCCCTACATGCTTATTCAAAACTTCAAAACCGTGACTTGTGCTCGATTATGTCCAATCACGTAACATGTGTAATGCAGAAAAGTGAACCTTACCGTGTGCACAAATCACTGATACATAATTTATCAACAGTCTACGGGATTGCTGAAAAGGAACAGAGCAGTTGTGTTCATGGGAGTTTAGTTTAGTGTGCATGCGCGATTGGTCCACACTGCTGATTCTGCTGTTATTCATGAATCAGATGTTCTTTCTATAATTTCAATTTCACGTCAGGATGATTCATTCAAATTTCCACACCATGAAAAAGAAAGACTTGCGTGATTCTATCAAAAAGGTATCAAGCTACAGAAAACACACAAGGAATCGGAAACCACTGGCAACAATGCGGGCAATTTTACAAGCGCCAAGTTACAACCCTATCAAAGTTTTTCATTATACATAGGGATTTATGAAGCCACATAACCATGTCGTTATGACTCTTCTCTCTCTCTCTCTCTCTCTCTCTCTCTCTCGCCATCGGCTTCTACCAAAACAGCAATCAAGGAAACAGACCAACATCCGGAGACACCTTATTTTGGTCGTTAAGGCTAGGTGGTAAAACCGCACCTCCCCTCCTACTTCTGGCAAGCAAACCTCTTGTAATTGGTGACATCATGAGATCTGTTGGGCTTTTGTACCTTCAAAAAGAAATCAAATCAAAAGATATCAGTAAACGGATTGTAATCAGGGTATATCTCCAATAATGGAACATCAACTTAAACAAAATTTTTCTCTTTGTTGGTGAAGATTACAAACCTTTCGGGGTATTTGAAAGCTTTGGGGACTTTGAGGAGATCTGGGGTGGTCGGCTTGCGCAATTCATGGGCTGAGTTCTGCGAATTTTCGTCTCTTGATTGTTTCTGGTTCGGAGGGGGTCTTTTGCACTCCAAATTGGAGTGCAATTCATGGGCTGAGTTCTGCGAATTTTCGTCTCTTGATTGTTTCTGGTTCGGAGGGGGTGTTTTGCACTCCAAATTGGAGATTTCGGAGACAACTGGGATTTCAGCAGATGTTTCAAGCACTTTATTCATCGTAAAGATATGGGTTTATTATTACTAGTATGATAAGAAATTGAAAATCAAAACAGTATGAGATATCGAATCTGTTACAAGTTCGGGGAAGAGAGAGAGATATGATAGATGAGTACTGGGATAGTTTGAAGATGGGGGTTTTAACGTTGGAAGAAAGACGATGTTACCGTTTAAAAGTTTCGAGGAGGATACCCGGCAACGGTCGGATTTTCATGCCGCCTCGCAAGATTACGCTAAATATTTTCAGGCTTTTTCTTGTCTAAACTTGGACCGTACATTTTAGGTATACAGGACAGTGGGAGTGGTGTCCATTTAAACAAAAAAAGTAAAGAGATAAAAAAAAAAAATGGGGCATATCATAAGTATGTTCCTAGACCAATTAAGGAAAAAAGTTTCTTTTTTATTTTTTCCATGCTTGATTTGTTCTTTCGATTTATTTTCCATCAAAATTTGCTTTTACACTAGTAAAAAGATAATCCCAAATTAATGCTTTTTAGGAAAAAAAATTCATTAGATATTACCTACTACATATATATACAAGTAGTGAGGGAATAGTAATAAAATTTAAAAATATAGTAAAATAGGTGATAATTATTTTAAGAATTAATCATCTCCGTTACCATGTATCGAAACTTTATTGATATTTAAAATTTTTCTCAAGCTTTTTGGAAAAAAAATGTAAAAACTGAATAAATAAGTGTAAACACAAAATGTTAATGAAACTATTCTCACGTATTCATATGAGAAGGGATTTAGTAGGTATTACACATTATATAAAAATATACATAATGTATAACTACTAATTGAATTTGAACACATAGAGTAATAGTAGATAGTTATTTAAAAAACTACTATTTATGTTGTCACATTTTTAAGTATAATTGGTAATTATACATCGGTATAAAGTCAATATGAATACCTAAAATTTCATTTTTTTTTTCATTTTAGTACTTAAACTTTAGATTTGTTCATTTTAGGACCTTAAGTTTTTAAATGAAATAAATTGATATCTTTGTTATAACAGTTGTTATTATAAAATGGTAGAATAGTAATATAAATACATTCATTTTCATTTTATTTCCATTTTAGTACTCAAACTTTATTTTTGATTTTATTTTGGTATTTTAACTTTTTAAAATGAAACAAATAAGTATTTTTTATAACGACTATTATAATAAAAAAACTAATTTATTTCATTTAAAAAGTTTGGATACTAAAATGAACAAATCTAAAGTTTAGGTGCTAAAATTAAAAAAAATATGAAAATTTAGGCACCTTTAATAGCTTTATCCTATTATACACCATAGGTACTTTTGTATGACATATACTACCTATTGATTATTTTTCCATCGACGTTTAGTCCAGAAATGTTTTGATAATAAAACAAAATAAAAACAAAGGAATTGTTGATTTTTCAAACCTTATTCCATTTAAGAGACTTAACTATAATAACTTTTTATTAATGATTGTTTTTCTTAGAGTATTAAAATTATTTCATTTCAAAATACTTTTAATTTTTACAAATATATGATTCTTATATTTCATAGTTTTTATCATTCATAATTTTTCAAGAATGAAATCATTCAAATTTATGGAGATGGCATATAAAAAATGTAAATATGACAAGTACTTAAATAATAATACTAGAAATCATATATTAAATTACATCAGTTAGTATTCTTAAATGATAATTTAATAAAATCAAAAGTAATTTATAGATAATTAGATGATGTAGCATCATTTGCATTGAGTGGAATAAAAAATATTATATGTACATGATATGGATCTAATATATATACATAAGAGGGAGAAATGTCACCAAAACTAGTTGTTAAGATGGATTTTTTTATGGTTCCATTCATTATTTTTACAAGACCGGTGCTGCCTTTTATTATACCATTGATTTAATATTTATTAAATCTAAATCATTAAACTAATTATGTTATCAACTATCTAAATCTAATGGATAATAAATGAATGGTAGGATGAAGGGCTAAAACAGTCTTGTCAAACTAATGGATGAGAGCATAGAAGTTCCTTGTTAAGATTGACTTTCAATGAGTGACCATTAATATAATTTACTCATTGTCCTGGAGATATCCCAAACTTAAGTTAGCATGAGCAAGTTCGATCTAAGTTATTCAATCCCTTTGTATTAAGTTAAAAGGACAAATGGTAATTAGAGCTGTTTAAGCAGGTGAAGTAGATCAATTCATCTCGCTTTGCATTGACCTGCAGGTTAAGTAGGTTGGCTCGCTTTAGTCCGCTTGCAAATGTGATTGGAAATTTTAACCCAACTTGCCCCATTGCAGGTTGGTAGGTTAAGTGGGCCAAATTGCCAACCCACATTACTTTAAGGTTTTCTTATACAAGAAATAATATTTAAAATATTTGCTAAACTTATATATGATTATTATCAACACACCATCTTTTATTTATTTCTTACATTGCCATTAAGCTAAAAAGGCTTGTAAATTACAAAAAAATTCATGCATAATTGGATTTAATCTTTTCTATTAATTGTAAAGCTATGTATATCAAATAGTTTTTGTTGCCTAATGATATCATTTTATAGGAACAACTGTATAAATTTAACTTATCTAAAAGAACGAAAAAAAAAAAAAGGTGTATAGATTTATACCCAATATATGCAATTGTCTTTTTAGACTTATTGAAAGAGTTGAAAATTCCAAATTGAAATGAAATTTTAGAGAATTGTTTAGAATAAAAAATTATGCAAAGTCCTCTAATAATATTATTAGTTTCTTTTCTTTTTTTTCTCTCTCTCTCCTTTTTTTTTTTCACATTTTAGATGTATTCAAAATATTAATATTATTAGTTATTACTCATTAAACTAATAGCTTATTTAGTTTGTTAAATTGAAAGGGGGCGAGAGGTTGGGGATATGGCCTTGAAATTGTGATTACTAAGGAATATAATAAGAGTGTAATGAGTTGTGCATTCTTATTACCGTGTTTAGTTGGACGTTAGTGAATTGAAATTATGTTGTTCACTTCACATATGGTAATGAAATATCAATAATGCCCCTACTTAAAGAACAATAAAATATTTAAAAAAACCTAATCTAAATTAAAATAATTTACATCAACTCTCTATCCATATTAGGATGTCAATCCCTAACCCCTAATTCTCAACTTCTTACTGGTGGAAACCTTAATCCCAATTTCAGCAAGAATTAAAATCGCACAACTTGAGGAACCACTTGACCAACAATCTCTCGAGATACAAATTTCAAACCCTTCATCGTTTTCTTTCTCTCACATCGCAAGAAAAGATTATCTTCCCCTCCTTATTCGATTTGCTTTCATCCAAACCCCAATGCAATATATCATATGTTCATGCATGTAGTAGTAGAATCCATTGACTATGTAGTTTCGTAGTGATGAGGAAGGCTAGTAATCTAGGCTGATGCGGTGAATAGTCAGTAAGGTTGCATTGTGTGTGAATAATAGATTAGTGAATTGATGATTAAAATGAGTTGTTGAGATAAATCTAGTGTAGTAAAAAGAATATGGTGTTAGTCAAGGGTTGATTGTGTAAGATGTCCCTGTCGATAGTGTGATAAGCTGGTAATATGATTACGTTTGACTCATGGGCATTGTTGAACACCAAAACCAATCTCTCATATACTCTATTTCCATGTCTCTACATATATAAGGGAGTAAACAAATACTTGATCTGTCTTAGGTTATAAGTTAATGTTACAATGAGAAGGAGAATACATGCACACACATCTACATACTTTGCCCTTGAAATCAATGATATTATTATATAGCATATTCATGTTAGTGAATGGTAGTAGTGAATTGCCTAATCTATAATATTTACAATAAATTGTCATGTCAAACTGTTTTGAATCATTTACTACTTTGAACTCAACTGTAAGAAATGTAAGTTGTAGCTGTGGTGAACAATCCATACTCGTACCATCTTAGAAGGATGGATCATTTGGGAGAAAATTTTGTGGATGTCCTAAATCTTGGGTATGCTCCTACTCTTAATTGAATTGATTAATGGACATGCTGTTTCAACTTGCTTAATACCATTTTCCTATAACATGTAGATGGGAGATGAATGTAAATTCATCCAATGGGTAAGTCCACTCACTTATCATTATGGCTTGGAGTTTGGAAGAAAGGCGTTGAGTCGGATTAAGAGCTTGGAACATGACTTAGAGACTGCTGACAGTGGGCATAAGGAATGGATACTTAGACTAGAGCACAACTTGCTAGTGTTATGAAGAAGATAGAGGTTGCTCCTTCGGGTATCGATTATTATGATGCTAACTATCTGATGCGTCTCCGGGTTGGACACACAGAAAGGCACCAAATTATTAGGTGAGCAACTAAGTTCATATATGTAAGATATGATATATGTTCAAGTAGAAAACATCATTCAGAGTTTAACTCCTAATCAACAATCAATGTCCAAAGCATACACATAAATAATCTAACTGTAACTATAAATAAGCACTCTTACTCCTCCAAGTATCTTGATATAATACTTTAATATGCCATTAGACATCAATCCCAACTTACCTAGACATAATGTTACGTGCTCCTATACTTCACATTTGTGATATTCATTAATAATCCCAAGAAAGTAACACATAACTTCAATTTTAAATTCACATATGAAGTATGAACTTATTTTCATTATTAAGTAGGTTTACATTCTAACATAAGTAAGTTCTTTAGTTATTTATCTTACTTTTAGTTGACTTGAGATAAGTTCAAACTAAATTTCTGACTAAGGTTTTGACTCATTATCGTAAGTTAAGTTTTTACTTAAGAAGTTCTCGACTTATATTCTAACTCTAGTATAGTTATAAAGTTTCAATATCAATTACTTTCTAACCTAAAGCCCATTTTTAGCATAATCAAGTTATTCACTCTTAAAGAACATTTTGATCTTCTTTTTTACACAGTTTCTAACTCTTCGGTCATTGCCACAACTTACTATTTAACTTATACGAAAACTTACCTTGCATTTCTAGAATTTCCATAATTTATAATATCAGTAAATGTCCACTAAGAACTTCAGTTATATATATACTAACTCCCAATATACTAAAGACTCATTTACACTTATATAGTAACTTAGAGATTTAATTTCAAATTCACTAAATATCAACTTTTTACTTAAAAATCACCATTTCTTAAATCATAATAATCCACTTCAAGCTGTAGTAGGTTATTAATCATAAGTTACACTATAGTTTTATAAAGAATCACTAAAGCTCTTTTGAAAACACCTATCTAGCGCATTGTTTCATGAGAATGAATTTTTCCCCAAAATCTGACAACATAATTTTTACAATCTAGCCATATAACATCAAAATTCAATATCTTAAGAGTATAACTACAAAATTTCAAGTCAAAACTACATTAATTGGTCTTTTAATTACTAACTGTAAATTCATTGCAGAGGACATTTTTCTTAAGGACTCTATATCTACACTCAAAATTTTGAAAATCTAATTGAATATTTGAATTCCTCATGCAAAAATACATAGGAAAACCAAATTTAATAATTTTTTGTGATCATTTGCTATTTTTCCCTAATTTTTGTTAAAATTGAAAAAATTTAACAACTTATCGGAAACACTAGCTCTAGCCACCATGGGGAGGGGAGGGTGTTTCAGCCTAAACTACCGTTGGCCACTACTACAGGCCACCACTTGGTTTCACTTTTAGCTATTCATCTTCCTTGGGTACTTGTAATTTCCTAGATATACCTACTAATTTCCTAATTTTTTGTCCTTTATCTCTCTCTCTATTTTCCACTTACAAAATTTAATTCAAGCTAACAAATGATCAAACTTTGTTTCAAATTGTAGGAGATGATTTTTATATCTCCATTTGAGTTACTTTGTATTTTTCCTAACCTAATTACAAATGTAAATTAACATGCTTAAGAGTCAAGAGGGCTAAAATCTTATCTCATGCATTTCCTAATCTCATTCCATGTAGCAAACTTGTTTTCTAGCTATCTAGGAAGTTTTTTTAATCATTTTCCCCAATTTTATTAATTTATTTAGTGAATTATACTTAATTTTGGGTATTTACGATAATTACAGTTATATATATTTATATAATAATTATACTCGATGTATATACATGTCTTTTATATATTATTTAATATCCAATATTAATTATATTACTCCTATAATATATTTCTAAATATTCGTTAATTTTCGAAACCCATATCATGCATATTCGGTAATATAATAACGATATGGTAAATTCTTGCTATTTTAGCTATATTTTTAATATTTTATTATATTTTTAAATTTTGAACTTAACTAATCTCTTTGACTAATGTGTCAAGCATATATATAAGTTTTTATGTTAATTGATTTAGTTTTACTAATACCTTAAATTTACTAACTTAATTCCTATTTACCGAGTACAGGGCTCACAGTAAACATAAAATAAGAGAGAAAAATGATTTGTGCTAATTCATAATCTACCAATAGGACTATTTCATAGGGTTATTTATAGTCTTCGATAAAATTGGATTCAAGGAAAATAAAAAAACAAAATAAACCTAAATAAACATTCTTAAACTAGCGAAAATCTTTGACACCTTGATATTGCTTCAAAATAAGGGGTTGAGTTAAAATACTCATGAGCAACTAGAATTTGACTTAATATTTACTTGAGTTTAACTTGAGAAAAGTTAAGTCAGGCTCAAGTTTAAGGTACTTGAGAAGTTAATGGAGTTAGGTTTAATCTTTATAGTACTTGGCTTAACTAGCTTGTGAGTTAAATTAAACTCTAGTCAAGTATAAATTTAGTCAAATTTGGACATTGACATTATTACAATAAAAAAATTTATTTCATTAGATAAATCGAGCCTAAATAGGCTTACTTAAGTAGAGTTTGAGCTTGTTGAGTACCACTTTGAGTCGAGCTTGAGCATAAAATTCTAAGATTGATCGAGCTTAAGTTAAGCTTGAGCTCTTAAATTTCATGTTGAGCTAATGCTTGAGCTCGATACTATGTTGCTTCAACATGATTTATATACAACCTTATTCGAACACTCAAATTTGACCTTGAAAATAGCAACAAATGGAAAAATGATCGATCAATTTCTTTAGTTATATCGTGCAATGATTTCTTTTTTTTTTTTAAGATAAGTTATTGCGAGTGGGTTAGGTGTCTTAGGGTTAACGTTTATTTGGGTGATGTAGATTAGTGATTATGGTAATATGTAAGAATTAGACATATGATGTGGTATTTAAATGGCTGAATTTGCATTATTAATTCAAAATATACTACTTGTCGTGTTATTGCCCATAATTGATGGTAAGGATAACAGATGGAAATGGAGAAATGAAATGTAGTAATGATATTAGGTAAACTTTCGATTGGTTATAGTACATGATATGTTGAAAGTTGAGGTACAAATTTATAAAAGCTAGTGAATCTAAGGTAGAGAACACAATATTATCCCTTTAATATTATATACATGCCAGTTTTGTAGGATTTCAAGTTATGTGTTGTTGTTCAAGTCATATACTTCTTGAGGTTATTTATTTGTAGACATCAATATGAATTTTGATGCATTTTATTAAATTATGTTACCTTATAGATCAAGTATTTTGTAGGTTTTAAGAGTTCTATGATGTTAGTTTGTCAGGTTTTGAGCATATGCTATGGTATTTACAGGGTTTAGAAAGAGTTTTGATATGTTTTCGTTAGGCTTCGACCTAAGAAAGCTTAGTCTAAACTTAGATGGTGCACCTTTATTGCAGTTGATGTGGTAACTAGGAGTCAAGCTAAAGCAGTTACTTCATTACTTGAAAGGATAAACGTTAAATTTACTACCTGAATTTTGTCTAAATTTGTAATTTACCACTTAGACTTTGAAATAATCAATTTACTATCTAATGATATTATTCGTGGTCAATTATACTACACAAAATAACTCCAGTAATAACCATTTCTATACATATATATACAAACAAACCATGGCTTAATACATAGATTATAAAGTCCATGTAGATGTTTATGTAGCATTTTTATACTTATATGGCATCCATGTGGCATTTTTTTTGTTATTATGGTTATTATATATTAATTTTAATATTTAATTATTATTATTAATTGCATGTTAACATAGTGTTAATGTAGCATTTTTCACATCTACAAGGCTTCCACATAGCATTAATATCATATATTATAAGTAAAATGTATGGCCCATTAGGATACAGATCAATCTTACCCCACCACCCCACACACACTTTCCACTTACAAGCAATGGCTTACTCAATTGTTATTCATTATATCTTTAGTAATATAGAAGGATAAAGCCAATAAATAAGCAATATGGACAACAATTGCAAATATCTCATTCCCTTTCTCCATAGACAACATATGTAAAACCAAATTTTTCATCTCTTTGTTCCTCCTTACTCGCTTACATAAATCTAAAGTTAAAATCACAAAAAGTACTCTACACTCTCTATTGCTCCACAACTACCAAAAACCACAAAGCACTACCATCTTGCTTGCAAGCGCTTGTAAAGTGAAACCCCTTAGCTATTTATGATACTTGAAAAAATATTTAAAGTACCATAAATAGTCCAACCATGCTACTTTAAGCTGTTACTATTTGATTCTTTGGTCACTTCAACTTAACCATTGCATAACTTCATCATAGACATTAAACTCTATTAAATGGAGGTGGTGGTCGAAGCTGGCGAAGTAGCTGAAGAATTAAACAATGGTGGCTTAAAGTGGCATGATCAAGCCACTTTTGGTATTGACAATTATCAAGATAGAAAAGGAAAATTTTAAATAAGTTAAAAAAGGGGGTAATGTATTTGAATTGCTTTTGGAAAGTGAATAAGAGGTAAGTAGTTATCCTATTATGTAGGGTATTCACTCATACCACATTTGACTAAATGGTTTTAGGGTGAGTATTGAAGGTCATAGAGCAATATCTAAGAAGTAACTTTGTGACACCATAGAAAATAAATAAATAAATAAAATAAAGGAAACAAAATAATAAATATAAAGGATAGGATAAGAAAGTAAATAATAGTTATTTGAGGGATAAGGAAGTTTTTTTTACCCTCAAATATTAAAAGACTTTGCAAAACCTTAAAGCTCTTTTTTTACTCTTGTATATTATAGTTGTCTCTTTAAATAAACCCTAAGAGCAAGGCTATGATAAAACCTTATTCAGGTAATTCTTTTGATTTAGACACTTGAACTGTATTTTTCACTGACATCAAGGAGTGTTGTAGTATTATGAAAGCATGTAGTTTAGGTTTTACAAGGCAGAGTAGGGAAAGAGTTGAATCTTAATTCAATAAGCAAGTTGTTAATTTTGATAGAAAAAGAGAATGTGCTGTTGTATTGATTAGGTGTTTTAATTGTTTATAGCCCTAGGCATTTTCATTTAAGCATGGTCTAGCGTGGATTTCAGTTGCTTCATAATCCCTAGAGTAAGGTATGTAGTGTTCTAGTCATTGTTTTTACTTTTATAATTGAGGATCAGACCACATTTTAGTTTTTATTATTGTTAATGTAGTAAAAAGAGACTAAACCTAAGGTAAATCTAGAGTGAATTATGCATTGAAGTCATTGAAGGATGGATTGGGAAAGGTTGGAGTTGAAAAAGAGAAAAGGATTGTCAAATAAGAGGAATACAAGCAAGGACCATAGTTATGGACATACCCATGCTCCCTTTGTTGAGAATTTTGGTTGAAGAGTGGAAAAGAAAATTTTAGGCTATAAGGATTACGCCCTAAGACCATGGCCTTAGACTCTAGCCATGGTCTTGCAATATTGTTAGGATCATGGGTGTGAATCAAGGAGTTTAACTTGGTGAAGGATCATGGTTTAAGATTATAGTCGTATTCCTCGGACATGGTCTTGTAATTGCCATCTTTCCTTTTGTTTCTTGTTTCTAACATTCCTAAACCTTAATTCAACCAATTCTAAGCACATTCAAAAATCTAAATTGAACCTAAAATCTTAAATTAATCTTAGATTTCAATTGAAGAACTTAAAAAGATAATGAAGTTAACTTAACTAGGAAGAGATAATAAGAGAATAGGAAGTAAAGGAGTCATTTTGTGACTACTTCAGGTGTTAACACTAAAGAAACTTTTGATTTAGAATTTTCAATTGTTCTCAAGACCTAAGTACGTACTTCCCTTATTTGTTGCTTATGTTTGTATAGGTTAGTATAATTGTAATTATAATAAAGACTGCTTGGACTATTAATTGCATGATGATTGTGTTTCACTAACCTTAAGGGGTTGTAGCACTAATATCCCTAAGGTGGCACCTCAATGATCTTTGGAGCATTTTGTTTCTTGTAGAGTTTTCCTTGGAAATGATTTGAGGTAAACTAAGTTGGTATTCAGGAGTTGCAGTTCTAGTGTCTTAAAACTAAGTAGGTTAGGTGACATCTAATGGTCGTGGTATTGGGGTCATAGTGTTGATTTAGACAAGAGCCACAATGCTAGTGTCTCGATTTAGTAGTTGTATGAGGATTCATGAGATACTCCAAGTTAGGGTTATTTGTGAATGATCTTAACTGTATTATGTTGCTGGAATTAAATAAAAGATGTGAACTAGTAGTTATATTACTTATTGTTGATTGCATTAATGCATGTGATTATATATATTGCCTAGTATGAGCTTATGTTTGTGGGTTATATGTACTGACTCCGGTTGACTATTTTCTTTTTCAGTTGTAGGAACTTTAGATGAGCAGGTAGATTATGATGGAAATGGTTACACCTACTATTATTAGTAGGACAAGGATTCAAGATAATATTACTATTATTATGAGGATGAGATATGAAGATTGATCTAATTAGATGGAGAGACTTTTTTATTTAGGAGTTATGTTTGATCATGTGACCATGAGGATTTGACTATGTTTTTTAGTTTTATTTATTAAGGAGATTAACTTTTGCAATTGAATACTTTAGAAGAATTAATTATTATGAGAATTTGGGGAGTTATTTATTCAATTAATTAGAGATTTTAGTAGCTCATTTAGTATGATGTATTAGTAGATTTTTTAAGGACACGTAACGGTTTGTAGCGCTTCTAAGCATGAGGGTGTAACAAACTTTTTGGAACCTACTTTAGCAAGGTGAGGTATGGGAATGATATATTTATACTCTTTACTCATCTTAAAATAAATACTCTAAGGTATATAAGGTACAATTTTTAAGGTATCATCTACTTGCCTTTTAAAATATATTTAACAATATGAAATATATTAATAAATAAAAAGAATCTTATATTCTTTCCATTAAGAAAATAAAAGAATGGAAAAAAATGTTATAATGAAGTTAATATAACAAAAATTTTCTATTAAAAAAGTGTGAAGTTGAAATTTACGAAAAGATAGGAAAACAAAAAAAAAAAAAAATTATATAGGTTACATAAGTTACTTGTACTTATAAGTTCTATAGGATATAGATTATTTGATGGTTCTTAGGTAGTTTCACGGTGCTTCAAAGTAGGTTCTAATTTTAAAAGTTTTGAAACCTGCATCGATAGCATAGAGTATTGTTAGAATCTCATACCTACTCACTTTGCATCTGCTCCACCTTAGTAAACATTTTCCCGTAATAAAAAGGATACATTTACTCTTGCAATCCATTAAACTTTGATTGATGTCTTCTTTAAGAGATGTTATATATTTTTAAGATAAGAAAAAGAAAATCTATTTTGTAGAGATCAAGGAATATTTTTAGGATCATAAAAATTGATTTGATTTAGTAGCTCTTCAAAAGACATTTTATGAGAATAAATATTACATAGTTGTTTCGAAAAACAAGAAGATATTATTTGTCCTTCATCCAAAATCCTCATGGAAACATGGTCATATTTCCTAATGATGATTTACAAAGATTGAGAGTTGAAGCATAGAAGGATATGAACAGGAGGAAACATATTTATGAATATAATTTCTTTCAAAGGTCCTTACATCTTGTGTTTGAGTGAATTTTAGGTGCTACACTTTTGGTATGTGAGAGAGATTAATTGTAACTTTTGTAATGCTTTACTTACGAGTATCATTAGCTTGCTATTGAATGCAAGTGTTTCCTCTTTTATAAGGTGCTCGAAGGAAGAGAAGATTATAATTTTTATGAGGTACTATAAAGGTTTTTGTATGGCATTAGAAGGGAATTTTACGACTATTATGTTTAAAGTAGTGGATAACACTTAGATATAGAATTGGAAGAAAAGAGAGCAAACAATTAAAGAAATTCAAACCCCTTTACACATCTTGTATCATTTTCTCTTTTCATTATCCTTTCATTATATCAAAAGTTATATTAGAATCTTTATTTCTATAACTTCTAATGTTGATATCTTGCAAATTTTAGATAAATTCAAAATGTTCAAGTTCATCTAAATTATACTAAACCCCCTTCTGCATGTTTATAAAGTTCTTTAATATTATTCAAACTTTATAGAATTGCATCTATTGAATACATGTAAGGAATTTTGTAAGACTATTGTGTCTAGAAGGTCAAGTATACAAGCGAACATCAATTACTCAATGTACATGCTTGACTAATGATGGTTGTGTGAGCTATCATGAGTTTGTGGTTAACCAAACCCATTCCACGATTGATTGGGGTAAGGCATCAATTGGATCAAGTTCGTAATAGACTAAGGTGAGTTGTGTTGCTTGTGTTATTTCCCTATTTGAGCTTAGTACCTAAATTATTTTCTTTCATGTATATTAGAGTTTAAGCTTTTGAAGCATTATATATATTAAGTATACTAGCAAGTGTTTACATAGCATTTATTGAAAAAAAAAAAGGTGCGATAAAATCTTAAGGACTTATAAAAGAAATTATGCTCTATGATTGTGATAAAATCATTATATTGTTGCTATAATTTTATAATGGTCTACTAAATCTAGCTTATAATTTCTCACTTCCATTTAGGATTTCTACATAAATTCCTCATATCAAACTCCATTGCTTACTTTTTTTTATTTATCTTGTTTATGGAGTGAAAGGTGAACTATAATGTAAATTCCTAACATATTTGTAGCAAGATGATGATTTTTGGAACTTTTGATATGCATAGTGAAGAGATTGTTGAAGATGCGGTAAAGTTTTGTTATATTAGAATTACTACTATTCTGCTATGGATAAAGGAGACGAGAGAGAAATCTGATATCTAGAGAGCAAATGAAAATCAAATTGGATATAATTTGTCAATCAATTAGTTATGTACAGTTGCTTATATTTATAGTGTTGATGTATCATGTGTTATTACTCACGTGATAAATAAGCTAATTAAGCCTCTACTAGACTAACTAAACAAACTTTGTTTTCTCTACAAAACTAATAGCTAAACTAGTTTAAAATATTCAACAACAAAATAATACTATCATGTAACACCCCCCACGCCATGAAAGTTGGATGATGTGAAGAATCTAACTTGGACAATAATAATGATAACTATGATTAATATAAAGCTTTGGTCATGGCTTCAGCTAACTGTTGAGAAGAACTAACATGAACTAAATGAAGAAAGCTAGAAGATATATAGTCATGAGTGAAATGACCATCCAACTATATATGTTTTGTTTGATTATGAAAGCAAGGATTTTCAGTGATGAGGCATGTGGATTTGTTGCCATAATATAAACAAACATGCAGAGGAATCCAAAGATGAAGGTCATGCAATACATAAGATGTCCACAGTAGCTCTTTGGTTGAAAATGTAATAGCTCGATACTTTACCTTAGCTAATGAAGCAATAACAATAGGTTATTTTTTAGTTTTCCATGAAACTAAAGAAGAACCAAGAAATATACAATATTCGGATGAAGACTTGCAATCTATCCTTCTAAAGCCCTTATCCGCATCAACAAATCCAAAGATGAGGAAGAAATGTAAAACAACCATTTGTCTACATAACCCTTCAAATAACATAACAAATGAGTGGCCACTTGCAATGTGAAGTCCTTGGTTTAGAAATGAATTGGCTTAATTGTTGAATTGAAAAGCAAATATCATGCTTGGTCATTGTCATGTATAATAAACGACCAACTAAACATCTATACAAAGAGGGATCTGTCAACAGTTCACCATCAATTGCAATTAAATGAACATGTTGTAGAAAAGGAACATGAGTAGGCTTAGAAGTAATAAGGCCCGTATCTTGAAGTATATCCAAAAGAAACTTCTACTAATTAAGAAAAATTCCTTCATTTGTGTGACAAACTTTAGTTCCTAAAAAATATTAAACTTCTCCCAAATCCTTAATAGTGAAAGCTCAATCTAGCTATTACTTAACAAAACTAATCAAGTCAAGATAATTCCAAACCAACAAAACATCACCAACATATACTACGGTTGCTAGAAAAACTGATCCTTCTTATCAAACAAATAAAGAATAATCAGCTTCTAATTGAATAAAACCCAAAGAACAAATGAATTTAGTGAATTCTTTTTTCCATTGTCTTGATGCCTACTTTAATCCATAAAGAGAATGCATAAGCTTACAAACAAGATTTGGATTATCAATAGCATAACCTTTAGGAGGTTTCATATATACCTCCTCATCAAGAAAACTATGCAAAAAAAAGTATTGTTAACATCGAGCTGATGAATAAACCAATTATTCATAGATGCAAGAGCTAAAAGAATCCAAGCCATAGTAAGCTTAGCTACGGGTGAAAAAGTGTGAACATAATCAACCCCTTCAATTTGATTGAATCCCTTTTGCTACTAAGCAAGCTTTGAATCTCTCTATAGATCCATTTAACTTATACTTCACCTTCTATACCCACTTTGAACCAATGGATCTATTACCTTATGGTAAAGGAACAAGATCCTAAGTATGATTAGATTCAACAGTTATCAACTCTTTGTTCATAGCTTCAATCTATCTTGGATCTTGTTTTACCTCATGATAATTTTGTAGTTCTTGGATTGCAAAAACATGAGCTAATGAAGCGACATATTCCTTAGGGTATGAAGTAGATTGAAACAAAGGATATTTAGGTAGTGTATGAGAGGATGAAAGTGATGGAAACATTGCTGGTGTTGTGTCATTTAGTATAGAAACTTGTATAATAAGGATGAAATCCTTTAGCCATGAATAAGTATGTTTGACATGAGTAGACTTACGAATACTAACAGAAGAAGAAGGTGCTGTATCATTCAATGAAGACGATGAAACATTGTGATCAATATCACAATTAACAATATCATCCGAGTTGTCACAACTATCAACATGATGAACAACAAACATTGATGTATGAGATCGAGGAAGGGATTCTTGTTTATAACAAGAAGAATCACAAAAGGGAAAGATGTGTTCATAAAAAGCGTCTCTACTTACAAAAAGTTGATGATTATGAAGATCATACAACTTATAATCTTTTTAGTCCATGGGATATCCCAAAAATACACACTTCCTTCCTTTGGTATCAAATTTATCTCTTAAATTGGGGATGTAAGCGCATAGTATAAGCAACCAATAACATAAAAGGAATTATATGAATGGTCCTTTTTATAAAGAATTTCAAATGGTGACTTCCAATTTAGAGCTTGAATGGACATTTGGTTAATAAGTGTTGTGGCAGCAAGAATACACTATTTCTAGAATTTTTTTGGTAGCTTAGCATGAATACGAATGATACAGACGGTATCAAGTAAATACCTAGGCTTTCACTCAACTACATTATTTTGTTGAGCTGTATATACAACACTCTTTTAATGTATGATTCCCAATCTATGAAACAAAAATTGACACTCATGGGACAAAAACTCACTCTCATTATCATCTCTAACGGTTTTGGGTGTACAGTTAAAGTGATTTTTGACATATAAGATAAAATTTGAAAGTATAGATGATGCATGATATTTATGAGGGGTTAGGAAAGTCCATGTACATCTACTCATATCATTCACAATAATCAAGAAAAATTTACTATCAAACAAAGAAGGTGTATTATATGGCCCCCTTATATCCACATGAATGATATTAAAAGAATGAGACGAAAAAGAAGTATGTGAATGAAATGGCAATCTATGAAACTTAGCTAACTAGTATGTGTTGCACAAGAAATCAAAAAAATCAAGAACCTTAAACTCATCAATATGCTGAAGTTTTGCAACAAACGGATGACCAAGCCTATTATGCAAGAGTTCAAATGACAACTTATTATCAACAGTTGAAACATGATCACAAGATACATGTTTTATGTTTACATTTGGAAAAGAATCAGAATAGAAAGAGCTAACATCAACAACTGACTTATTTAGCTTATAATCCATTACATATAATCCAAGTTGTGCACTAGCTTGACCAACACACTTCTCAGAGTGTGGGTCTTTAAAGAAACATGTGTGATGATAAAAAATAACGCTTAATCTATTGTTTTGAAGGAGTTTATTAACTAATAATAGGTTATATTAGAATTCTGGAACCAAAAGTACTTTGGTAAGCATTAGGTCATTATGTAAAGCAATGTTTCCTATAGTATGAACAAATTTCAATCTTCCATATAGTAATATGATTTTCATCGATTCAATGAGTTGTTGTTTTTGAATGAGAAGTTATGAAAAGGGTGTTATACTGTTTAAATGCTCTTGAGTCTACAATCCAATTATCTATAACATTATCATGAAGTAAACTAGAATCAAGATGAAATGAAACTATATTACCAGCAAAATGAACATTAGAATGTTGAGTATGTTGAGTAGAGGTTGAAGCACCTCTAGATTGCTAGTCATTAAGCATTTTCATGACTTCCTTGTAGACCTTGGATAGAAAATCACCTTCATTGGTCATACAATTCTCAATTTCAAATGATGTCTTGCAACAGTCGAGAAGATTTTCAAGTTCACAAATTAGGGAAGAGCTTACATGTGCTACAATCTTCATATTCTTCTTTTCCTTTGACTTATACTAGTCAAGGTATCCAATTATTTAAAAGCAATTTTCAATTGAATGCCCTAACTTCTTACAATGAGCACAAACAAACTTAGCTCCTATCTTTCCACATTTGTCTCTTTTGTCAAAAGAACTGGTCATCTTCATATTAGAGTTTCTAGAATTAGTTTTGATGGCAAAAGTAGTACTTTCTTCTCTTTTTTCCCCAATCAATTGTTTCTGCTTCTTGATTTGATAGATCAAATAATAGGCCTTACTAACACTTGGTAAAGGCTCTATTTCTAAAATTTGGTTCCTAACTCCTTCAAAACATTCATTCAATCTTGCCAAAAACTACATAAGTTTGTTTTGGCCATCAACTTCCTACAATTTTTCAAGAACATCACAAGCACATTGTGATAGTACTCTGCATGAACATTGAGGAATACCACAAATGCTTACCATTTTATCCTATAGCCTTTTCAATTTATTAGAATACATTGTTACATTCAAGTTTCCTTGTTTAGAGTTGATTATTCCATGCTGTAATTGGTAAATCAATAGTCCATTTGTAAATCCAAACCATTCACACACATCCTTCCATAGCTCTTGTGCAGATTGAGCATGAATAAAAGCCTTGGATAACTCCTTAGACATTGAATTTAGCATCCAACATCTAATCATATAGTTATACCTAATCTACCGATCTAAATCCTTAGAATCATCATTTGGTTTTACACATTTCCCATATATGAACCTTAGCTTAGCTTTTGTACCTAGGGCTAGTTTTATCAATGTATTCATTCTAATAAAGTTTGATTCGTAAAAAAAAAAACACTCATAATAATTGTACCAAGATTGCCTTATTCAAACAAGTGTAAGGGATCATTATAATTCTTACTAGCTCTAGACATATTATTGAACAATAAGTAAACAATGCTTCTACGAAGAACAGAAATTCAACAATAGTTTGAAATTGGAAAGACAATAAAAAATCAAATCAAAGAATAGAGATGAGAACTTGCTTTGCTATTATGTTGAAGATGCCATAAAGAGTTTTGCTATATCAATCTTCCTACTATTCTACTATGGACGAAGGAGACAAGAGAGAAATTTGATATCCAGCGAGCAAATGGAAATGAAATTGTATACAATGTGTTTGTTAATCAGCTGTGTATAGAGTTGGTTATATTTATGGTGTTGATGTATCATGTGGCATTTTTCATGTGATAAATAAGCTAATTAAGTCTCTGTTGATTTGACTAAACAAAATTTGTTTCCTGTACAAAACTAATAGCTAAACTAATCTAAAATATTCAGCAATAAAAGACTACTATCATGTAATAGAGATGGCTATGAAGAATGGTATTGAGAAGTTTAACAATTGTATAGATTTGGATTGGGGCAAGAGAAAATGTAAGGGTTTCTAGTGAGACTTAAGGAAAGATTTAGATAGACAATTGGAATCAATAGCGGATGCAAAAGTGGGTAGAACTCAATTATAAGGTTGGGATAGCAATATAACTAAGCATAATGACAATCTATTACAAGAGGTATTTGTAAAGAAAAGAAACCACCTCATATGATCAAATTTCATACGAACTGATTAGTGTTGAATCAAAGATTATACTATTCTTTGTGATCGAGAGTGGGCATTAGTAAGATAAAATTATTGAATTTATGTCTCCAATTAAGTTTTTTTTTTTTTAAAAAAATGTTGATGTTAAGATTGAGACAAAAGACCAAGCAATGGTTCTACCATGCACTCTACTATGTATTTGCTCCACAAGTTCAAAGAACCATGATCTATTACAAAAGCAATTCGCTGATAGAAAGGACATAAAATAATCTATTGAATAATAACCAATTATTTTCAATCTCTTATTGCACAAACAAAATGAGAGAGATCCTTCACTTCTAAGGTAGATAGTGTGGTAACTAGATCATTTCAAAATTTTGGGAGACTGTGTGAGGAGTATGACATTGATTTGATGGAAAAAATGGGAGAGAGAGAAAGAGAGGGATGTTGTTTCCACTACCCCTCACTTAAGTAGACTTTGCGTTGAAGGCTTAATTGAAGAATCTTTCTCTAAGACCAGGAACCCAAAGATGGAATCTTCATAAACTAGAAATTGCTGGCTTTAATGAGTTCAAACAGTTCTTTAGTTTTTCCTCAACGATCTTATCTAATAGTTGAATCTCATTTGGTTTGAGAAGATCGACCCAATCTCCTACGTTTCCTTTTCTAACGTAAGCAATGTTAGGAGTCCTTAAACAAGGTTTACCTTTCTTGTTAACTTTTAAGTTCTTTAAATGCTCAAAGCTACATAACTTGATTATGTCATCTATGATTCCTTCCTTCTCTTCCTCATCACTAAAAGGTAATCCAATATGAATTAGGCTATCAACTTTGTGTATATGGTTAGTCCTTTCTTCATTTCCTCATAACAACACCCAAAGGGCCAAAATAATCAAGTAGTTACAGTCTTGTGCATTTGCAAGAAATGGTACAAGAAAAGAAGACCAAGAATAAAATGATGCTAAGCAAAATGTACCATATCTAAGAGAAAATGGTAGTATTTAGATAGTACTCTCAAATTTCAAGTGCAAATAGTTAATTCATTAATAAATTTTGGAGTATTCAAGAAACTTCTAGAATTGCTTATATAGTAATGCTCGAAAGATAGGGACATTTTATCACATTGAAATTTCACTTGGGTTGCTAATATTTTACCTTTTTCATTCACATAAAAAGAATTTCTTGTTAAATAATGAAAACTAGTCACAAGCTTGCATAATGCACGGATAAAAGGTTAAATAATAATTATAATTTTTTAAAAACAAAAAATATAAATATAATATAATGTTTTGTTATTATCAAAATTCTCTCTCTCTTTCTCTCTCTCTCTCTCTCAAATACACTCGCACATTAACATGTTTTTACTATCAAAGTAAATACAATAAATATATATAAATTATTCAATATACAATTTTCTTATAATAAATCACTTAAAATAAATTACTGAGTAATAATTTGCTATGATATAATATAAAAAAAAAAGAGTTTTCAAAATTATATTAAATAATGAAAATATGTTGATGACACCATAAAAGGATAAGATATAGAAAAGAAAAGAATTTTTGAAACCGCATATTATATTAAAATACGATATGCCAAAAAATTATAAAAATGCATTAATAGTACCATAAAAAGATGAGATATAAAAAGGAAAAAAAAAAAACAAAAAAGTTTTCAAAACTATAACTTATAATATGATTTCGAATTTAAGAGAGGGTTTTTTAAATTGGACCGTTGCATACTATAGAGTTACACCTAAAAGTCATATAGAGCCGCACGTTTTGAAAATGTTTAAATACTAGTTTAGCTCATTTTAAACTCTCATTTAAATGTCAAGCTATGATCTAATAACACAGTTATTACTTTTCCGGTTGAATGGACCCTCCATTGCTAAATTATTATTGGGATGATGAATACTTGTGCGACACGCTTTGTGATGAGAAGGATATATTTGACTCGCATAAAACATGACTAACTTATTTGAATTCGACATCTGTATAAATGATCCAAATTACACACACACACATATATATATATATATATATATATATTCAAATCGAGATTCTTTCAATTTATTACGAAATCGAAGGATCACAATTTCTGCGTAAAATCTGAGCATTGTTGAACCAAGCAAACTCACCTTATTGGGTGTCCGTAGACTTGCCTTCCAAAATCCCAGGGCATGATCCCAGAACGGACCGAAACCATTAAGCCCTTGGCAATAAGATCTCAAAAACCTCTTCCAAAGGAAGCACATTGAAGTTTTCTTCTCCGACCTCTTTCATAAAATGCCAATAAGATGTGAAACAGTCCAAAGGGTTCCTACGTATGTAGATGATCTTTACACTTGGATGTTCTTATTGAGGCTGGCAATGAATCATAAGGAATGTGGGTTGCAAAAACTCTTGCTGACGCAATGTTGGTGAGGCATGGGGATTCGTTTTCCACTGTGACGAAACCACTGCTTTTAAAGCAATAGATGGACGAAAAAAATTTCTTGTACTTGTAGAGATACTTGCTATTGGGGCTTCTCTTCTTAGGAAGAGCTTGGATAAGTTTCTGAAACTCGTCGACTACTTGAGACCCTTCTTCCGCACCCGATTTTCTTGACATGTCAAGTTTTACCATTCCTTTCTATGACTGCACCAACTGCAGGTTAGGTGTATGTATAAATTGGCTGGAGCATCAACAAATCCATCATATTCACCTTTGTCACATTAAAAAAAAAAGGAGCAAAAACAATCATATCCTTCAAAACTATTAAAATTATTAAAGGATCTTCAATCTTTAAAAGTTTGCACTTACATACCTCGGAAAAAAATATTAGCATTGGAAAAATTTTGTTCTAACATAGTATCGAAATGATGTTTTATTTTCGATATATAATTAATAATTTTTTGAAGTTGATTATTGTCTGATTTAACTCATACTGCCAAAGAAATGTTGACTATGTCGAGAAAATCCCCGGATCAAATAATAGTGAATCGGTCTAAAAAAACACAAACTACAAGTATATATTTACGTAAACAACTTATTTGGTACTGCATTGGATTTTTTTTAAAAAAAAAAATCAATATTTTAGAAAGGGTATAAGTGTAGTATTTTAAAAGTTTCATATTTCTATAAGCATGTTGTGATTTATCTAATGAAATGATATTTAGCTCTTCACATGGCCAGAAATCTGATGACTACATCCATGAAATATAAAATTGCAGTAGATGCTATCTCCTACGTTTTCTTTATTTTTTTATTTCTACTATATTTCACATCTTCACATTTGGTCACAGGTCTTATATTTACAAAATATACAATTGGATATCGATCTTCCATCTTGTAAGTAATTTGTTGTTTAATCGATACAATCCATAGCAAGAAAACTTGACAGGAACCTTCAGATTATCGAGAACCTTCACCATAAACCCAACAAACAATCAATATGGGCGGTTAAGATAGAGCGAGAGGAACGAAGGCATCCTGGGTTTGCGAATACATGTCATGGGTAAATACATTTGCATATATATGTATGTATGTAACTATCAATCATAGTCACGCATTCAAATATGATTTATCAGTATTATCACACCATGTATTCTTTAAATCTTTTTCCTTGGTTTTTAGAGAGGATATAGAGAGAGAGTTTTAGGTACTCAAAAGGTTAACGAAATTTAGTTGTACCTGGTCTATCATATAAATTAGCCAGAGATTAAACAAAAGAATATTCATCCTACAAGTTGGTCTCTGATTGTCAATGCTTATTCTCATAAAATGTTTCCTGTAAAAGAACATTTTTTTTCCAACTATATTAAAATTGGAGAAGGGGAAATTCTAACCTTGACTTATCTCAATTAGAGATTAATAGTGATGTCATTAGAATATAATGGCCTTAGTCTGTAAAAGGCAATTAAAAAAACTCTTTTAAACTTGTTATATGTTTTATGAATAAACAAAGGATAAAAAGTAAAAATTTTCTTTATTTAATCTTTTAACAAGTGATTCTAAAAAGCCTTTTAACAAGCCCTTCATGCAATATGAGATTGCATGAGATTTTCCATCTCTTACGTTTTCTATCATATTAAATGTGTTCCTTTTTTTTTTTATTTATTCGTTTATATCTTAATTTAACAAGAGAAAAAAAAAAATACCCCATCTCTTATTACAACTTTTATACTTGAGTTCTTTTCTACAAGTAAAATACCCTTTGAAAACAAGACCCTTTTAAAAGTGTATCCATTAAAATTATTTTAAACAAAGTTACAAATCAATGATTATGATCGTTTCAATTTTTTAATATATCTTATAACATCATTATAATATAATCATTTTTCTTGTATTCATAATAATCAAATCGGAATTTTTACACTTAATAGATGTGATTGAAGTAGTAATTTTGACACTAAAACTTTTAATTGGCATATAATTTAGCTAGTTGAAAGTTCAAATTTAAAATTGGTAGAAAAAAAGTGAAAAAGGTATGGTAGTGAACATAATATTTACTGAAGGAAAGTTGAATGATAATATGAAAATGTCAGTTCACTTTTGGTCCAAATAGATTCCATTTTCAACCCCCTCTAATAAGCATTAGGAAACCTTCCCCATAATCATAGTATATACTAGGTCAAGGAGATTATGAAATTGTAAACATTGTTTTAAACTCCACAGTTGGATCAAAGTATTGCATTTCGTAGTGGCATATCTACTTGTGTAATCTCATGATAAAATTATAAAAGATAAACTTATCACTACATGGAAAGCTTCTTATTTTCCTTTCCTTTATTATACAAGTAAGACTAAATCTTTATCCTTAGACATTTGCTTCTTTTTGAAGAGAGACATTCATAGTAAAGCTTAACCCAGAGTTCTTCAATTTTTCCTTCACAATCTTGTCCAATCGTTGAACCTTATTCGGTTTGAGAAAATTGACCCAATCTCCCGTATTTCCTTTTCTAAAGAAAGCATTGTTAGGAGCCCCTAAAGGACGTTTTCCTTTCTTGTTAACTTTTAAATTCTTTAAATTCTCAAAGCTACACAACTTGACTATGTCATCCAACATTCCTTCCTTTTCTTCCTCATCAATGAAAGGTAATCCAATGAATTGGACAATCATCTTCATGTACATGATTGGTTATTTCTTCATCTCCTCATATTTCACAAACAACACCTAAAGTGTTCAAAATGATCTGAGCAGTGCATTGTATATTTGGAAGATATGATTTTACATAAAAGAATAAAATGCAAATAGTTAATTCATTAATAAAATGGAGTGTAAAAATTCTTTTTACAATTGTCAATTCTACATTTTTTCTCGTCAAAATTTCATCTAAATTTCTATGATCTTCACATAGAAGGTATTCTTTATGAAATTACGGAAATTTAAAGATTTAGGAGATGGTCTTTCAAAGTTGGAAAATGGGACACCCATAGAGTTATACATAAAAATCATAATATCATTTTAACATATTTGATAAATGTTTAAGTAGTTATCAGTTCATTTGAACTCCCGATTAAATACGGAGGCAGCAATGGCCCAATAACATAGTTATCGTTTATCCTAGGAAGGTGGGAAAACCATTGATAGAATAATATTATAAGTACTTGTTGGACTCCCTTTGCAAAGTGATGGCTGTGTATTTAACTCACATGAAACATGACTAACTTTTGCTCAACTGTGTATCATAGAAGACGATAGATATTCGACTCGCTAAAATAAAAATATCTCAACGATCACATACATGGCGGTAATCAAATTGAAATATTTATTTATTTTGCAGTTTGAGTTCTTAAGGTTTTTATTTTTTTGGCATAACCTAGGAACAGTGACCATCATGTTTTGGCCATCTGCCCCTTGATTAACATATTCAATGACTACTTTTGCTCGGCAACTATAACAATACGATGTCATATTGATTTCAGATCTAAAAATTTGCAATTGTTTCACCATCTTTGAATAGAAGCCCTGGAAATATATAGTCTATTGATTAGGTTATTCATTCACTCTTTATATTAGATTTAATATGGTTTGTTTTCGTTATCTTTAAATGGAATTTTTTTTTTCCATCTTTATATAGTTCCATTTTTCATTCAACTATTGTGTAAAGATTTTCTGATAGAGTCACTAATACAGGTGTAAAAATTCACAACAATAATATTATCTTACTTAGCATGGAGATTTTTATATTTAAGATTTTATTATTTTAGGATAGATATATTTTTATGTTTTTTTAGCAAATAGATATATTTTAGGTTTAAGAAGATTTTTTAATATCTTTTATTTTTGGAGACTTATTATTATTATGGACAAATCCATCATATTCACCTTTGTCACATTAAAAAAAAAAAAAAAAAAGGAGCAAAAACAACCGTATCCTTAAAAACTATTAAAATTATTAAAGGATCTTCAATCTTTAAAAGTTTGCACTTATACATACCTCCGAAAAAATATTAGCATTGAAAAAATTTTGTTTCAACACAGTAACGAAATGATGTTTTATTTTCAATATATAGTTAATAATTTTTTGAAGTTGATTATTGTCTGATTTGATTCATACTGCGAAAGAAATGTTAACTATGTCGAGAAAATCCCCATATCAAATAATAGTGAAGAATCGGTTTAAAAAAGACAAACTACAAGTATATATGTTTACGTAAACAACTTATTTTGGTACTGCATTGGATTTGTTTTTTTTTTAAAAAAAAAAAAAACAATATTTTATAAAGGGTATAAGTATAGTATTTTAAAAGTTTCATATTTTCTATAGGCATGTTGTGATTTATCTAATGAAATGATATTTAACTCTTTATGAGGGCTAGAATTCTGATGATTACATTTGTTGTCTCTAGATTCTACTAGTATGGATTAGGATGAGATTAGGCTTTACACACATAGACAAGCTTGTACAAAAGAAGATCATGAGGGAGCACTCAGGGGTTATTCGACGTGGTCACTTTGATGTTTAACTTAACAAGAGGTTCTGGAGAGTATGAATGCAGGAGCGATAAGCAAGCTTGAGTGCACAAAATGTTAAGTGGTTTACCATTAGGCAATTGTTTGGTATTTATAAAGGAGTGGTGTCTGTAGTTAGAGAGCAATTAGTGGGCAGTATCACTTCCGTAAGTATTGGAGAGTAGTGTCCAACATGGACCGAAAAGGTAGGAAATGGTTATTGATTTAGTCCTTTAATCTTATCTAGAATATTGTAGCCATTAGAGACTTCTTGTTGCTGGAAAGGCCAAACCATAGGCTTGGATTTAGGCTGGCCATGAGCTTATGTAAGATTGGGACGGGCCTAAGGGGCCCATATTCAAAAGGCTCTATCAACACTTACCACACACACCTACCCTCCCGCCATAGCAGTCTCATTGCTATAATAGAGGCAAGGAGAAGGGAAAGTATGCCTCTTAAGCACGTAGTCGACTTGTTCAGGCAAAATCCCGAGGCAAAGACATCTAGCTTATTATGAAGCCGAAGTAGAGAGGTTCGATTTAATGTGAAGTTGAGGTGGAGGTATCCGAGCTAATTGGTGCAAGGGTCGATAAGGCATAACAAGTCCAATTAGATTGCCCTTTGGGTAGAGGTGAATGAGACCATTTTAAGCTAGGTTTAAGTAGTGCCTTTCATTAGGCTAAAGCGAAGCATACATTTATCAAGGTAAAGTAATGGATCAAGGTGGGTGTCGCGAGCTGAGGCGAGAGTATAGTGAGTGATGCCTCACTAGGTCTGTAGTATCCTTATAGTATTGAGCAATTTTTCATTTGGAAGTTGGAAGGACCTCGAGGAAGCTTTTGGTGGAAGTGACTTTTCAAATCCCTACTTTATCGTGGCCGTTTTCAGTGTATTTAATGTGACATGACAGACATCCTATCATAGTAGACTGGCATGTGACTGCATGCTTTTTGCCTTTTGAATGTAGCTGTCTAATCAAAATCGACTCCATGTGTCTACATTGTAGCAATGCAAGAGATTCGTGGTTATACGAATCCCTATAACTGCCAATACGATTCCTAAGGCTTTTGGTATATAAATACCACAGTTGCTTTGAACAACTACTCTTTTGCAATCTCTTTACTACAATTGATTTCTTCTTCATCAACTCTTCTTTAAAACTCCTTACAAACTTCTCTTCGAAGCTTATCATCTTTCTTTGCTTTCTAATCATTATGTCAAGCAACATAGGTGAGTCACCTTTCGACACATCCAAATACAACCTTACAGACTCTGAGACCATAAAGAGGGATCCTCTCCTTAAAGGAAAGGATGAAGTCACTTTGTTAGTATAGCTTAACAAAACTAGCAAAATGGTGATGGAGGCACTAAATAGAAATGGTGATGGAGGCATTAGATAGGGCAAGGCTTATCAATGCTATCCTTAGGGATGTTTATGTATATACACCTTTGCTACCAAGTTAAGACTTGTTCGATGTGCTTAGAATCGGCAAAGGCCCAAGTAACCAAGTTAGTTGGAGCAAATCCGCTGCTCCCAATTGGGTATTGAACAACTTTATAGTTGAGCCCATTTCTAGCTAAAGAATATGGATGCTAAGGAAGGAAGAACAGGTGCCCTTGCTGATGAGGCGACGCTTTGCCATCTTTGAAAAATGTTTAGAGTACAAGTAATACCTTCCTCTGAGATGTTTCGAGAAGGATCTCTTTAACTTTTATCGATATAGCCTGACATAAGTCCTTCCCAATGGGTAAAGGTTGTTGAAAGCCTTATAAGGGCTATGTGAATACCTAATGATGAAGGCCACTCCCGAGCTCTTCAACCACTTTTACATGTGGAAGAAGTTGGGTGAATAGCTATACCTCCAACCACGCTCAAAAAAGAGCCTATTCAGGGGCCTTATAGACTTGGTCAAGGGGTAATAGGATGATTTCTTGGTGGTTGAACTATCATGAACCAACAATATCGTTGTCATGGTAGATCATCGTGTATCGTATAAAGATCTACTATTAACCCTCTTATTAATCGCAGGCCTTTTATACGATACATAAGACTCCTTCCACTATACTTTACCACTAGGTCTATAGATAAGTAATATAGAACAATTTACTAGAATTAACTTCTATGATGTAAATTAATCAAGTAAATGTGTGAACTTGTTAAGTTCCTCGCCAAAAGAATATGACAAACAAATGCAATTCATAATGGAAACTGCATTAGAAACTTCAATCTATAATATGAAAAAAAAAAAAACAAAGATAAATAGTTATCTACAAAAACTATTACAAAATCTCTTCTCCACTCCCTGATCAATCCAACTCTTCTCCACTCCCTGATCGATCCAACTCGTCTCCAAATGAGACTTACCTCAGGCATTCTTTAGCCTGGATGAATGAAGAGATTCCCCTATAACAAAAGAAATCTATCGGGGTATAAGTTTAAGCATAGTGAGATAAATATTATCGTCAATATCGCATGGTAGAAATTTATTAGATGTATAAACATATAAATGCATGAATAAGCAGTATGCCAAACAACGCATGCAGTGACCTAAGAACTGAATACGACTCAGAATTACACCCCCTGTAATCGAAGTTGGAGATAATTAACCGACCCAAACCAAAATCTTAGTTCTAACCCTTGGATTTTATATCATTTATACTATTATGCTTAAGTCAAAACAAAACCATATATAATATACTTTCTTTCCTAAACAACAAATTATATTTTCAAAATCTCAAGTTTAGTGATGTGATGGCCTCCGTAATCCACAAACACAAGCCTTAAGTAAAAGCCATAAGACACGCCCCCTTGCCAACGGTTGGCGTCTCCCAATGCCTAGTAATCTCATCAACTTAGGATAGAGACTCAATATAAATGATGATATAGCTAGTGCCCAATCCTGCAGGAGGTTCTCCTCCTGTGAGTTTCTTCCCATCTTCTGCGTAAAGTGGCAGTCAGTGTCATTCGAATGCAATTATGGGAAATGCATGATTCATTGAATTTCTTAATCATATAAGTGATTAATCTGGTTTTTCATAGTGATTAGACAATTTCATTCCATACAATTGCGCATATGAATTATTGCAAGAAATTGTTATTATTAAGTTATTAACAAGCTACAACATTCAATCATGAACTCACACACATGCATTTCTCATATCCTACAAGCATCCAATATATATATGTAAGTTTAGGTGTATCTATTTTACAAGTAAAATCAAGTAAAGAGTCATTATGAATTCACTCACTTCGCCATACAAGTCAATCGAAGTAGTCTGGGGGTAGGTTGTCTCCGAACGTTGGGCCCCTGGACATTACAATCATAATACTATAAGGATTTGAAATAAAACTTAGAAAACTAAGCTAAAATCCCTTTAAGTTATACTCTTGACTAGTTTTCGTATTTTTCCCGATTTCTTACTTAAAGTTCAATCACATATAATTTTCTCGTTTTAAATCCAATTTTTATTATCTTATAGTCAATCTTCATTGTTTTTTAGTGTATTTTAATGTGGTGAGGTTATATTTTCAAGATGAGGCACGCAAATCTACTTATAAGTCAAAACAGTAGTGATTTTCATGATTTGGAGTGCTTTTAGGCTTTGTTTAGTTAATAGGCTTTTTTGATAACTTGAGAAATCCTTTAGACTTGGGCTTAAGGTGTCATTCTAGACTCAAACTACTCCTTAAGGTTAGATTCACAACTTTGATTTATACTCTTAAGTCTAACAACCACTTCTTAGGCTCTTAAGTGGGCTTAAGTTATCATATGGACTTGTTTTTTATCTAAATCAAAGGTAATCACTTTCTTAGGCTTAGGGGGTATCATATGGGATTCTTGAGAGTCTTAAAACAACTTTCATTATTGTGCTAAGTTGCTAGTCAGAAACTTAAGGTGGATTTAACTTTGTGTTTGAAACTCATTTTGGAAGTTTTAAGTTTAGTTTTGAGTTTTAAGCTTAATACGCTTATTGTATTTATCTTAGTTGGTTTTTTCACTTTGTTTACTTACTTTTATGATATTGTTAAATGTATTTTAACAAAGTCTCAAATCTGGTCGGTTTGGTGTGTAGGCTTCCAACTTGGTTTTTCAACTTGTTTTATCATTTCCTTAAGTTTAGGTATTAAATCATGAACTTAAGCTACTTATATTAAAATCTTAACTTGACTTTCTTTCCATAAGATGATTATTTAGCTCATACTTTACATGAAAATAGTAGATCTCATACTTATCATAACTCTCATATTATGGTTCATGTTTTACAAAATTGGTTTCCTCATAAAACTTCACGTGATGGATTTTTCCTTTACCTAAGTTTAGATTTGAACATGTTTAACTTAATAAAAGTGAAAACAACATCCAAATGACTTATAAATCCTCACGTCCAACATGCTTCCCTTTCATTTAAGTTCTCATTTTAAGATTTTCTCAACTTCAAATTTTCTATTCAAAGTATTAAACAAGTATCTATACAAAATACCAACTTTACATGTTCATATTTTAACTTTCATGTAAGAGTTCCATGAGTTTGCTTCTTAGAGTAGTCTTAAATGTTTCATCAACTTATGATCATACTCATATTCTCAAGAAATCATGGTCTCCAAACATGAATATGAAACTACTAACACAAGATACACTTACTTGTTCATAAAGTAAGAATACGGTGGTTGTGCACTAAGTTTCCATTTGAGCTCTTTATCTTACTTCCTTATTTTTGTATCCTTTTTGGAAACTTGAGTTGTGGTTTGTTAGAGTAAGGTTTAGGGAGTGTTCTAAAGATCCTAAAAGGAGCTTTGAATGTTGGCAAATGTAAGACACCAATGGAGTTGAAAGTGCCGTGAGTGTAGATTCTTGGAAGGTAGCGAAAAGTGTAAGATTTTGTAGGGTTTTGTGTTTTCTCTTTTGAGTTGTTTTCAAAGTGAGAGAAAAGGAAGTGAAAATGAAGTTGAAAGTGAGAGTAAATGCAAAAAAAGTGACTGGTTGCAATTGAAGTGGAAAGCGTGTTTAAAAAATTTGATTTTGTTGTTTTGTAGCATGCACAAAAGTCAATAATTGCAACTCTAAATGATGTAAGCATTAAGGGGTGAACAGTAGAGTGTAAGATAAAGTAATCGATGGATGAAAGACAAAGGCATGGCCCCCCTTTCTAGCTTATAAGAAGCGGCCATCTAGGGTCTCTTTAGGGTATGGAAATGTCTTGTCTCCTTTATTAAAGTTAAGCATGCAAAATCTTGTGATATTTTGTCCATATCTGGTATAAGTGAAGGAGTGATAAGAAAAGCGTCTTATCACTAGTTTTTGATAAGTTATCAATTAATAAATGAATCTAACTCTCAATTGATAATTCATTTAGGGTGATTAGTTGGTTTATTTATTCACATGTAAGGCTTAGGCATAAAGATAGGGGAATTGTTTTAGAGGAAATTGTTTTATAGAAATTGTTTTAGAATTTACTTCTTAAATTGTTTTGTAGATTATGATTCAATTCTTATAAAATTATGAAAATTTCTAGAATTGAATGAAATTATTCAAATTAAATTATCAATTAGTCGTTTAGGATTAGAAGTCCTTAATTGTTTTAAGGTTTAAGGTCTTAAGTGACTTTAGAGTTCGCAGTTCTTCATGTTCGGGTTTTATCAATAATCGACTTTCGAATTGGGAAAATTAAGTTCGTTTTTAAGTATAAACTTGAATTCTTAATTTAGTTAATCCTTGAGAATATTCAGAAAGTACTCTTAATCGAATCATAGGGTTGCTAAAAATAGGGTTTACACAAACTGCTAAAGGAGGCAGACTTTTGGACTAGATGGACCCAATTGGTCCATACAGGCGCCTTAAAGGAGCTAGGGCCTAGTGACATCAAGGTCATGAGAGAGATTGAAGCCTTCATGACTTTTTGCCATGGCAACAAAATTAACATTGTAGAGACGATGGAGAGGTACTTCAAATATCTGATCTTTGAGCTCTTTCCTAACATGAAGAAGGCTATGGTGAAAAAGTGAGCTGAAGGTACAGGTTCATTTTTTACTAGTGGCTTCATTTGTCATGCAAATATGTAAAGTTGTGCTTCATCTAACGTTTTTAGGAGGAATAGAAAGGGGGGAATCTTCCTTATTCGTGCTAGTTACGGTAGAATTGATGAATGGTAATGTTTTATATTTTAATATGGTCTTGTTTTCTTTTTCTTTACCGCTTGCTTGGTTTTTTGCAGGTAAGAGATTGGCTAAGGCAATGCCCTATCCCTTAATTGATGACCTGATGAGGCGTCGGCATGGCAAGGCAAAGCTAACCGCGAGGGCCTCCGACCTTATGGGCCAGGCCATAGGACTAAGGTTAGGGGTTGAAGAGACTAGCACTATTGAGCCAACTGTGTTGCCTTAAGGGATATTATCTCTAGATTCTACCGGTATGGATTAAGATGAGAATGGACTTCATGCACATAGATAAACTTGCAAAAAAGAAAACCGTGAGGGGCTATTGAGGGGTTGTCTAATAAGGCCACTTCGATGTTTAAGTTAATAATAAGTTTTAGAGAATATGAATACAAAAGTGATAAGTAAGCTTGAGTGTGCAAAGTGTCAAGTAATTTACTGTTAAGCAGTGGTTTGGTATTTATAAAGGCGTGGTATCAGCATTTGAAGACCGATTAGTGGGCAGTGCCACTTCTACAAGTATTGGAGAGTGGTGTCCAATGTGGACTGGAAAGGTAGGAAATGGTTATTAACTTAGTCCTTTAGCCTTATCCAAAGTTTTGTAGTCGTTGGAGACTTCTTGTAGCTGGATAGGCTAAACCCTAAGCTTAGGCGGAGGCTGGCCATGAGCCTATGCAAGATTAGGACGGGCTTAAAGGGCCCATACCGAAAAGGTCCTATCAACAACATCCATAAAATATAAAATTGAATTAGATGCCATCTCCTATGTTTTCTTTATCGTTTTATTTCTATTACATTTCACATCTTCACGTTTGGTCATAGGTCTTATATTTACAAAATATACAATTGGGTATCGATCGTCCATCTTGTATGTAATTTGTTATTTAATCGATACAATACATGGCAAGAAAACTTGATAGGAACCTTTAGATTATTGAGAACCTTCACTATACACCCAATAAATAATAATATAGGCGGTTAAGATAGAGCGAAAGGAACGAAGAAGTCCTTGGGTTTATAAATACATGCCACATGTAAATACATATGTACATATGTACATGTATGTAACTATCAATCATATTCACGCATTCAAATATGATTTATTAATATTATCACACCATATACTCTTTAAATCTTTTTCCTTGGTTTGTAGAGGGGGCTATAGAGAGAGAGGTTTAGGTACGTCAAATGGTGACCCAAGTTTGGTTGTAGGTAATCTATCATATAAATTAGCCGGAGATTAAACAAATTAAGGAACAAATTTATCCTTTTGTCAAACAAAAGAATATTCATTTCTACAAGTTGGTCTTTGATTGTCGATGCTTATACCTATAAAATGTCTCTCGTAAAAGAACATTTTTTTTTCTACCAACTATATTACAACTAAAAGATGGGGAATTTGAACTTAACTATCCCAATGGAAGATTAATGGTGATGCTACTAGACTATAACGAACTTAATCAACAAAAAACCATTAAAAAAAAGAAACTCTTTTAGGCTTGTTATACATTTTATGAATAAACAAGGGGTAAAAAGTGAAAATTTTTCTTTATTTAATTTTTTTAACAACAATCTCTAAATAGCCTTTTGACAAGCCCTTCATGAAGTATGAGATTGCATAGGATTTTCCATCCCTTACGTTTTCTATTATATTCTTACAACTGATTATATTAAATGCTTTCCTTTTTTATTTTATTCATTTATATCTTAACTTAACAAGAGGAAAAAAAAATCCTCCATCTCTTATTACAACTTTTATACTTGAGTTCTTTTCTACAAGTAAAATACCCTTTGAAAACGAGATCATTTTGAAAATGTGTTGATTAAAGTTATTTTAAATGAAGTTACTAATCAATTATTAAGATGGTTTCAATTTTTTAATATATCTTACATTATTATGATATCATCATTTTCTTATATTCTCAATAAACAAATTGGGATTTTTACACTTAATAGATGTGATTGAAGTAGTAATTTTGACAGTAAAACTTTTAATTGGTGTATAATTTGGCTAGTTGAAAGTTCAAATTTAAAATTAAAAAAAAATGAAGGTATGATAGTGAATGTAATATTTACCAAAGGAAAGTTGAATGATAATGTGAAAATGTCAATTCACTTTTGGTCTAAGTAGATTCCATTTTCACTCACCTCTAATAAGTATTAAGAAACCTTCCCCATAACCATAGTATATACTAGGTCATGGAGATGATGAGATTGTAAACATAGTTCTACACTCCATAGTTGAATAAAGTTATTGCATTTTGTCGTAGCATATCAACCTTTGTAATCTAATAATAAAATTACAAAAACTAAACTTACCACTACGTGGAAAGTCTCTTATTTTCCTCTAATTTATTATACAAGAGAGACTAAATTTGTCCATAGAAAGGCCAATTGTAACAACGCCTGCAATACATCCTTATATGTTCTTAGATGTTTGCTTCCTTCTAAAGAAGAAGGAGATTCATATTAAAGCTCAACATAAAGTTCTTCGGTTTTTCCTCGACAATTTTGTCCAATCGTTGAACCTCATTCGGTTTGAGAAAATTGACCTAATCTCCTACGTTTCCTTTTCTAAAGAAAGCACTATTAGGAGCTCTAGAAGGATGTTTACCTTTCTTATTAGCTTCTAAATTCTTTAAATTCTCAAAGCTACATAGCTTGACTATGTCATCTACCATTCCTTCCTTTTCTTCCTCATCATTGAAAGGTAATCCAATGAATTGGTCTATCATCTTTGTGTACATGGTTGGTTCTTTCCTCATCTCCTTATATTTCATAAACAACACCTAAAGTAGTCAAAATGATCTAAGCAGTTATAGCATTGTATATTTGGAAGATGCGGTTTTACATAAAAGAATAAAATGGAAATAGTTAAATCATTCACAAAATGGAGTGTAAAGGAGCTTTTTACAATTGTTCATTCTATATTTTTTCACATCAAAATTTCATCTAAATTTCTAGAATTAGTTTTACTTTTTTCCATATTTGCATAGAAGGTATTTTTTATGAAATTATGGAAAATTTAAAGGACTAGGAGATGATTTTTCAAAGTTGGAAAATGGGATACCCATAGAGTCATACATAAAAATCATAATACAATTTAAGCAAATTTTATAAATGTTTTAAGAGGTTGTTTATTAGTTCAAAATGGACATATGTAGTCCATTGATTAAGTTTTTCATTCACTCTTTATATTAATATGGTTTGTTTTTGTTATCTTTAAATGGGTTTTTTTCCATCTATATAGTTACATTTTTCATTCAACTATTGTGTGAAGATTTTCTCTAAGTCAATATCACTTATATTTGTGTAACATATGTATTTGTATTCAATTTATATTCTCAGATCCTTATAGCTTTTGATTTGATCTATCAATACAATGTATATTTCTATTTCAATATATATGTTTAAGTAAATAAAATCTACGTTAAGTGACTAAAGAAAAACATGCATAATTAATAAGATCACTTGAGTAACATATAAGACAACAAATATTCGACTTGCTAAAATAAAAACATTTGTAACTTATTTCATTCATAAATTTATAAACCTACTAAACTTTAGATTCCATATAATGCAATTTTTTGGCATATATATATATATATATATATATATAATTTAACTGGGAAACTACCCTCGTACAGACAATATAGCTAGATAGATAAGTAAATTTTTAGGTTAAATTACGGACATGGAGTTTTGAGTGGTCTTATTTGTCATGAGAGTTCAACTGCATAAGCTATCATGAATTGTAGTAGACAGGAGAAGAAAATTGTATGGAGAGAAAAATGCTGAGCGAAACTTTTTGTATATTGTCTTTCTAACTTCTATATAAGGAAAGCTCTCTTATATACGACAGTAACACCACCATGAAGACTCTAAACTCTCCTAAAACTGTTACAAATTGTTAGTTGCTAACTAACTACTAGTGGTTATCAATTAGTCCACTAAGCTACCCATAACTAACTAACAGAAAAATAAATTATCTTTAACATCCCCTCTTAAAGTGGAGAGTATATTTTAAATACTCCTAACTTAGACAACAATTGATGAAAAACATCCGGTTATAATCCTTTTGTAAAATCATCTACTAGCTATTGTTTAGATGAAACATAAATCGGTAAGATAGTGCCTTCAAGCACTTTGTTGCATACAAAGTGTAAATCCATTTCAAGATGCTTTGTCCTTTCATGAAAAACAGGATTTTTGGCAATGAGTATCGTAGATTGATTATCACAAAAAAATTGTATTGGCAAAGAACAAGTGACATGAAATTCTTTAAGTAATGTGATCATCCATAGAACTTCATAAGTGGTAGCAGCCAATGCTCTATATTTTAATTCTACTAAACTTTGAGCCACAGTAGTTTGTTTCTTTGATTTCCAATTCAACAAAGAATTTCCTACAAATATGCAAAACCAATAGTAGATCTCCGTGAATTAAGACATCCTTCCCAATCACTATCACTATATGCTCTAAGCACTAGATCATTGGTGGAAGGAAAATAAAGTCCCTGTCCTACAGTGCCTTTAATATACTGCAATAGATGTTCTAGAGTAGATTGATGAGCTTGCCTAGGATTGTCCAGAAACTAACTAAGTACATGCATTGCGTAGGTTATATTAAGGCATGTAATACATAAATATAGTAGCTTCCCAACAGTCCTTTTATATCATGATGCATTAATAGGATCAGTACTATCATTGCGAGATAACCTATGACTAACCACAACGGGTGTAGATGTTGATTTAGCTCCAGTAAAACTTATATTAGCCAACAAATTAAGAGTGAATTTGCACTATGATAAAATAAGACCATATGAAGATCGTGCAAGTTCTAAACTAATGAAATACTTAAGTATTTTGATATCTTTTATTTTGAATTGTGTATGCATAAATCCTTTGAACTACTCGATAAGAGAAAGACTCTTGCTAGCCACTGCTATATCATTAACATACATTAAAACAACAATCATATCATCTCTTGAGCCTTTGACAAACAATGAATAATCACAATAATACTGTTTAAACCTATAAGTTAGAAGTGAGTGTGAAAGTTTAGCATTCCATTTCCGAGATGCCTATTTCAAACCATAAAGAGATTTGTTAAGTTTCCCTTCAAAATAACTCTGTACTAGAACATCAAAACCCTAAGGAATGTCCATGTAGATTTCCTCATTTAAATCACCATTAAGGAAAGCATTGTACACATCCATTTGGTGTACATGCCAATTACAAGCAGCTGCAAGACAAAAGAATTACCTTGTACTAACATGTTTCACCATTAGACTAAATGTCTTAGTATAATCAAAACCTTCTTTTTAGCTATAAACTTTTGCTACAAGCTATGATTTATACCTATCAATTGAGCCATCTGCCTTAGTTTTGAGCTTGTATACCCATTTGTAACCGATAGTATTTTTACCAAATGGTAGAGAAACAACAGGCTAAGTGTTATTATTAACCAAGGGATCTAACTCCTCTTGGATAGCCTTACGCCATGGCTCAAGCAACTTTGTGTACTCATAATTTCGTAGTTTACCATATTGTGCAAGTTGAACACTAAAAGCATGAAACGCGGAAGACAAGGAATCATATGAATAGTACTGATGTAAAGGATGAGAAGTTGAGAAAATAGTTTCTATAGAACAATTGCCAAATGAGCTCAAACAATAATCTTGAAGATAAGGACTTTTACATTCTCTAGTGCTCCTCTTAAGATGACATGTAGACTTATCAATTTCACCCTATTGTTTAGTAATGACTGAACTCCTCTTATCAATTTCACCCTCTTGTTTAGTAATGACTAAACTCCCTTCATTAGGAGTCAAAACAATAACATCCTGCTATATGGTTATATCAAGAAATAGAGTAAAAACATTCTTAGTAGACAACAAAGTCTCCATTGAAGGTAAAGAAATTGGTAGAAAAGAAGAAGCTAAGCTTGTTGTTTATGTCAATAACCGAAATGGAAAGATATGTTCGAGAAACTTAACATCTTTGGAAATAAAAAATTTCTTTTCTATCATATCATAGACGTTATAGCCTTTCACACCTAATGGATAACAAAAAAATACAGAAGGATGTGCTCGAGAATCAAACTTAGACCTTTCTCAAGTAAGTACAGAAGCAAAACATAAAGAACCAAAGACTCTTAAATGAGAATAGGATAGTACTTGTCCAAACAACAATTGAAAAGGAGTTCTTCCTTGCAAAACATCCATAGGAATTCTATTAATCAAATGAGTTGCGGCTAACACACCATATGTTCATAACATACCAGCAATGAAGACTATAATAGCGAAGCTCGAGCGATTGAAATCAAATGCTGGTGTTTTGGCTCAACAACCCCATTTTGTTGAGGAGTCTCTATACAAGATGTTTGATGAACAATACCATGAGAAGCATAAAATTGGGCCATGACAAATTCCTTACCATTATCACTACAGATGATCTTTGCATGAGAATTAAACCATATAGTCACCATTTGATAGAAACTTGGAACAATTACAGCCACTTCATGCTCAAACTTTATCAAGTATACCTAAGTCATTCTAGTAAAGTTATCTACTATAGTAAGGAAATATTTGTATCCTTCTACTGTCGGAGTAGAAAAAGGATCCTAAGTATCCATATGAACCAATTCAAAAGGAACAGATGTACTTTGAGTATGAATTAGAATCACATTCCGTTATTGTTTCGCTATAGGATAAACTAAGCAATCAAAGAAACTACAATGAACATGCTTATCAAGCTAACTAATCTGTTTCATTCTATTATGAGATGGATGCTCAAAATGAAAATGCCACACATCGAAAGTCTTGGGTACCTGACTAATAATACTAGAAATGAAACTAGAATGAACAAAACAATTAGCTCACTGTCCAATATGAGACCTACTCAGCTCCTATTGAATCAGATATAGGCAATGTTTAACACGAGCTCGACCAGTCTCCTTATAATTGATATGATCCTAAATAGAAGCAAACTGACTTGTAAAATAGATTGTACAACTGTTGTCACAAACTAGCTTGTTTACAAAGAGGTGATTATGCTTAAAAGTAAGCAAAAGTAGAACATTACGAAGAACTAAACTTAAATTCACAACAACAATGCCAATATGTGTTGCAATTATGTATTGTCCATTAGGCAAAAACACAAGTCTTTGACATATTTTTGAACAAGTTTGAAACAAATTAATTGAACTAACCATATGGTCAATATCTCCTAAGTCCAAAATCTAAGTGATAGGCTTGTTTTGTAAATAGCAAGAAGAGAGATTTGTCATACCTGTGATATGACTCATTGGTTGTTTTGAATCTAATTGACTAGCTTGCACCATAAAAGTTGCAGCAGATGTCTTAGCCACAACAGCATTAGTATTACGATTATCAGAAACATTCAACATGCTCAACAAATTGAGAAATTGTTCCTTAGAAAGTTTAATACTTTTTGATCCAACCACAAAGCAAGCACTTCATATATTATCAAAGCTATTTGACATCCCAACATTACCTCCAAATGTATTATGTCCAACAGCTACATGATTTAACCTAGACATATGTTGCTTACCCATGCTATTATTCCTAAAATGTAATAAGAAACTAATCAACTTGAAGCATTTCTCCTTTAAATGTCCATTCTTATGACAATAGCTACACATTAGATCACTTTTAATTCTTGGCCTAGAATTAATACTAACCATAGCCGAAACATCCGAAGCTATAAAATCCTTCTATCAATTAGCTCTTTGAAATTCATCCCGTACGACTAGATTGTAAGCCTCATCTAAAGAAAAAAATGGTTTTAAAACTAGAATTTACGATCTTAAAGTAGCAAAGTTTTCATTTAGACCATTAAGAAATTTAAAAAGATTGTCCTTTTGTGCCATATCAACAAATTTATCAAAACATTTTTTGTCATAAGCACCACAAGAACAATGCAGGAATGGCTTGAAGTTATGCAATTCTTCCCATGTAATATTCAACTCTATAAAATATTCATCTAACTTCTTAATCCTTGAATCACACTGCTTAACATATAATGAAGCTAACAAATCCTAGTATCATCAGGCTGAGAAAAATGTACCTTAAGCTTGGTCTATATTTCTTTAATTGTGTTCATGTATAAGATTGTTGATGGGATTGAAGGTGAGACTAACCGAAGTAACCAAGCTACAATTAAGATGTTGCATCGATTCTAAGTTACAAACGTCTTGTTAGATTTTTCTAGTATTGAAATTGATCTGTTTAGAAAACCAACTTTATTCCTGATTGATAAGGCCAGTAAAAAAGATCAACTCCATGTGTTATAGTTAAGAACGGTTAGCATAAGCGTGATGGCAACTGAGTTCTACAAATCAGAGTGATGAATATAGTAAGAGGAATTGACATCGTCCATGACTAAGGTTGACATTTTGATTAATCACAAAAGCTCTGATACCATGTCACAAGAGTTTAACTGCATAAGCTATCATGAATTGCAGTAGACAAGAGAAGAAAATTGTATGGAGAGAAAAATGCTAAGTGAAACTTCCTGTATATTGTCTTTCTAACTTTTGTATAAGGAGAGCTCTCTTATATACAACAGTAATGCTACCGTGAAAACTCTAGACTCTACCAAAACTATTACAAACTGTTAGTTGCTAACTAACTACTTATAGTTATTAGTTAGTTCACTAAGCTACCCACAACTAATTAATAGAAAAAAAAATTATCTTTAACATCATTTAAAGCCAAACACAACTCAAGAAAGCTTTCCTACCATGAGATTGGTCTTGTTGCATACGATAATACCATTATCATTGGGCCTTCCTTCTCGTGTAGGTGGACCATTACTGTATATATGTACAAGAGTTCTTATTCCCCTTAGTAGAGGAAAGAGATGTTGAAAAACAGAATACCAATGGCACTCATATGAATGATTATTCAATACCCACCGTTGTTGTGAATATTTGAGATTTTAGTTTAAAATTTTCTACTTAATTCTAGCACATCAGGGATAATTAGAGCATATTCCTATTTAAGGCTCGAAGATGTAGTCTTGTTATAAGTTTCATGATTTAAAAAGAATAGATATATATATAAATAATCTTATATATCAATTTATTATGCTATCTTTAAATAATAGTTTTTTATCATATACTGTTATATATAAAGTATATTTGATACTGTCAATTTTTTTTTCTTTTATATGTGACAATATATGATTGAATTGAATACGAATGAAAACACCATTTAGGAACATAAAATTATATACATTATAAATCTAATAGATTATATAAGAAATATTTTACTAAACATAATACATCACATGACTACATAGTGATAGATTCATCGTAAAGAAATTAAGATATGTAAAGTTGGATAACAATTACGTTAGTTTTCTATCCTAAGATGTGTTGTACCTAGACCTGTTCAACGGGTTAGACCGACTCTAAACCGCTGGTTCACGAGTTGATTCATGGATGAACCGTGACTAGCCCATGTGGTGATGGTTTTAGGCTAGTTTAAGGGCCAGTTCGCGGCCCTTGAACTAGCAAGCCTCTCTCCTTTTTTTTTTCCCCTCCTCCTCCAATTCTTACATTACAAACTAACAAAATTGACAATACTAAAAGTTTTGGTATAGTACAAAAAATTTATTTGATCGATTAGAGTGAAGTGGTTTGGGGGAAAATATTTTTTAATGGATTTAACAGTCGCTCAGAAGATACCTATATATCTGCTAATCGGAATCAAACTACTATAGTTTGGTTTAGATATTTAGAAATCCTTTAGTTTGTTGGTTAATTTTATATTTGGCAAAAAGAATCCAATTATATGTGACTATCTAATTTAATTTTTTTGAAGAATAATAATTTAACTCAATCATAATTTGGAAAATCTTAAGGCTAAATCACTACTTCTGGGAAGACCATGCCATTTAGTTTTTTTTTTTTTTTTTTGAATAATTGGGAAAAAGGATTTTTCTACATGATAAAAATTTTTTAGAAAAGACAAAAAGAAAACTTACTATGTCTTTGCTTGAGGTGACTGTTCATGATCGGAAGTGGAACTTACGATTGAGCTTGGACTTCCATCAAATTGGTTCCAATCGTTGAAGTAATCATCCTCTTCACTTGATTTCCCACATGATTCTTGCTATCTATAGGTTACCTTGTACTAGTCTTCTATATAAGCACTTGCCTTAACATTGACAATAAATATGGAGGCTCGCTGATCGTTGAGGATGAAGCTTGCTATATCGAACACTTACTCAATGGCAACCATTGAAGCTGGAGTAGCAAGTACTTCACGAGTAATGCGAGATAGGAGTAGGTAATTCCTTGTGTGCCTCTACCACCACTCTAAGATATTGAAGTCCTTAATAGAGATATTCTTGGAAAACTTGAAATTCATATTAGTATAGTGTTGCATCTCAGACATTAGACTACTAGACTATTGCCTCTTCAATTTTTGCACTAGCAATTACTCACCTTTAAATGAATAATGCCGCTTCTTGGTGGGTAGTGAAAGAGTGACTAATGAATGGCCACCATACTAACTTTGATAGTAAATGAGCATCTCCTCTATGTTGGCCATCACTGCTAACACTTTCTACTATGCTTCCAAACTGTATAAATCTTGGGAATCTGTTAGATCTTTAATGTAATCGTAATAAGTTTTTAAATATATTTGTAGTACTTCTACTTTACAATGAGGACCTAGAATAGTTGCTACAAGATAAATATGAGGAATGTCTTTATAATAAGATAACCACTTCAACGCCATATTGTATACATATGTGTACAGGTTTGGGTCCTTACAGGCCTAAAGTAGCACGCCAAGTATACTGATGGCTAACATAACGAATAAGTGTACATTGGGCCTATAAATTTGCAAGAAAGTCTTATAGCATCATGAAAAACTTTCAAAACTTTCAACAATTGGATACATATATCCCAGTTACATTATCCCAGTTGCTGGGGAAAATGTTAACTTCACACATGTTGTAAATTGTGAAGTCATACAGCAATTTGCTGTAAGGAACTGTGTTATGTAACAACTCATATGTCAAGTTCCACCGATGTTGCACGTCCATCTTAAATTTTCAAGGCCTCTTCCCACACTCCATACAAAAGTTCCTTCGTCTTTTGTAAAGGGATAACCTCTCTATTATTATCTTAACAATGTTCTTGATTGGAGTTATACTATTTTGCAAAGTTATAATACCATTCTTGACATATAAGTTAAGAATATAACATGCACAATGTATGTGGAAACCCCCCCCATCCCACCTTACCTACCCAAAATGTAGGTTGACAGTAATTTCGCAAGTCAGATATTAAGGTTATGTTGGTATTTGAATTGTCAAAACCAATAGAAAAAATTTTCCTCACTAATCCATGCTCATTTATGATTTCTCTAATAATTTTATAAATGTTTTGTACCATGTGGCGCTCATTACACACCCTTAAAATTAATAGTCATATATTAAGTTGTCAATTATCTTCTATCTAGTGAACAATAATACCTATATAAGAATTATTATGAAAAGAATACATCCATATGTCTACACATATGGACACAAGTGTATTGAATGAAGCAAACTTACTTGCGAGCTCCCTCTTATCTTTATGGTAAAGCTCCTACTTGGCTCGAGTTAACATACTACGGCTCTACTGTCGTGAGTTGGGGTTGAACATCTCCCATTCATAGTGACTCTATCACTCCAATACATTTGCATTAAATGATAGGTGTACGATTGCAAGGTACTACACCAGGTTGTACTTGTGCCTCTCTTGATCAAACCTCATCAATAGTTGACTGGATAAACCACCACATTGGGCGATCTATTGATGCGTACTATTGATAACTCTAATTTTAAACATATTTCATATGGTGATTTTATAGCATTTCCCGTACATTTTTGGTTTTCTTTAAAGAAATTGATACTTAATTGAGTAAAATGTTGATTTCAGGGTTTAAACGCGTTCTAGGCTCGAAAACGAAGAAAACGAATCAAGTTTCACTCAATTCCGAGTTCAAACGAAGAAGTTATGAAATTTTGAAGTTGTGCAGAAATTTTGCCTTTGTGCAGAAAGTTACACGACCTGGGGACACGGCCATGTCCCAGGCCGTGTCTGGTGACGAAAATAAAATCCGTGAAATACACATATAAAAGGGGATCTTAGGGTTCAAAAGGAAGAGAGACATTACAGAAACAAAGAGAGACAAGAGACAAGAAGAGACTTAAGGAGAAACAACATCAAGAAGCGATAACGACATCGATTTCAAGATTAGAGATTGTTCATCAAATCAAGAGGGGTTTTCATGCTTTATTTTATGTTTTTGATGGAACTCGTTTTTAGATTCGTTATGATAGCTTAGAATTCAAGTATTTAGGATTATGGAACCTAGGGTTTCATGTAACCCTTGGATTGAATTATAATTTCAAGAAAGTTTCTATCTTTTCTTGATTCAATTATGTCGTTTAGTTATGGATTGATAATTCTAGAGTATCAATATATGATATTATGCATGTTGATTGAGAAATTGCATGTGTAATTAGATCTTAGCATAATTGAAGAGAATTACATGTATACTTAGAGATAAGATACATGATTCTTCCGGAAAGTTGATTGTTTGTGTGGGAATTCATTAAACATTAATGCAATTCTAAGTTATATTACTAAGTGAAGAGATTCCGGTAAATAATTTAGGATTAGGGTTAATATGCTTGAGAAAGATATTAGCTTTAATTGTGAATCCCTTCGGTCAAGAATCATAGAAACTAAATTGAATATATTTTAAAAGGTTACATGTTAAACACTAGGGGAAATAATTCCTAAATACATTATTGCATATTTGAAGTCGTTAATAGTTTATTGCTTTCTAATTTGCTTAGTTAAGTCTCATAATTAGTTTAGTTTATTAATTTCAGTATTTTTAATTCATTCAACTCGACATAATTTTCCGGTTAGATAATAAAGCTAAAGTTAATATTAGTACTCAAAATCTCTGAGGGATCGACTCGGACTCATATCCGACTATATTAAAATTGATAGGTGCGCTTGCCTCGTATCAACTATCTATCCCCCCACCCCCCCTCTTTGGGATGCTTTGACCTTAAGTGCATGTTAAGAGTACTACATCCTTCTCCCATTTTCTAAAAGTAACTCACATTGTAGTAGTTGCAGAATGCCCTTGAGCTCCCCTTCCTATCTATACCTTTACAAAAATGCATAATAAAATATTAGATTTATTGAGTTTAAGAGGGTTTACTTATGTGTAAGGGTCTCGAGCTATCAAGGCCATGCTGTCCCATATGTTGCTCTTCTATTTCAAGAATCATTTCTATTTCAAGAATCATTTCTATCTCATCCTCCTCATCCTCAAACATGCTTGTAGGGTAACTCATCTATGAGGGGCCAAATCCAGTGAGTTGTGTAAGGACACTAATGCAAGGAGGTTCGAATCTAGTAAGACGTTTAGGAATACTCATGCGTGAAGGTTCGAACTTGGGAGGTGGTGTGCCTTAGTAACTCATGTGTTGAGGTTCAAGCTCAATGCTAGTAGGTGATGTGCCGTAATTACTTGTACGATGAGGTTCTAACTTGAAGCTAAGAGGTGGTATACCTCGTTGTTCGATGTTCTCAATTACCTCATGTGCCCTATGCTCATTCAGGTTACACTTGTAATCCAAGTACACTTCAACATCGTCAAACCATTGTGGCTCAGACGATGTCCCAATTTCAGTGCCCTCGCCTTTGCTACCAAATGAGAAACCATGCTTCTTTCTAAAGAAAGTAGAATGCAAGAATCATGCCATGGATATAATTTTTTTTTTCTTATTTACTACAAGAAAGGCTTATGAATAAAGGACAAGAACAATATGTAAGACAACACAAAATGCAAATTATGTAGTAGGTAAGTGTATGTAAATGATTCTGTTAATGCCAATGGTTTAGTGAAGTGGAATGAAGAATTATGCTCGGATCTTGGTGGTAACTAAAAGAAATATTTGTCTTATAATGTTTCATAATTGCAAAATATGAAGGTAGAATGGTTGGAGCGTTTCAATGAATTTATAAAGGAGTAATAACTGCTATACCCTTCAATTTATAAAGAGCGAGGAAGGTCTGCATACGTTGTTTAAATTTTCAAATTTTCAATTTAAATCGTTCCTATCATTGTAATTTTTTAATTCTGAAAATTTCCTTACCCGCTCTACCTGCATGATTGAAATTTAGATTTGAAAAATTTACAAAAGCGAAATGTACCGAAAGGGAGATGACATTTGAAAAGATTTATTTGCAAAATCTAGAAGAGAGAAAGATAAAATAAAGGAGAGAGGGGGGCTCTACCAGTGGGGGGGTGGTGGTGGTAGGGGTAGGGTAGGGATCGGTAGGTGAAGGTAGTGTAGGATTAGTTCTTTTTTAATGACCATGTTCTCTCGCTCTCTCTCTCTTTGGGTTGGGCAAGCTATAAACCACCGGGTAGGGTGGTTCGAGAGGTAGTTCAAGTCCAACCTTCAAATGATTAAGTCAGTCCAAAGTAGTTCATGGTTTAGAATCGGCCCTTACAAGAGTCTAGATTTATCATATACTTGACAATTGACAGCAATCTTTTTCCAAATTTTAGGCTAAAGAGCAATTATAAGAGCCAGAAATGATATAATCACATGAAAGCCATATTCACGAAAATAATTGGACTTTCAAGTTTCGACAGGCCACAAAGCTCTCTATAGTGTCATTCTCATTTTAATGTCACTGGGAAAGTTTTGTTTCAACTGAATAATCGGTAAAAAAATAAATAAATAAATATATATATAAATGAATACAAGTTATTGTAACGGGTTCCACGAATCGAGGAAGGAATGGATTTTGTAAGTTTCATTCGCAAAATGTAATAAGCAAAAAGAAAATTGTAAATTTTTAAGAAAGAAAATAGATTGAAACACATTAGAAATGGCAAACAAAAAGGTTATTTTTTATTATATTATATAAAAGAATTACAAATCCTCATTTTGCAGTAGTAACAATTTCGTAAAATACCTAATCCACTAACTATATAGAGGAATAAATTTTAAAAGAAAAATAACTATGCTATTCTACAAGAGAACATAACATGAATATTTTACTTTATAAGGTCATATTTTAGTTTAATTTAAACCAATCCATCATCACAAAATATGACTAAAAAATATTAACATATTGAATATGATAAGGTACGTAGGACCGGGCCCAAATATAACACTAGTATACACAACAATGCATCACTCACCAAAAAGGACCAATCATGCACAATAATTTTGCTTCGAAACTTTGTTATGAATAAATCATAAAGTATCCATACCTTGCTATTGAATAGAAAGTTCATGAAAAGAATCGAAAGGTGAAACATTCTCCTGCAATAAACTATCACATTTGTGATCACAAGAATTACTTACTCCCTATAGTCTACAGACTAAGTGCAAAATGCGGAGTAACCACATAGATTAGAGGTATAAAACGATTTAGATCTACTTATAGGTTACTTGAGCTCAATTGGGCTGTAGTTGAGTCTTTCTTGAATTTAAGCTATACTAATAGTTTATTAAGTTGAGCTTTATAATAGCTAGCTCAACGAGATCGTAAGTTTAATTGAGCTCAACTCGAATTTATATATCAATCAACTTTGAATCAAATTTACACATCAAGTTTATTACAACTAGAAGAAATTAAGTCTTAACAATATAAATCAAATCAAAATCTAAGCTTATTGGCACCTTGAAAGAAGTTCGAGCTCATTCTAAGCTTAATTGAGATTAAGTTTAAATTCGAAACCATAGATCTTGATTCAACTTGTATGCATCCATATAAGGCTAGCAGTTTGGAACCTAGACATGATAAAGCCTGACATGATATAATTTAAATAAGTTAATATATGACAAAATTTAATACAAGATACAAATAGATCAAACTCGTTTAAACACGATTAAATTCATGCTTAGGTTCGAATCAAGCTTCCAAATCTAGACATAGGATACGAAATACGCTATATATTCATTCATATTTATATTTTATTGCAAAAATCATTTCTTTTTAAGTTAGAGATCTCAATTAAAGATATAAGATATTTTTAGCTATATTCTTCTTGCTGCATCACATATTTTTTCTTTTTTTCTTTTTCTTTTTTTTTTTTTGCTAATGTTGCATTATGGTTTAAATGAGCAAAAAATTACAAACTCGTGTGTATATTCTTTAACTATCTCCCTTGAAAATCTAAAAAAACATGCAATAAATTTGGAAATAAACATTGGTAGTAATATTAATATCAATTTAATCCATGATTCTTCTTAGTTTAATGATATTATATAACCTAAATTTTTAATTTTCTATATTTAGTAAGATTTTGCTTTAATAAAAACTTTTGTTTGGATTACAATTTTTTATTAAGTGTGAAGATACTATGCTATTTGTCTTTACAAAATTTGAATATTATTATTGTTTTTTCCCTTTTATATCTATATGTATTTTATAAATTTAATTTTAACATTTTAATCGATAAATGATATATAACATAGTAGCATAAATTGTCAACCCTAATATAAATAGGAACTACTCTTGAAAAAATTAACAAAGTTTCGTAGGTTTTTTAAGTTATCATTGTAAAGATAATTTATTCAAATAACTTACTTAGAACATAAAAAATTTATTGAATTAGGACCAAAACTATGAATCCCTTGGCAAAACATCTCAAAGGCCTCCTCCAAAGGAAGCATCGAAGCATCATTGCACCAAAGCTTGTCCATGAAATGCTAATGAGATATGAAACAGTTTAGAGGGTTCCTACATATGTTGGTGATCTTGCATTTGGTTGTTCTTATTGAGGTTGGTAATAAATCATAAGGAATATAAGTTGCAAACGAAGAGAAAAGAGGAAGACTAGCTTTTCCAATTGAGATTAAAATTATCACCACTACAATTCATGTATGTATAATCAAGTAAGATTCCTATTAATTGTTTTATAATGTTCTAATATTACACATTTATGTTTTGCAATTTTGATTACATTATAGACACTCAAAATGCTCATTAATAATAACTCCATACATGTTTTGTTATCATCAAAATCTAAGTAGGAAACTTAACATATTTAAACCATCAAATCTTTAAGAAAGGGTGCTATTAATTTGTGTATATATCAACTTAGTTGCTTATAGATGACCTTAAGTGTGCCTAAAGTATGCTAAACGCTATGTTTTATGCATGAAATCTATATGAGCATGTTTCTTAAGTCTACTTGAGTATAAAATATTTGTATCTTAGCAAGATTTAACAAAATTAAGTCATTAATTGCTAGAAAGTTCATTATTAAGCTATATAAATGCATGAATGACTAAATTCAAGCAATGAGGTTTAGTTATCACAAAACAATACTTTAAGCAAGTTTCATTATCATATTCAAGCTTATTGGAAGGAAAATATCGCAAGAAGGATTTAGAAGTCCTAAAATCACCATTTGAAATCATCAAAATCAACCATTAAATACAAATTAAGCTTAATATCACACATACATACTAAATCAAGTTTATGATAATTTGGCATTCTAAACAAGTTTCAATGGTGTCTATAGATACAAGGGTAGCATGATTACAACATATAATATGTAAATGGACAAAATGATCACATGACTTTCCAAATAATAATAAAAGCCTAATTTGTGTCTAAAGGAGTCAAATTTGCACAAAACAAAAGTAAGCTAAATTAATCATTCAACCACAATCTATGGATAAAATTAAACATGCAGGGATTGGATTTGAACATAGAAATCGAAACGTGGCAAAATTGTGCGCATATGATTCTAAATATACATGAGAAACTTTAAATGTGCACAAAAAGTATGATTTTTGCAATTATCGACTTTGCAAGCCATGCTTAAACTCTCATAATATCAAAATACACATATAAATTTTGTTTGAAATGGATAATTGCAAAAATACTAGTTAAGTCCCTAAATACTTATGTGAGCTCAAATGTGATTAAGGATATATCAATTATGTATAGTTTCATAATCAAATCAAGCCAACCATTGAAGCATGAAATATTGGTGCAATTAAACACACGTAAACACATATTTGACATAAAGATCAAGATATGGCAAAAGTGTGCATATGAAAGCCTAATAACTATAAAGAATTTCAAATACATACAAAATATGTTAGTTATTCTATAGAGATTACTTGAATGAGTTTCTTAAATCAAATACCATGTTGGAGGCACTTCGAATTTTCTTTAAGCATTCTTAATTCGAGTTTCTTAAGTTACTCTCACTTGAAGTTCCTACAAAAACATATGGTTACTTCTTTGGTACCCATGTAAGTTTAGGTCCTTTGTGGTTAGTTGCAATAATATATCCTTATCTTTTTAAAACCTAAGCCATTTTACCTTTATGATTTAAATTGGTATTGCGACGTATTGCACACATATGTATGATATGGCCATATCAACCACAATAGTTACAAGTCTTAGTTGTTACTTTTACAAAGTGATTTTTGTAAGATTTGTAAATATATCCCCTACTATAGCCAATTTCGATTTTGTTTAATCCTTGCCTTTGAAAGCCAAGGAGTTTATCTAAATTATTTTCTTCATTCATGAACTTAATTATAGTTTGTTTTGAATCATTTAAGCTAGACTTCAAGATAGTGTTTTTAATTTGAAGTTCTCCTAGTCAATTAACCATATTATCCTCATTTTTCATGCTATCAACTTTTGTTTTAAGAGAATTGCACTTTTCTTTCAGTTGATCATTTTCCTTAGCCAACTCCTCATTCCTAAGATTCAACGCTTCATTGTTTCTATTTAATTTATCAACTTCTAATCTTAAGTACTCACTATCCTCCTCTAAACTTCCTTTAACATCATTCACTTTATTATATTCATTTCTACATAGATCAAATTCACTTCCTATTTCAAACATCATTTGTTACGTCCTTTGTTTCATCATCTTGTTCTTTGTTTGAACCTTAATAAATTCTTTAAGTAACTCATCATACATATTTTTGAGATCATCAAATGAAAAATCATTAGAAATAGAATATATCTCATTGTCCATGGCCATGAAGCACATTTCCCCATCTGAGTCACTTCAATCACTATCACTCTAAGTTGCCATCATAGAATTTTTCTTTATTCCTTTCTCGTTTTTCTTAAGATTTTGGTAGTATTATTGAATATGACCCAATTTTTGACTATTGTAACACTTGATTACTTCCTTCTTATCCTTTCTAGACAAAAATGTGTTTTCATCCTTATCATTCACCAATTTCTTATTGAACTTCATAAATTTTTTGAAATTTCTTATGATCATAACCACATCATCATCACTTTTAAAGCTTTCCTTAGTTGCCTTCAAAGCAATTGTTTTCTTCTTAGATTTTTCTCCTTAACTCTTAACCATCTCATGAGTTTTAAGAGATCCAAAGAGTTGCTCTTTTGGCATTATGTGAAGATTATGAGCTTCTTCGATCGCAATTCTCTTAGCTTCCCAATTTCTTGGTAAAGACCTAAGGATTTTAGAATTTATTTCAAGGTTAGTAAATGTCTTTTCAAGAACACTTAAAGGATTGATGATATTAATGAATTTATTATGCATCTCATCAATAGTTTCGTTTGGATCCATTCTAAAGTTTTCAAATTATCTACATAATAAGCTTATCTTTGTATCCCTTACTTGGTTAGTTCCTTCATATATACTTTTTCATTCTTCCCAAATTTCCTTAGCACTTTTACATGTACAAACTCTATTAAAGTTATTTTCATTAAAGGCACAATGTAAGATATTCATAGCTATTTCATTTAAGTCTAACAACTTCTAATCATTTTCAGTGTAATTATTTTCTTTTTTACCTTCTCTCTTGAATGGTCCTTTATCTATTACTTGCTGCAACAATCTATTTTGTACTTTTAAGAAGATATACATTCTACATTTCCAAGAAGGATAATTATTCCTAGTTAAGAGTGGTGGTTTATTTATAGCTTGCCCTTCCATAAAGCCTAGTGTATTAAATGTCGTGATCTTTACTCTAATATGTGATTAAGCAAAAGATTTAGACATTAGCTTTGATATCAATTAAAAAACACTAGGCTAAACTCAAGAGAGGGGAGGGGGGAGGGAGGAGGGAGGAGGGAGGAGGGAGGAGGAGGGTGAATTGAGTTTTGAGTACAAATTGCAATACTTTTTCGATATAAATAACTAAATGCAATAATAAAACAATAATAAGTGTAGAAATTAAAAGAGATAAGGATAAAGAAGAGCAAGCCTAGATATAACGTGGAGTTCAGACCGTCCCCTATTCTCCACAGACATACAATGCCTCCAATCGAGGACTTCACACTACTTTATTAATTTCTCAATCCAAGCTCTAAGAGCTATACAAACACAAACTTGATTACATAACTCTCACACTCACAACTCTCAACATAAATCATAATTTCAACTCATAACACAAAACTCTATTTCAAGAATTATTGGTATAGTACTTTTAACTCTTAATACTTTGCAACTAATAGCTCATAAGCACTACAATTCAAATCTCTCTAAATATTAACAATTTATGGTATAAGAGACAATGAGAATTATAGACAATAAAAATACAAGAGAATGTTGAAATATTGGAGCAAAAGATCAGTTCTCTCATATCCTTAATCAGGTTATTGAGCATTTATATCATCCCATTCAATTCTTCTCATTATAGTGCATTAAATGCTTCAACGGCTAGTTGTATCAGGCTTACCAGTATGCTGATACCTTATATTACCGGCAAGACAGTAACAAAATACTCTACCGACATGATAACCAACAAGCTAGCTCTTTCAAGCTAGTGAGCCAGTGAGCTTTTCTTTGTGTTTTTTCAAGGCTTGATACTATCAGCCTAGTTCTTCCTTAAGCCATCAACCCAGTATACTAAATATCATCTAAAAATTCTTTTAATACATAACAAACAAATGTTTTTTTGCAATCTAATTACAAGATCATTTGATCACTACTCAAAAGATTAAATTTCTTGTAGAGATAATTGATATATTTAATCATTAAGCAAACTAATCGATCTTATTCATTATCTCAATATAATCAAATAATACTTAGTTTAATCATCCACTTGTTTTGTTCTCTTCAAAATCAACATGTTTAGATATACACTTTTTGTTTTGTTCTCATCAAAATTAAATAATAAACCTTAAGTTCAACAGTACATGCGTTGAAAAGATGAGTTTATAGACTCTCTCGTATGTATGTCCATAAAATTTGCAATGGCTAAACGATAACGAAATTGTATAATTGGACAATCAGTATAAATCTCACATTTGATTGGTAAATATACTGATATAGTTACTTGTGATGTAATTCTGATAGGGGTAATGCATATACTCTTGGTAAGCTGTAAAAATTTGAGAGGAGAATTCTTTATTTCAGATTCAACAACTCATACACTTTCCACAATGATAACAACAAATTATGTTACTACCCTTTTCTATCAAGAGATTTCCTAAGAAAGACAAAAAGCAAGAGCTAAGTTAGATTTAAGAGCAAATCTTTACCCACCTAGGGATGATAATAAGATTCGGGGTCTTATTATCAAGAGAATTCCTATGTACTCAATACTTACTTAAATGCTTATTTGTTATGTGATTTGTTTAGAACCATTGATCTTGAATAATATATTAGAGCCGTGCTATATTTGATGAGCAATACAATTTATGATCAAACATTTACAATAAAGAATAACAGTTCTTGATATTTCTTTATAAATGGTTCAAATTTAGATGAGCATAATAGGTAATAAAGTAACTATGTCAAACCATTCTACTGTTATAAACGATATAATATAACATAAGAGAGATGAGAGCTACTGATTTATTAACAAAACATGAGTTAAATTGCCAACCCTTTTGTCAAAGATAAAAAATTTTGGAAACATGAATGTTTTGTATGCGGTGACGCAACGTAATAATTTTCACGTCTAAGATGATGGCCTGAACAAGGCTTTTTACCACCATGGTTTTCCTACCATGTCACCAATGGTGAAGGGGACAATGAAGGTCTTGCTAACATAACAATAATTTGTACAAGAAATAGAAAATCCTTGAAAAAACCAAATTATGGAAGTACATCATAGAGATGCAATAAGTCCCTTGCATATGAGCGACATTGTTATGAAGGCCAAAAGTCTTGAGATTTCTATTTTTCTTGATGCAAAAGCGTAAATCTGTATTGAATAAGGCTTCATAAAATTTTGAAACTTAAGACATACAACAATGGAAAAATCTTAAAAATAACAACAAATATTTAATAACATTTAATTAGTGTATAAGATAAAGATTTTGATACATTAAGTTCTACCTTCTTGTACTTGAATTTTAGAATTATGTGTTGCCAACAAAATTAAAGAAATTCCCATCATAATTTTAGAATATGCTTTTCCCCGAAAGTGACTATACAAAGAAGACACGTCCAAAAAAGTGGACCATACTTAGACAACTACCAGTACAACAAGAAGTCAATATGTGTTAGCAATGTATTTCTTTCATACCCATTGTGACAATCCCAAACTCAACAAATTATAGTCCAAAATAGTTCTTACATGGTTGGAGTTTTTTCTATAAAACAAATCACCTACAATTCGTTTTTCTTTTTCTCTTTAAAGTATACTGTTTCATTTATTTCTAAATCACTTAGAAATCACTCGAATTTTCAAGCTCAAATTAAACTTCCTTTTTCTCTTTTTCTGTTCAAGCTCATCACATAATGTTACTCCATTAACTTAATCTCACTTCAATTAAAGTCATTTAAACTTAAATTAATCTTTTACTTGCAATAATACATAAGCTTAACTTTGATTTAGACTTAAGCGAGGCTTCAACTGAATTGTACCTGCAAGCCTATGAAGCCATATTTTGAAATTTGAGCTTCAAACCAATTGAATAACTTGAGTCCAAATCAACTTGGTTAAATTTAAATTCTTTTCAAATAACCATCAAACAAATATTGAATAGTTTTTCAAGTAAATATAGTTCATTTTATATCCTTATATATGCCATTTAGTTTAGGGCAATATCGTATAGAGGAAAAGATGCACGATTGTAAAATAATATAGATAAAGTGTGGAAAAACATGGAAACTAAAAATACTTATGGGAAGAATGCCAAGAAACCAAATAAAACACAAAATAAATGCCGTATGGGACATAGAAGGAAAGGAGCATCTTTTTACATTGTTGACCTAACCTAATATTAATTTAATACGCATCATATACACATCTAATGCAAAATGCAAATCGTGCTCCTCCTCTTAAAATGATAGCGAAGACAGAGGAAATTAAATGATGATGAGATCCAAGAACGGGCCATGGGGGAACATAGGGGCCTTGGTCCCCTACACCCCAGCCCAAGATTTTGCCCCCCGATGTGATCGAAAGGTTATCGTGTAAAAAGAAAGAAAAATAATAAAAATAAAAAAGAAAGAGAGAGGGTCTTTTTAGCCCATGATCCAAGGGCCCGCCTGATAACCCTTTCATTATTATTTTTTTGGGCCCTTTTGTTCCTGACCAGGTCCCACAAGAAATAATGTGTCGGCACGTAGGAACCACGGTTGGTTTCGAATGGAGGGGGTGTCACCTTACTTTTTGTCGTTTGGATTTATGCATCTGTCGTCTCTGTTTATTTAAACCAATATCAATGTTGATATATAGATAACTAGTAGATGATGGGTTCAAAATATGCAATTATCTACTTGGTGAAAAATTACAATTTTTATTAAATAATATAAATATAGATTTATCTTTTTTTTTCTATCTATACTTACTTTAAATCATTTAGTTTTTTATTTCTGAGAAAACTAGGATTATGAATAGAAATTCATCTATATAAGTGGATATTAATCATTCTCATTGTTATATTTCATCATAATTTGAATTTGTGCTATACAATGTGCCCATGTAAAGCAAGATGGGAGAAAAAGACAGAAAGAGAGAGAAATCGTCAAGGAGAGAGATCATGTGATAAGTACCATATTATGTAGAAAGATAATAGAGAAGGCGGGTTTCGGAATTAGGAGATTAATGGTAGAAGAGTAGGTTGATATGCCAATTTTACTCTTAACATAAAATGATTATAGTTTTAATATATTATTTTTAATGTTGATATTTTTGTAATAAAATTTTAATTGAAGGATTAAATGGTAATGTTTAAAGGGATAATTACTTAAGAATCAATCTGCTTTAATAATATAGATAAAATATATGAACGTAGGTTAAGTTTCCTTTTATGTTGCGAGATGTATCACAATAAGAGAAACTTTTATGTTACAACTCTTACGAAGAATATTCTAAAAATTCTATAAAACCACCTTAAATATGTGAAATAATTCATGTATTTACGTATTATGATGACCTATATCTCTCTAAGATCACTTATGGATTATTAATTGAATGTGTTTTATACTTTTAAGTTTTTTTTTTTTAAATATCTATAAGAATTCTGTTTCATGTGAGGATTTGTTACTTAATTTAATTTTTCTTTTCATATGAGAAGTATTAAAGTAAGATTTTCTTTACTGATAACTGATTTAAAGTAGTTTAAGTTGCATTTATGTCAAATTTTGGTATACGAGGAAATTGAAAAATCATTTGGATAACACACAAATAGTCAACTTATTCATAATTTTGCCGATTACAACATACTTGGACCATACACAAATTATTAGTATAACATTAAGGTTTATTGAATTTTACTTCACTAAATAATTTTTGGTATTGCAATGTGTCTTTTAGTATGATTCATTCTTTGTCCCATGTATAAAAAAAATAATACATTAGTTAGAAAGCCTATGTAGTTTGTATGCTCCAAATAATCAATACATGTTACAATTTTGTCATGTTAGATCATATTTTAATCATATACAAATTAGTTGCATCTTATCATGTGTATTTGGAGTTTTGACCTCCATAAATTGATTTTCAATTCAAAGTGTATCATCAATGTAACTTATTTTCCCATTCTTCTTCCATATTTTAAGAATATCAATTTACTATAGGATGCCATAAATTATGAGATCCTAATTTTACTATTAACATATGATTTGAACTAGTTAAAGCAATTGAAATTTATTTAGATCAACAAAAAATAACACATTTACTTAAAAAGTTATTTTTGTTAGAATATTATAATTTTGGTGAAATTGCAAATATTGCCCTCTAAACTTTTGCAAATGCATATTTATCCTTAAAACCCTTAAATGTTGTAAATGATTTCCTAAACTTTGATAAATTAGCAATATAAAAGATATTTTCTTTTTGTTTGAAAAGTTACACTATGATTAAAATTTAAGGGAGCATTTTTGCATCAATTAAAGTTATAAATGAGTTGAGTAACCTATGAGCTACTCACTTAGCTTACTTTAAGCTCGATTCTACTCGAGCTCGATTCATAAATGAGCTGAATATAAATTTTAAATAAAGCTTATTTATATAAATAAACTAAGCTTGAGCTCATGTTTAAGCTTGTAAGTTAGCTCGTGAGTATGTTCGTTTATATTGTTAACAAGCTTGCTAGCAAACAGGCCCAGAAGTAACTCATGAATAAGGCTATAAGCTAATATATGGTATTGAAGATCATATTATGTGAAAATGTATGATATAAGAATAAAAATAATATTATTAAGGAAAAAAAAAGGTATGATTTGAAATTTTTGAATTAATTTTGAGCTTCAACTTGCACTCATTTAAACTCATTTATCTAAATGAACGAGTCTAGGTTCGAGCTTAAAATTCCTTAAAAGCTTGAGCTCAAGTTTTTAATTTTCAAGCTCAGTAAAAATTCAACTTAACTTGAGCTCGATAACTTTTAAATGAGTTGAGTTTAAGTCTTCAAAAACTCGATTCATCTCAACTCATTTATAGCACTAATTACTCTAACTCTATTCATTGGAGAAATTTTATTAAAAACCAGGCTTTTTTAATAAAAAGGAGCAAGATTAGAGTTTTAAGGAGTGATTTTTTGAGTTTTAGGTAAGTGTCGACATCTTTTCATGTTGTTATCATTATATTAGCATGTTTCTTTTTTCTCTTTGGTGTAAAGTAAGACATTAGATTCATAATAGTAGCATTACACTGTCATAAGTACAACCAATACAATAGACATAGACATAATATCCAAAATATATATAAATTATTGAGGACCTATCCCTCTTCAAATACGAGCTTAAGGACTCCAATCCTTTAATGATAGGTGCAAGACATTCTTTACGAGAACAAAAAGTATGGGATTCTCCTTCTTTCATGATACTTTCAAAATTGGCCAAATAATTTGCAACTTGATTAGCCTCCCTTTGATAATAGTTGATTTAACTACTTCAAATTGGACTAATTTGTCCTTGCAAACATGAAGAAAAATAAACAACTTCCGTTGATATTTATCCTGACAAAATATGTATTGTTTTTTATCTTTAATTGTTTTTTTCTTTTTAAATTTCATGTTAAAATGCAGAAGTTAATATAAAGCTGAAGTCTTGGGAATAGATGGGATTATTTTCTTGAATGAAAAGTGGTCTTGCAATATATTTTGGGGAGTTAGAAAATGGTTTAGGATCAAATCTATAGATTTTGTGAAAGAGTTCAAACTCTTTATGAATAATCCGAAGCATTTGTAGATAGGAATTTCATAGAAAGTTGCTAAGACATTATTTGGTAAAAAGGTTTGAATTGTTTTTTTATGGCAAGATTTATCCTTCCCTTTTCTATGCCTTCAAAAGGTCTAGACATTTCATAAAAAGGTCTAAAACATCCCTAAAAGAGCAAGGAAACCTTTTCCTGTTTAAAAGTTCTAAACCCACATTATCTAAACAATTTTGTTAGTTTGTATATTTTTATTCAAATTTACTTGTTTCAATCCTTGAAAGTATTTTAACTAACATGATTATGTTTTTACCCCTATTTATACCTAACTTGTTAACTTAACCTTATTTACACCTAAATTTTGTTAAGATTATGATTCTTATACAAGCTCATACTTATAAAAGTAGAAAGTTAAGTAAAGGATTAAGTAGAGGGTGTAGTAAAAGGTTTTCAAGAATTGGTTAAGGCAAATTATTTGATCAGGATCAGAGCTTAATTAGAACCCTTCTTAATAGGATCCATAATGTATTATGTTCCTTTTAGGGTTAGAAACCCTTTTTGGACTTTATATATTATTCCATTTAACCTAATTGATGCAACTACGAATACCTCATTTATAAGCAACCGAAAAGGGGCCATATGTTAATAAATATTTTTCTCCTTCCTCAACTTTGTTCTTGTTAGCTTATTTTAGCATTAAGCTCAATAGTTTACTCTTATCTAACCCTTGAGTAAGGTTAGTCGTGAGTGACCCTAGATTTCTACTTACGTATCATTTTAAGTAAGAGTTAAGATTGTAGGTTTAGGAGTGCATGAGTGGTGCATTATATACACTAAGTTGCTTGCGAGTTCACCATTCATTAAACCTCATTGCATCTTTGGCCTTAGCTAAGTTTAGAACCACCTCAGTTGTCCATGAGATATTGCTTCCCTGTATGTATCCACATAAGTAAAAAATAGAATTTATTTGAAAGCATCTTATGGTATATGCTAAGAGCTTGGCATTTTTGGTTTAATATCAAGACATAGAGTTAAGGAATCTCTATTTTAAATTAAAAAGTCAATTCTAGGTACATGATTACCTTAGTTGTTGATGTATGTGTTAAGCTATAAATCTATGAATTTAATAAATATTTGACCATTGATTAATGTGTTGCATATGCTTAACTATAGTTAAGGGATTGAAGGACCAATGATTTTGACATAGCACCCAATGATTGATGCATAGAATTATCCCAATTGGAGCTTTACATCAAAATGATATGGTAGATTTAGAATAATGATTTTGGACTTTAGGATGTTGGGGAGCATCTAGCATTGTGTATGTATACTATACGTGTGTGTTGCAGGATCTTAAATTACCCCCTAAGTCTTAGGACAATAAGAAAAGCTAAAACCTAAGACAATAAACAGTTGATTGTGCATTAATTATTATGATTGCATATATGCTTATTGTATCTGGCATCTCCTTATGTTTTGTGGCATTTCGTAGTAGGCTTTGACTCACCCCGTGTAGGAAATATTTTTCAGTTGGAGGTATAGCAAATGATGTTAGCTATTACAATGACATAGGTTACAACCTATATTATGATATTGAGATGATGTAGATTATATAAACCTTAAGGAGTAGCTACTACAGGACAATTCAACCAGATGTATTGTTATATTTAGTGTAGATAGTCTATCTAAAGTCTTTGACATTAATACTTGTGGTGATTGTGCATCTTAGTTGTAGCTGATAGGGGTAGCTTAGTTGGCTTTGTTTTTAGAAAGTTGTTCCATTCAATTGATTTTCGGTTATGTGTTATATCATCTTAGTGTATTTAAACTATGACTTAGACTCATTACATTCTCTCTATGTATAAATTTTTTAAATTTGCAATTATTATGTATTTGCCGACTATTATAGAATAATTGCAAAAATGTGGTTATGAGCCTTAGCTTATCCTTATTGAGATAAGGACATGTGTAGAACTATTACACCTTAAGTTCTAAGGTGTTACAGAAGTGTTGAGAAAGCTTCCTTATAGCAAGATTATATAATACATGAACAAAAGTCATGAAAATACAAACATGGTTCCACTATCTCTAACGAAACAAATTCATTATATTTTGAAGTCTCATTATTCTCTTACATGGTTACTAAAATTGCAAGCCAATTATATGATTCTAAGAGTTTATGAGTTTATGATTTTCTTTTTAAATGATTATAAAATCATTTTGATGCAAAATTTTGGTAGAACTACCAAAATTTTGATGTACGTTTTTATAAGTTTGTAATTTTATCGATTTTGTATGATTATATATGATTCTACCGATTCTATATATTTAGATAAATAGTGAAATCACAATTTTGATAACTAATAACTAGTAAACTTATTACCATATGGAAGATCTCTTATTTCCTCTTTCTCATTGATAAGTGAGGTAAAAGAACCTCTATTCATGAAAAAAAGTCCACTTGAGAATAGTTACACATCTTAACTCGAACAATAATAGGACAAACATATAAAAGCATTAGCTAAAATGAAGGTGAAGGTAAAAAGCCTTCTTATAAGATGTAGCAACACATGGAAATGGATATTAATCTATTTGCAAACTTTTACTTCTTCCTAAAGAAGATGGAGATCCATGTCAAAGCTCAATCCAGAGTTAGTCAATTTTTCACGGACAATCTTGTTCAATTGTTGTGCCTCATTTGGTTTAAGTAGATTGGCCCAATCTCCAACATCTCCTTTTCTAAAGAAAGCATTGTTGGGAAACACTATAGCATACTTACCTTTGTTGTTAACTTCTAAGTTCTTCATATTCTCAAAGCTACACAACTTCACTATCTCATCTATCATTCCTTCCTTCTCTTCCTTATCATTGAAAGGTAATCTAATGAATTGGGCCATCATCTTCGTGTGAATGGTTGGGTCCTTCTTCATCTCCTCATATTTCAGAAACAACACCTATGATGGGTAAAATGATTGAGTAGTTATAGTATTTTTTTTTTTTTTAATATCAAGATTAAAAAGATACTAAATATATCTAAGATAAAAAAGATGCCAAGCAATAAGTAATGTATTTAGTAAAAAAATTGTTGCCTTTTAGATGGTACTCTTAAATTTCAAGCACAATATTAAATTCATTAATAAAATGGAGCATCTAGAAAACTTCTAAAAAGTGCTCATACATGAAAATTTATGAGACTGAGACATTTTATCATGTTGAAATTTCGTATGGGTCACCCATGTTTTATCCTTCTCATTCACATTGAGGGTCTCCTTTCAAAATAATTAAGAAAGAAATTCAAATTTAGCAGATGTTTTCTAAAATTGGGAAATAAGAGACTTATAGAGTTACACCTAAAAGTCCTATATTATCCTTTTAAGATCTTTTATAATTGTTTTTATACTAATTTAACCCATTTAAACTCAATTAGATAATGAGCTTCCATAACTTAATACCATAAGTACTACTCTTTCGTAGGGTAAGATAAATTCTCCTCCCTGCAAATATAATACACACACACATATATATATAGTTAGGGAAAAAAACAGAAAAAAAAAAAATGAAAAAGGTCCGAAATCATGACTTGAATACTATTGTAATATTAATTACTTATTCAATTCGCTTGTGAAGGACATATTTAACTCATTTAAAGTATTCACTAACTTATTTGAATATAGCTTTAAAATAAATGACCAAAACGCATATTTCATCATGCTCACATATATATGACATGTCAATTGAAATCTTTTGAATTTATTACAAAATTGAAAATCTTAATTTCCCACCAACGAACTATGTTATACATAATTTCAAAATTATACATCTTATTTTCAAAATCTACTTTAATAGTCCATTAAAGCTATATTTTCTATATAACTTTTTAATTTTTTCCTAAATAATTTGGATAGGTAGTATGTTTCTTGAATATCCTACAAATGTAAAGTTACAAAAAATTTAAATTTATTTTTCCAGAAAGTATTTTTCAAATAAAATAAAAACAGAAAAAGAAAAAGAAATCCTTAAGTTTTAATGTTTTGTTTTAGCAATTAAACTCACTTTATCTGGTGTCTGCAGACTTGCATTCCAATATCCAAGGATATGATCCCAAAACGGACCAAAAGCACAAATCCCTTGGCAAAACATCTCAAAAACCTCCTCCAAAGGAAGCCACTCAAAGTTGTTTTCTTTTCGGACCTTGTCCGTAAAATGCCAATAAGATGTGAAACTGTCCAAAGGGTTCCTACATATGTAGATGATCTTACACTTGGATGTTCTTATTGAGGCTGGCAATGAATCGTAAGGGATATGGGTTGCAAGAACTCTTGGTGATGTAGCAGTGTTTGTGATGTCTGGGGATTCGTTTTTCTGATACAGATCAAGCTCGAGGAAAGGTACGAGTTCATGAGGACCACGAGTCCGCAAAGGGCTGTCTTTAACGTTATAAACATGGCGATTACATATGGAAAAGACAAGCGCCTTTAACCATGTTGTACCTGACTTTGGTAGGCTTATTAGGATTATGTCGGTGTCCAGTGCTTCAAAATGTTTCTGTGATGAAACCACAGCTTTCAAAACCCTGGATGGACACCAAAAGTTCTGGTACTTGCAGAGATAAGTGTTATTCCAGTTTTTCGCCTTAGGAAGAGCTTGGATAAGTTTCTCAAACTCATCGTCCACTTCAGAACCTTCTTCCATGGCTGATTTTGCGGACATGTCCGGTTTTTCCATTTCTTTCTATGACTACACGAACTTTTGTTGGGGTGAATGTATATGGCTGAAGGGTGAAAAAATACATCAAGAAATACTTAGAGATGTAAACGGGTGGGTCTAAGATGGGTCACACGAAGCAAAAACCCATCCCGCTATCGTAATTGGAAAATGACTTCTCAAGCCAATAGATCCATTTATATGTATATATCAAGAAAAAAAAACTATGAGATTTTGTGGATTTTGTGGCATAAAATCTTTCACTATTAATAATAACTGGATTATAGAGTATTTTTTCACTAATCAATACTTATCATAAATGATGGGTTTTAATAAAATCTCAATAATAAGACAATTCATCACAAATCGCCAAAATACAAATTCAATTTGAATAACTTATGAGAATTTATCAGGAATGAAAATAACAATATTTTAGAACTCCACCACAAATTCAATAACTAAAGTTTCATCACAATATTCGATAGGATTCAAAGATGGTCCGCTGGAATTCCACTTTTCGAATTTGTATGGTCGCAAGCAACGGTGTAATTCAAGACAGGTGAGAATGCTATTTCGTCCTTTTCCCCGACTTCATCTTCTTCTCGAATTTCAGTTCTACGAGCCACGCGGTAAGTCCAATTCAATTGATAAAAAAAGACGTCGGACTTCTTCTCGCTTAAACTTCGTCCCGGATTTCTTTTACTTTAGTCAGTGGCTCCACGTCCTCCGATTCACTTCTCTCACAATTTAACTTCTAACATATATATATATATATATATATATATATATATATATATATATAACTACATGTCCAAATATAAGTTAGACCTATAAACCTTATGATATGTATATGTGTGTATATATGTACACATCTTAAGTGACTTTTTTACTTCATTAGTCATTACATGAAATATTAGTTTGCATTATTTATAGAACAAACAGGATAACACAATAAGGATTAATGAATCTATTATCTTCTTCATTTTATATATCTTATAACGGTATTAGTAGAGCACCTATTAGTATTGTTATACAATAAGTTCAATAATCTATCTAGGTTGTATCTTAATTTTTTTTATATATTTTGATTTTATGGATATGGTCAATATTTATATCAAATTTATTATCTGCTTAATTATGTCTCTACTATATAATAAACATATGTAGGTGTGTAGATACAAGTGCAAGAGTCATGTACATATCGTATGTCGAGTCATGTATGTGTTGCTATATATGACTTGGAAAATGACTTGATCATATGTATGGGATGATTAAGAGAAAAGTATAAAAAAAAAAAGAGCAAACAATATCAACATGGTTTTAAGACAGGTAGAAGTATGCAAATGGGTTAAATAGGCCAACTCAACCAGACTTATTTTGACCCGAGTATTAAATAGGTCGAGTTCATTTAGCTTATATTTTAAATAGGCCAAAAAATCTCTACCATGACTTATTTAAAAAGTGAGTCAAATGGGCCAACTTGTGAGCCAAAAGCATAAATGGGTTGATTCAAATCAGCTCAGTTTGGCCTACGGGTTAAACAGGTTAGGCTCATTTGACCTGTTTTTAAACGAGACAAATAACTTTAGCTCAAATCCATTTTAAAAGCGGTTTAAACGAGTCAGTCCATGGGCTAATACCCACTTATAAACCTCTAGTGATAGATAGAGAAGTCAAGTGACATTAAACTCCATAATTGATAAAGAACGAGATAATGCTTTTGAAATATTTAAATATTTTATCTCTCATAGTAAGAATATGACAGAATAAAAATATTTTTGCTAAAATCTCTTTTATCCAAATAAGGGAGAGAAATGGGTAATTATTAGAGTTGTCCATTAATCAACATTATGACCATTGATCTCATCCGTAAGATCGCGATATTAATCATTAGCCAAGATCAATCCCTTACCTTAATAGATCCCTCTTAGGCCCCTTTGGATTTAGGCTCAATGAAAGTCTTACTCTTAGTGTGAGTTAATGTTGGGAAAGGTTGGATCGAACGGGCCAACCCAACGAACTCCACTTTAAGCTTATCATGCCAAAACTTCCTTAATCATCCCAAATAAGTAGATTCGACTCTTTATACCCTATCATTTTAGCCCAAATAATCAAACCTAATTAATTAATTAGCTTAAAGCCTAAACTCGAATTTAACTCTTTACATTTTTGCTTTTAACCAAAGTCATTTGGACATAGTTGAAAGGGTTTAAGCATTAAATGAGCCTTTTAATTGACTTAGGCGCATGTACGCTATCCAACAACTATATTGTCGCCAAATTCATTTAAAAATTATCTTAGTGCGCGAGTTTGTAGTACTTCATAATTGTGTGTTATGCCTTAATTGGATTGAATTATACATTGCTCCTAAGATGATACTTTAAAATAAATCTTCTTTAAATTGTTTTTTTATGAGCTCATTCATCTGTTTGATTCGATTGACATGAGTTATTCATTTCATTAGGTTGAACTTTGCACATTAGTAAATAATTCTCATGTGTCAATAATTTCTCAATTTCCTTTAGATATAAGAGAATTCCTTTCATAAGATACTCACCATACGCAATTGTTGGATGCTTCGAACTTTAATCATGTGACCCATATTGTAATCGGTGGTTGAATTTGTAAGAATAGTCAAAGCCTGCTTCTGGACACATCAACCATGCCAGCAAAATTCAGCATCCCTAGAAAGTGCTTATTTTAAATCCATGCTCTGCAAAGACCAAGTCACATGTTACCTTGTGAAGCCCAAGTATATGTGGCCCAAGAGTAAAATCTTCAACGTATTTCCCATATATATTCGCCAACAGAGACAAAGGTAAGATTTGCGCATGCTCCACTTTACATTAGGATAAGGCCTCTAAAGCATGTCTCCGATCCTTATTGATTTTCTCTCGGTCGTCCCTACAGTGTGCCCTTTTTTTTTTTTTTTTGGAGGAACACTACTATGCCACATGTTACGGTTTCATCTTTGCTCAAGACTTTAGAAAGGAAGACAACTCACTGCCTTAAAGAGAGAGAGAGAGAGAAGACATCGTATCAGTTGCTTGTTCTTCTCGAGTGAACATAGAGAGTTGCAGCAGCACCAACCTTTCTTTTCTCTTTCTCTATTTTATATTATTATTATTATTATTGTTTTTAATTGTACGACCCCTTTCGTGATCACGACAACCCATCTGTAAAAACAACACACATCATTCCCATTGGTGCTTGAAGAAAGAAACTCGAACACTCTAGAGAAGATGAAACTACGGAGCTTGAAGGTTGAAGGCTGACAAGAAATCCGGAGCTGTTACCATTAATTTTTGCTTGAATTGGTACATGAACGGATTGGAGGTTGGCTACTTTTTACTTCAAGTTGTTGCTTGGAGGGAGTTGGAGTGTTGAAGGGCTCGGATTTCGTCAATCTAGTCGAGTAGCTGAAGATGGACTTAGGTCTTGGTTCTATTTGCTGGACAAGTTGCTCGGACATCATTTGTTCTCACTGCAGTTGCTGTTGAACTGCCCATTCCTTTTCGGATTGGAGTTGCTTCGCTCAGCTAGATTGAGTTGCTCTGGCATGTTGTTGCTGGTGGGGAAAGAAGCTTAGGTTTGTGGAAGACATCTGCTATGCCTGCTTCCCTTTCAGCTGCTATGATCGTATTCAAGGTATAAAACATGCTCGGCTTGGTTTTGTTCATCCTCTTTGCTGGTGTTGAGCTTCACCTTTCTTGATGTTGTTCATGTCCGATTCTATTTGGATAGAAGCTCAACTTGCTGTTGTCATTTGAGTTGGTGATGAGTTGCTGTTCGTGTAAGCCATAGTGTGTCCGGACGTTATCACTTACGGGTCTGTAAGCTGACTGATGTGTGCCGGCTCTGTTCTTTTTCCTTTTTTATTTCATTTTAACTGCTCTTACTGATCTTTGGAAGGGGCTTTGAAGCGTTGGAGTAGCAGGGCACGGATATTGAAGATCGAAATGGAGTCTGAAACCGTTGTCGTCTAAGAATGCATTTTGAAGACCAAGTATTATTGATGTTGCGGAGAAGGCGACTAGAACCGGGAGGTAACTAGGACACCAAGCCTATATGATTATTCTTATGCTGTGCTGCATTTGCTTGAAAATGCGCATACCCTTTACTATTGCGTTTTTATCTGAGTCTCCAACTAAATTCGCTTTCTCTTATGCACCGTGTGAATGTACCCTTCATATTCACAATCCTTCCTTTCACAGATTAGAAAACATTCCCCAAACCCTTTATGAACTCAAAAACACCATTCGAGCAAGGCCATCAATACCCAAATAACTCTCGATTTTGTCTAAGGCATTATGATGAACAACTTGCATGCATGAGCGAAAGTACCCAACTTAGCACAAACTGCATTGCTCTCGGCACCCATAAGCCTGCACGAATCGTGCTACTGACTTCATAATTTCAACAACTTTCCCAATCAAATCAGACCTTCTGGTTATTAAATTTCAAACCAAGCTTTCAATATATAATAATCAAGGAACTACCAAGCATTACATCTTACCCGTTCTACTTTTCCCTGACTCATGCTATTGTAAATTTGCTGCCCACAAAGAACACTCCATATGCATGCAAACAAGAAACTGAGTTCATAAACTTAGTTAGTAATCTAAGCATGTCAATAGCACCAAAATGGGAAAGCATCACATCCCAATGGTGTTTGAGTTCAAAGTAAATCAAAATTGTGGCCAATAGTCCTCTTAGACATTCCTTTGAACACTTTGCATGTGTATTAGAATCTCTAGGCATTATCAAAGCTTAGATGACCGAATTCCAAGTGCATGTGCTTGTAAGCAACCCTAAGCTTCAAAGCTGTGAGTGACTATTTTAAGAACCCTAAGTATAGACTTTGTCCTCAAATTCTATAGGGTTATGTAATCTCATATCACGAAAACTTGGATTTGTAAACTCATAAAATGTATTAAGAAAACCTCTTTGTTGTAGATAGAATGAATTTTGAAACCTTCGTAATCACATAAGTAGCTCTAGTAAATCAATCTCGACTTGAACTTCCAATAGAAAAATCCTTTCCCCTAAGTACCAAATGAGTACGTGTTTCATGATATGTTGAAATTGCTCTCTTTACACTCTCAATGTAACTTTTATATTCTTGTTAGTCTTCATGTGTGTCTTTGTACCATTAATCCTTACACCCCTTTTAGGTTATGGAACTAATGTATTGTTACTGTCCATATTCTATAGGTGACAAGACCAACACCTAGGAATACACAATCACATTTCGAGTTGCCACTATCTTGACCTTTTGCAGTTAGTAAATTGGTACACTTTAAAGAGGATCTCTTCATTGCTTAGGCTGCGATTGCTTGTAATCGAGGGTCAAGAGTTTGTAATCATAACTTAAAAATCAAATCTTAAATTAGCAATAGTTAGCAAATCATCATAGTTTAAAGAGGGTAGACTTTTTACTACCTAAATTGTAACTGTTTGCCAATCAAAGGTCAAAAGTCTATAGTCATAACTTGAGGACCAGATCTTGTCCTTACAGTAGTTAACAAATCAGCATGATTTAAAAAGAGTAGACTCTTTACCATCCAAATCATGACTTTTGCAAACTAAAGGCCAACAAAGACCAATCTTAATCAACAGGTGACGATAAAGAGGAGAGTAATAGCAAAATTGACTATAGGTATAATGCTTGGGTCATGTGTGACCTCCTTTTGTGATCTCCATGAAACCAATTGAAATTTGTAATATGAATTGAATTTGAGTCTTGAGTCATAAGCACATGCATAAATGAGCACATGAGAATCGAGTATAAGCTAAACATATACAATCTGAACATGAGTCTTGGATGTAAGCATATGAGGGTTAAACATAACATAAGTACTTATGAAGTAATATGTGAAATGAACTTGAATTCAGCTTAATACGAACACTTGTGGGCTAAACATGTAAATGGAACATGAGGCTTTCATGTAAGCATAAAATATGAACTTAAACATGAGCACATAAGAGCTAAGTACGAGTTTACAAGCTGAGCATACATAAAATAGGCATAAGCTTTGTACATGAAAGCATGAAAGTTGAACACTTGAATTCAACATAATCCCTTTGGCACTAGCACTTATGAGCTTCTAACATGAGCATGCATGAGTTGTGTAAGTTAATTGAACATGACACTTTTGGCATATGAGCTGAATATGAGTCTCGTTATATGAGTTAGACATGAACCTTACATGAGTCTTAAGTATGAGAGAACATAAGAGTAGCATATGAGCATTGAATATGGGAGTTAAAGTGAGTCTTGAACATTAAAGTTGGATGTGAGGGAGCATGAGCTATAATCATGAGCCTTAAATATGATTTAACATGAGCCTTAACCATGGTGTAAGCCTTGAACTTGATGTAAGCCTCAAATACAATATAATCCCCAAACGTAACATGAGCCCTGAACATGTCATGAGTTTTGAACATGATATGACATAAGTCTTGAACATGATATGAGGTGAAGCATGATCATAAGGCGAAGCACAATCATGATGTGAGGTTTAAAGATCACATGACTCTTGAACACAACATGACCTTTAATACGATGAGAGGTCTAAACAAGACGTTACCCCTAAATACAATGTAAGCATTTATAAGACATGAGGCTTGAACATGATACAGGTCTTGGCATCATAAGCTAGACATGGCGCTTAATATGTAAGTTGAACACGAGTAGCTAAGTCATAAGCCCTTTTGACGTAAATATGAATAGATATTACCTTATTACATGAGTTGAACATGAGGCATTGACCATTAGTCTTCTAACTTAAATATATGTGCTTGAACATATGAGTTAAACATGAGTGAGCATAAGAGTTGAACATGACATAAGGCTCGATTCAGACATGAGCTTTGTACATGATGTAGGGCTTGGACATAAGTGTACGTTAGGTGAACATATGACCATACATGGGTTCAACATGTGAGTTGAACATAAATCCTCTTACATGAACATACGTGAGCTAAATCTTCGAGTTAAACATGAGCTTGAATGCATGTATAGGACATGAACTTGTTAATAACACACAATAACACATGAATTGAAAATTAGCATTCGAATAAGGCTCCATTCATTGTATTGTCCTTGTTACTTTTTCTTCATCTTCTTATTTGTGTAGTTATATAATTTCTATCCCATTTGCACTTCACTAACTCTCTTGTTTTCCTTGGTTTTCATAGGTAATCATTCCTTCCTCCTCCCCTAAGGGGAAGCAATCATACTAGACATTATTACCACTTTTCAAGAATCGACATGAGGAGGTAGCATGACATCACATATGAATAATCCCATGTGTTGAATAATTCTAACAAAGTTGTCCTTCTTATTAGCAAATGAGGATGTCACAAATCAACGTATATATAGCACTCATGTGTTAAGCATTGTGTGTGCATTAAGCTTGTCCATACACATGCTTTGAGCATCACGAGCACATGCACATTAAGTCTTGTAAACATGTGCACATTGAACATCATGCATGAGGACTATTGTATAAATAAAATATAATGAGTAACAATCATTACCATGCAAGAGTAACGTCTTCATTTACCATATCCATTTATAATTTTCCTCCCTAATTATTGACATGTAGAGAAGGGACAAGTCAATGAATCTTAATGCATCTTATTCCCTTATGACATCATCAAGGACTAAACACTATATTATAGTGCACTAGCCTTTGAGAGTAACAAGACCTTGAAGAGGCATACTAATTTAGCCTTATGACAACACACTGTTTACATAGAAGCAATTATATGAAACTTTAGTTACATGTGCATATCTGTAATTGACCACTTATGATAGACATTGTCTTAGGCCTTATTTCATGTAATTTTCTCAATCACTTATTAGTAACTCTTATATTTTCTTGTAAGTGCAAGTTGTAATTGAATATGTAAGATTAATAATAATGAAGTTCATTAACCGAATTTCATGCACCTTTATTTGCTTAGTGCTTCCATTAGCTTTTATGAAGCTATCTTGTTGTTATACACTTAAGAGTAATAGGTCTTTGCTTAGTAATAGCATACTAAACAATAATATAGTGGGATAGCTTCGATCCCCTTAATGACTTGCAATGCCTTGATAGATAGTAAGAAGCGTATCTTGACCCAATGGTAACATGACCAAGCATATCTTAAGTCTAAGCGCACTTTGTTGTTAAAGACTTCATGCACTTAAAAGTGATGTCTCAACTAAGCAACGCTATTGTCTAGTATAAAGTAGTAAATTTTCCTTATTATCACTTCTTTTTTCTAAAAAATGACACCAAGTGGTAGTGAGTAAAGGTTCAATCTAGTCATACTAGTGTTAAACAATTATTAGCATCAAATTTTGAATTGACATAACTTTGAGACTACTTAAACTCTCTGATCTAAGGGGCCTCTTATAGAATAGATGTAATTATGAGACTGCTTAGAATCAATGATTTAAGGGGGTCTCTTTTTAGATAGGCTAATTGCAAGAGTACTTAGAATTAGTGATCTAAGGGATCTAACATGTCATCTCACGTATTAAGGTAAGAATTTTACTTATTAATGATAATATATAGAAGATTACTTTTAAGAAGTGCTCAATCGAGCATATGCAGCAATAGTGACATTGATTGCCTAAGATCAATTATTCTTTCTCATTAGTCAATGGGGCATTTCCCATTACTTGACTACATAACATGGCTTACCAGGATGTTACTTAGGTTTGAATGTCAATATGTTAAAGTGCTCATCAGTGGGATTGTCTCCACTAATTGATGGCAAGAATCATAGAAATTAGTTAGCATGAAAGCTACATGATTATCATGGCATGATGCGTGCTTAGGAGCTAATACTCCTACCAGTCCGCAACATACTGCCAAGCTCACCATCGTACGCTTACGAGACCAAGCTCTTACCAGCCAACAACAATGTGTAGACTACATGTTATATTCATTATTACTTTCTTTTAATTGATTAAGAAGTTGAAATTATCTTTGTGCACTAAGGAGACTAGTTTTTTACTTTGTAGCAACCATAGTAATAAGATAAAGATATACAAACACCTATCACATTATGGTTAGAAAATATTGGTGATAGAGAAAGAGACTCCTTTCATTGACAAGAAGTAGTCAATGCTGAGCTTAAATACAAAATGAAAAGAAAACTGAGATAAAACTAATAAGGGCACATTCTAGTTGTTAGGAATTCTTGCACTTCATAGCCTGTAAGTGCTTTCTACCTTCATAATATCATTGGTTCACTTATGTTTCTTCACACCCCTATGACAATCATGCATCCTCTTCTTCTTGAATGCTTGAGTTTGAGTCTTTTCCCCTGTTAATAGTTGTGCCTTAGGTAGTTGCACTAAAGGTGTCTTCCCTTTATTCACATGCTCATTAAAGAATGTTGTTTTAATGAAGTAAGATTCATCATGCATTAACGGGTTCTTTGTTGTAAGAATAAGGACATCCTTCCCATTATAGTGACCTTTCATGCATTGATATCATGTCAAGGTATCATTGTGATTATGTGACCATATCCTTCCTATAAAGAGTTGGTAGGATATAGGTGCATCAATCACATGGAACCATGTGAAGCTGTAGATAAGTGTAACATTGAAATCTACTTTAACACGCCCTATCATCGTCATGGAAGACTCGTAGAAGCTGTTAACATAATGGGTTGTTTCACTAGATGTCAAATGTCTATCTTTGTAACTTTGGAAGTAGATATTGGCATGACATTGAGTGAAAATCTTTTATCAATAAATGTCCTTGTGATAGGACAACCATTAAGTATGCTTTCCATATATAGATGGTGATTGTGACTAGGATTTCTTGTACACATGCTAGCATTAGGGAATGTAATTATACTTTCATTCTTTGAAACTATTCCCTCTACTGGATATGTTATGGTACCTTTCTTATATTGGCCTTACACAATCCTAATGATTGCAGTTGTTGCCTCAAGTCGAGCATCCTCATTAAAGCTTAAGAGATTAAAGAAGTTTCTAACAGTGGCAATCCTCAACAAGGTAAGGATAGCATTATCATCTCTACTTTTATCAATTTCATGTCCTTCACCTTATCTTTATGCAGCTCAACTAGTTGCATATCTATTTCCTCTATCTTTGTAGGGTCATGGGTGATAACGTTCAAGGCACCATGTTGGGCATTATAAGCTAGAAGTGGGTTGTTTCTAACGTTAGTATCTTTGATAATCAATTCTCTATTTTGAACTTGCTCATTAAATATCTTATTCAAAGTCCAACAATTGTTCCTTAGATGGCCTACACTCCTATGAAATCTACAATACTTAAGATCATTCTTTTTCTCATTTGTTAGTAAGCGCTGAACTCTAAAGAGTCTGATGCTTCCATGATCTAACCATTGGTTGAGGAATGCGTGTACCTTTCCTATTAAGCATGGATATGTTAAAGACAGTTTAGAGTTCACAAGGTTATCATGTTTTTGTTTTTTTTTCTCCTCTTAGATTCTCTTCTTAAACTAAATTCATTAATGGTATGTGCTTGTTGAACCTTACATTTTTACCTTTTTGTTGTGCAATCGAGTTGCTAGTCCTTGCATTTTCAACCAACATAGAAAATGAAGCTAGGGAAAGGTTCTTATGATGTACAACATACTTAGTAAACATCGAATGCATATCTTAACCAACTTCATCTCATCACAAACATCTTGGATATGTAAGGAGTGTTCCTTGAAGCGCTCAATATAATTCATGAGATCTTTCTTAGACCTTTGTCGAATCCAACCCATGTTAATAAGGGTAACTATTTCTCAATCCAAAAGAACTTCTCTAAAAATATCTTGCACATGTTTCCCCATGAATCAACTAGCCTTAACGGAAGATTGACATACCAAGTGTATACCTTCTCAATATCATTGTCTAAACCATATACTTTTACATTCTAATAAACTTTAACAAGTGTTCTATAGCACTCTTTTTTCTTACCATTGAATAACATGAACTTCGGGCTTACACAGTCCTTAGGATACGGCTTCACGACAATGCATTGGTAATATAGGAGGTTTAATTTTGGCACTCCACTTATAAACTTTGCCTGTATGTCCTTCAAGTACATGTCTAGATCTTTTTTAGTTATGAATGAACCCCTTTTGGGTAGATGCTTCTCCCCTCACTTACATAACTAGGGTAGGATTCATGGAAGTAAGATTCATAGGTGTGCTCATAGGTGCAGAATTCATAGGTCTAAGCTATGTAGATCTAATAATTGTGACATGTGGTATAATACATGAGGATGATGAGCCTCCAATCAAAACTCCTTGGCTCCTTACTTCAGGTAATGAATCTTGTGTTGTTGTAGATTTTACTATAGGAAGTTACTCCTCAATTCTAGGAGTGACTTGCTTGTTGACAATAAAAGGATTAAGTAGTATGTTATTGCACTACATCGGAGGTATTGGAAGTAATAGCTCCCTGTTGCATAGTAACAAAAGCAGCCAAAATAGGTACATATTAGGTGAACATCACCATGAGTTTGCTCAAGTTTCAATTAGTCTCTCACAACTTACACAATAGTTGCACATTATTAAAGACACCTTTTTGCATGCTATCTCCTTGATTCGTGCCTCTAATTGGAAATAGATTTTGGTCATTAGTCATAATAATAGCATTTTGTTCTTGATTTCCACCATCAGTAGGGTTAACTAGTTTTCTCCTTGGAGGTGCCATTATGTGAGTGTCAAGTTTTCCCTCCCCAATAAAGTTGCCAAAAATATAGGTACGTAGGTATGAGTGCAAGAGTCACGTATGTACTGCATGAGTCACGTATGTACTGCATGTCATGTTACGCTACACATAACTTGGAAAATGACTTGAAGCACTATGAGATGATCATAAGAGAAGTGTAATAACGAGGCGTAAGCAGTCTCAACAAGGCTCTAACACTCGTAGTAATAAGTGGAGGAGCTAAGAGGCATCAAACTCCATAGCTGATGAAGAACGAGGTAGTAGTCTTAAAATATTTAAGTATTTGATCTCTTATAGTAAGAATCCAAAAGAGCAACGATGTTTGTTCCAAAACCTCTCTTGTCCAAATGAGGGAGGGAAATGGGTATTTATAAGAGTCAATCCCTTCCCTTAATGGATCCCCTATAGGTTCCTTTAAATTTAGGTCTACTAAAAGCCTTTACTCTTAGTATGAGTCAATATTAAGAAATGTTAGATGGAATTGGTTGATCCAATAAACCCTACTTTTAGCCTACTATGCTAAAACTCTCTTAATCATCCCAAATACATAAGCTCGACTATTTTGGCTTTATCGCCTTATCCCAAAGAGTTAAACACAATTAATTAATGGGCTTAAAGCTCAAACTTGAATTTAGCCTTCTATAACATACAACCACCTTCTCTTAGCCTAAAAAAGAAAGAAAAAATCATAGACACATACACATAAACACTAATAGAAGATAATAAATGTGATCAACGTTATTATCATTCTTGTTTCTATCTATTTATTATTTTAAGTATTAGAAACTTTAGTTAATATTATATTATTGGTTAATTATTTTCTATCGAGTAACAAGTTTCTTGCCATGTTTTTTTTTTAAAAAAAATCTTAAAAGTTGTCTCAAAACCCTAGCGTATTTTTTACCATATCAAAAAATTCTATATGAAAATTGTATTGCATAGTACCCTATAGGGTTTATAGTAGCTTGGATGAGTCAACCCATAACAGCCTACCCGATTATATCCCTATCCTTTGTCATCTTAAAAAAGGTTAAATTTTATAGCAACATAAGGCTTAAAATAATTAAAATTACAAAAGATTTTAAATTTTTAAAATACCATACTTATACTTCTTGAAAAAATATTGACATTAGAAGAATCTACTTAGATACTATGTCAAGTCAATCAATTATTTCAATTTATATAATATAATAATGTTTTTAAGTTGATTTATTGCTTGAATGAAATATTAATTGTATAAAAAGCACTTAAATGAGACGACACATGAGTTGAAAAATATAATTACAAATATATATTTATATATATAAACAAATTTTATGTTATATACAGATGAAAAGTTTTCCAACATTGACACTTCTCCATGGGTGTTAGTATATGAAAATTCAAAATCTTTCACTTATCTTGGATCTTCCATCTAATACGTATCTTATTGTTCTTATACTATATTTTTCTCTCCATTGTTGGTCTCAAGTTTAAATTTATATGCATGAAATATATAAATGAATTGGATTTGACAACTCGTGGGTTTTCTTTTTCCTCCTTTATGTCTTAAAACATTTGGATTTAGTGCATATGGTTGATAGAGGATCAAGTCAAACTCCTCAACCCTTATTGCTATTATAAACTTCACAAATTTAACTTCTTAAGTATCAAGTTAACTCGAGTATTATGGGTAATTTCCCAAAGTTAACAAAGTCGATAAATTTAAAACTGATTAAAATTTTAAATTTGAAATCTCAATGAATATGAGAAATCTTAATTTATTAATCGAAACCTTAATCGTTTATAAAAATCCTAAATCTTTTATGTGCATAAATATAAGAGATTGAACCCGAACCCAATAAAAACCTCGAAACTAAAACCTTAAGCTTATAAAATATATAAAATTACCCTAATAGTAATAAAAACCTTAATTGGATACGGCTACCAATTAATACATATAATTGTGTAAGATCGCTAACAAACGAATAGAGATACTCCCTAAATATTTATAAATGTAAAGAGTAACAACTTAATTAACAAAATTAATAAAAGCATGAGTATTATTTTGTGATTATTTATAATTTCATATTTGTATATATATATATATATATATATATATGCTAGTTTGATATTAATTTAATTATTTCAAGTTAATTTTACTACTTATCTCATGTTTATGTAATAAAGGGTATACATTAATTTTATATTCCATATTTTTTTTCATAATTACATTATATATTATTTCAAATATCATTTAAAAGTGAAATAAATTTTAAAAAAGTTGAACTTAATAATTTTATAATTTTTCTTATCCTTTTTCCTTTTTCTTTTACTCCTCTACGATTCCGTACAATTTATGCATGCCATATGTCTACAAAAAAATTCCCATGTGATGAAATAAATCAAGATTAGATAAGGATGAGTCAAATCCAACTTTTCCTCTTTCTTTTTTTTTTTTTCTTTCCCGTTGGCTAAACGAGAAACAATCCAAAAGCCACTTTAAGCTTGTTTTTTTTTTTTTTTTTCATTCAAATCATAACAATAGTTTTTTTTTAACTATCTTTTCATTCCTTTAGCTACAAAGTTTTCTCCTCTAAACTCCAATTTTTTTTTTCTTTCATTGTTAGCTTCTATTAAACAACCACTAGCCCTCTTTATCTTGAAGCTTATTATCCTATTAATTAATAGAAACAACTGAAGATCTTTAAAGAAAATAGTAGGCCCAATTACAAGAACCTCAAGACTAAGAGTAAATCACGATTTCCTTTTTATGTATTTTAATTTTCCTTTGTAATTTAAGTTTGTGTATTTTCATTTTATGTTCATACACATTTTAGTATTGTATATATTAGAAAGTTTGTAATAAGAGTTATATGTATTTTAATATCATTGTAATAAACTATATGTACATGTATTTGAAGTATATGTATGGTGTTTTCTTTCATGTATATGTGTTTATATATGTATATGTCTAACTATATATAACTATATTTACACATATATTATGTTTATCTATGTATATATATGTGTTTATATATATATATGTCTAACTATATATAACTATATGTACACATATGTTATGTTTATCTATGTATATATATGTGTTTATATATGTATATGTCTAACTATATATTATTGTATGTACACATATGTTATGTTTATCTATGTATATGTATGGTACATATCAATATATATATATATATATAGTACATGTTCATTTATATGATACTTAGTATAAATATGTTATCATACATATAAGTGAGATATACTATGAGATAGCATAAATACATATATAAATAGAGTAAGAAAACATAATTATATGCATATATTTATAAGTATAAATATACGTATAGGATTAGTATGCTATAAGTATAAGTATATGTACATATCTAATTAATACATATAGATATGTATATTAAAATATTAACTCCTTAAAATAAGATTATATATATATATATATATATATACATACATACATGTATATGTGGGACGTAACCCTTAAGAAGAAACTTAGGGCTAATTTTCAAAATTTATTAAATTATAATAACATATATATATGTATATATGTTAATTAATACTTCAAAATTGGAAAAAAATGTAAAAAATAAAAGAATTTAGAAAACGAACGCGTGGGCCAATAGGAAGTTGCCACATCAGCATTTCTTCATTAAAAACTGCAAATTATAAAAATAATAAGAAAATAATAAAATATAAAATTACAAATATGATAAAAAGTAATTTAAATAGTAATTTAAGCTTAAAACACTAAAATAAGTAAATTATTATAAAATAGACTCAAAAATAAGAAAAATTTAAAATTTAAAAATTAATTAAATCATAAATTCATAAAGAAAAAATTAAAATAATAATTTAAAAATATTTGAGTTAAAATAATAAAATTTGTAATATTTTAAAACCATAATGAAAAAATGTGGGTTACAACGTCTAAAGTGAACCCTATTACATGAAAGTACGTTCGAAAATAATAAAAATTGACTATAAATTTATAAAAATTAGAGTTAAAAACAAAAAAGTTACATGCGATTGAAGAAAAGCTCAAATTGAGAATTTTATATAAATAAATAAATAATCTAGGTAGATTTTACTAAATATTTACTTAAAATAAGTGTTTCACCTAAATACTTACTATCTTTCATATTTCCTAATCACCAAATGATCTTAACGCGAATACTGATCTCCTCATGGATTATTACAACCCCTAATTAATACTATGATCAAGTGAGTACTCCCGATGACTTTATACTTATTTTGTGCTTGTAGTTAGTGCACTTAATTTTTGTATATTAATAAATTGATGCATGGAGTTTAGGAATGTGCATGTGCTTAATACTAATTGTTAATTGTGCTAAACATTATCAAATGTGATGATTGAAGAATTGATTGTATGATTGGCCACTACATGATTTGGATGGTTTGTTGATATTGATTGACTACCTAATAATTTGACTTAATTTTAGTTGACTTATCTTAAATTATATAGATCATGTATAAGCATGAACATTGCATTTATTGTTCCGACTATCACCTCACTTGGCTGGTAATGAAGAGCCTTGTAGGGATGGGATTTCCACATAATTTAATTAGTACAGTATAGAAGTACTTGTACAACAAGACCCTACTCTTGACTAGCTGGTTTACTTGCCGTTGGAAACATTAACTATGGGTGGCTAAGGGTCAAGTCTAGAAACCACCGCTGTAGGGAGTGTGTAAACTGCGAGGGCCACCTTATTGTTAGACTTGGGAATTTATGTACTATTGGATTTTGGAAATGAAACATATTTTGTGAAATACAAAGTTTTAATTTATGGTTAAAAACTCAAGTGCTAAAACCCAGTTGTGATTGGTGCCGATAAATCTCTAACCCTTACTTCAAAGGGTGTTAAATCTAATTTTGTACGCAATACTAGTCAACTACATATATTGTTTTTCATACTATTTTTTCATGTATTCATGTATCTGTTATTTAATTGCTTGATAACTTGCCTGATGGAAGAGATATCTCACTAAGCTAGTATAGCTTACCCTTTAACAGGTTTCTCTTGCAAGTTGATTGATAACTCGTCGTAGGTTAAGAGTCGAGCATTGAGTACCCGTATTAAGATGTCTAGAAAATAGAATCTGAAGATAAATTGTATAGTTAGTTTGGAACATTAAATGTAATTATTATTTCTATACTTCAATTGTGTAACTTTGGTAATTTTAAATTTTAAAACTTTATTACTTGATCTTATCATTTGATATGGGATACTAATTCTCTACGGTTCTGAGGAATTGTAGAATATTATATATTCATAATTATTTATATTTTACACTATATTAATAAATTAAAAATCGAAGATCCTAGTGATTAATTAACTGGAATCTTACAATCTCTAACTTGCTAAACGATTTTTATATCATAAATACATACGTAATATAAAAAATTTAGATAATCTTACTAGGCTCCCCTTAAGGTCATGAGAACTATATCAAGAAATCGCTCTCTTCCCCCGTCTCCTAATAATTATTTTTTAATACCTTAGTTTTATTAGTTAAGTTGATACTATAATCACTAATAGAAAAATATTTGCCTCTTATTGCAATTATATTATACCTTATACATGTAAAATGACTTCATTAACAATTGAAACGACAAAGAAAGAAAAAAATGAGAAGATTGACGATGATTAGTGCAAAATAAACTTTATGATGGTATATGAACTAATTAAAATCTTACTATTAGTTGAGAAAAATATAAAACAAAATTAATATATGAAACTCTTGCGAGTTTTATTTAAAAAATAAATCACAAAAGATATTCAAATAGAAAACTATAAGTAGAGCAAAAAGAATAATTTAACATAAATATAACTACTATACGACCTCTTCTCATGATAACTTTGCAAATTTGTTTTATTAATCATGCAAAAAAAAGCATTCTGAGTATAAGTTATTATGCACTTGATCATTCAATAAACTACATTTATTCAATTTCATAATATTAATTATAAAAAGAGATTTTACAAAACCAAGCTATATGATTGGTACTAATTTGCTAATAATTTATGTGATAAAACCAAAATAATTGTAATATAGGCAATTTAATTATTACCTATGATATATTAATATTAAAAAAATACAATGTATGAGAATTTATTTAATCAAATATGATTTTGTAATAAATGAATTTGATACAATAATTATGGTAAAAAAAAAAGTTTTGAAAATTGAAAAAGTAAAATGCCGCTTATAAAATTTGAACCCAAAACCTTATGCATAAGAAACATCTAACCACTTAAACAAACCTCTCCTAGCAACCATCATATTTTGATGATCTGCCCCTTAATCAATGTATCTAAATTACTTCTATTTGGCAAAACGCTATAGTAAGATATCATATGGACACAGATATGAAAACCTACAATTACTCCTCCATCTTCAAATGAATAAAATTTGTTTGGAAGCATCTTATGGTGTATGCTAAGAGTTTGGCATTTGTGTTTTAATATCAAGACATAGAGTTAAGGAATCTCAGTTTTAAATTAAAAAGTTCATTCCAGGTACATGTTTACCTTAGTTGTTGAATGTGTGTGTTAGGCTATAAATTAATGAATTTAATAAATAATCAACCATTGATTAAGGTGTTGCTTGTACTTAACTATAGTTAAGGGATTAGAGGACTAGTGGTTTCAACATAGCACCTAATGATTGATGTGTAGCATTGTCCCCAGTAGAGTGTACATTAAAATGATACGGTAGATTTAGAATGATGATTTTGGACTCTAAGATGTTGGGAAGCATCTAACATTGCATATGTATACTATGTGTGAGTGATGCAAGGTCATGAGTTACTCCCAAGTCTTAGGACAATAATACTATTTTGTATTCAGTACATAAAACCTAAGATAATAGATGGTTGATTGTGCATTAGTTATTTTGTTTGTATATGTGCTTATTGTATGTGGCATCTGCATATGTTTTGTGGCTTTTAACTATTAGTCTTTGACTCACCCTTCGTGGGAAATATTTTTTAAGTGCAGGTATAGAAAATGCCGTTAACTATTACAATGATGTAGGTTACAACCTCTATTATGATATAGAGATGATGTTGATTATATATACCTTAAGGAGTAGACGTTACGGGATAATTTAGCTAGATGTATTGTTATATTTAGTGTAGATAATGTTTCTAAAGTCTTTGACATTAATACTTGTGGTGATTGTCCATCTCAATTATGGCTAATAGGGTTAGATTGATTGGCTTTGTTTTTAGAAAGTTGTTCCATTGAATTGACTTTTAATTATGTGTTATGTCATCTTAGTGTATTTAGAGTATGACTTGGACTCATTAGAGCCCCTCTATATGTGTAATTTTTTCTTTTAGATTTGCAATTATTATGTATTTGATAGCTATTATAAATTAATTGAAAAAATGTGGTTCTGAACCTTATCTTATCCTTATCAAGATAAGGACACATGTCGAACTATTATAGCTTAAGTTTTGAGATGTAACTTAAGTACTAGGAAAGCTTCCTTATAGCAATATTGTATAATACATAAACAAGGTCATTAGAATATAAGCTTAATTCCACTATCCCTAATGAATCAAATTCATTGTATTTTGAAGTCTCATTATTCCCTTTTGCAATCAAATGAAAATATACTATGGAAATAAACTTATTTCTACATGTAAGGTCTCTTATTTCCTCTTTCTCATTAATAAGTGAGGTAAAAGAACCTCCATTCATGAAAAAAGTCCACTTAAGAACAATTACACATCTTGACCTTAAGAATCATAGAAAACATATAAAAGCATTAGCTAAATGAAGGTAAAGGTAGAAAACCTAATTATGATATGTAGCAATGCATGGAAATGGATATTCATCTATTCATAAACTTTTGCTTCCTTTTAGAGAAGATGGACATCCATATCAAAGCTTAATCTAGAGTTACTCAATTTTTCATGGATGATCTTATCCAATCATTGAACCTCATCTAGTTTAAGCAAATCAGTGCAATCTCTAACACTTCCTTTTCTAAAGAAAGTATTGTTAGGAGCCCCCAAAACATGCTTACCTTGGTTATTAACTTCTAAGTTCTTTAAATTCTCAAAGCTACACAACCTTACTATCTAATATGTCATTCCTTCCTTCTCTTCCTTATCATAGAAAAGTAATCCAACAAATTAGGTTATCATCTTTGTGTAAACGGTTGGGTCCTTCTTCATCTCCTCATGTTTCAAAAATAATACCTAGGGTGAGTAAACTAATTGAGTAGTTATAGTATTTTTTTACAATATCAAGATTAAAAAGATACTAAATATATCTAAGTGATCTCCTCTAAATAGAGCTACTGAGTCTTAAAATTTAAAATCCTACGTTCTATCCTTAATTCAATTCAATAAGCAAGTGTATCTATCCTTTGTTAGCATGGATGAGTATAGGGTCATCTCTACTAGGAACTAATACAAGCATTAGTACTAAGTAATCTTCTTATTATCTAACAACCAATTTTATCAATTGATTAAATGATTAAAATGTCTACTTTACTAACTAAATTATAGTAATCCACAAAAAACTTTCACCCAATACAATGATTACAAAAACAATTAATAATAACATACTTAACATACAAACTTGCTTCACTACCTAACATGATATTACCAATAAACTTTTATCCTAATGTTTGTTATCTGCAGGGAATCACTAGTTTGTAAGCATAGAGTTACTTAGTTCTAATTCTAATTGTGTCTATTAGAATTTCTTATGAATTAATAGCTAATTAGAATCACATTAACATTATAATATTTTATCAATTTCCCTAAGGATGCAGTAACTTTCCTAATAATATCTCTACTATCAGGAGTAAGTTGTTCCAATAAATTAGATCTATTCATTAGAATTGTCTCTCGACATATTCTATCTAAATCTGTCCTAGGTTAGTATTGTGCACTATACCGTACTTAGATTCATTAAGTTCAATTCATTAGAAATAACAAAAATAAGGAAATCACTAATTTACGCATTTGTTCATGCTAAATTGATATAGCAAATCCTAGATTACTACTCACACATGATGAAATGATAACACATATCAACACAGCTCATAATTGATAAGAAATACAACATAAGATCAGTAGAAGAATAAGACCCGTTTTCAATTCTATGGTAAAAGTCTCATAATGAATAAAAAATGAATTCGCTTGGTCTCTGTCAAGTAATTTTGGGAGAAGCATGGTATACACGTAGAAAATTATATTAGAAATGTAAAGATACAATGGATACAACTTTGGTTAATAGATGTGTTTATGGTTTAAGATTAGAGCAAAAGATCTAAGCTGTCTAATACAAAGAATCTGATGTTATCTATTGGGATGTGATGTCATATGATGTGTTTGAAAATTGCAAGTGTATTTATATTCTTCTTATGAAAAGGTTTGAAATACACCATTTCAAGACATCCTTTAGTGTTTAAACCCGTTAAACGAATTGATTCGAGTGAAAAAATTAAAGAGGAATAATTGTGTCCACTCTCATCATACCTATGATACAAGGTATGATCTTCTTGGACAAGAATCATCTTCACCCACTACGATCGTGATGATGAACGTGATCTCCTCATTGCAATTATTTCATCTCATTACGCCCATGATAGAGAAAGTGATCACCTTTCTGATATGCTATTACGGCCATAATGAACAAATGGATAACAACTTTAACCTTAGTCATGCCCATGATGAAAGGAGTAACCAGCGATGGACACTCAAATATTTTTTTATTACGCTCATGATTGTATGTATGTTAATCTTCCTTCAGAATTATTTCTTCATCACGAGCATGATTACTACAAATCTCCTTATTTTTGTATAATTTCATCTCCTCTTCACTTTATCTTAAATAAATATCATCTTCTTACTCTTGAATTATCCAAAATTGATATATTACACAATTAGGTATCAAGAACTTGAGAAATAAACATAGTTATGACCAATTTAGTGGTAAATAAGCCTATGAAGTGTTGAGTAAATTATGCCTATCACTAAGATTGAAAAGATGCTACGCAATAAGTGACATATATAGTGGAAAAATTGTTGCTTTTAAATTTCAAATACAAAGAGTGAATTCATTAATAAATGGAGCATCTACAAAATTTCTAAAACGCACTTATACGTGAAATTTTAAGAGATAGAGACATTTTATCATCTTGTGGTTTCATATAGGTTACACATGTTTTACTTTCTTCATTTACATTGAGATAATTAAAAAAGAAATTCAAATTATGGAGATGTTTTCTAAAATTGGAAAATGAGAGACCTATCCAGTTACACCTAAAAGTTTTATATTATCCTTTTAGGACCTTTTGTAATTGTTTTTATAATAGTTTAACTCATTTAAACCCTTAATTTGATAATGAGCTTCCATAACTTAACAGCATAAGTACTGCTCTTTCATGGAGTAAGATGAAATCTCCTCCCTACAAATATTATATATATATATAGTTAGGAAAAAAAAGAAAAGAAAAAAAAAAGCTTAGAAACTCATGACTTGAATACTAATGTAATATTAATTAATTTAACTCACATCTATAATGCAAAGGACTGACTTATTTAGATCTAGCTTTCACATAGATGACTAAAATTTATATTTCTTGATGCCCATAAATATATATATATATATATATAATATGTTATTGAGATCATTTTGATTTACCAGGAAATCAAAAATCCCAATTTCCCACCATCAAACTGTATTATGTACAATTTGAAAATTTTACATCTTATTTTGAAAATTTACTTTAGTTGTTACTCAAGGCTATACTTTCTATTTTAGCATCTAGTTTTTTCCTCAATAATTTGGATTGATGGTAAATTTCTTGAGTATCCTATGAATATAAAGTTACATAAAATTTAAATTTATTTTCTGAGAAAATATTTATAAGAAAAAAGAAAAAGAAATCCTTAATTTTTTAACGTTTTGTTTTAGCTACAAGCTATTGATCTTTTACATTAAGCATTTCTGTGATTGTTCAACAAATAAAACTTACCTTATTGGGTGTCTGTAAACTTGCCTTCTAGTATCCCAGGACATGGTGCCAAAACGGATCGAAACCATGAATCCCTTGGCAAAACATCTCAAAAACCTCCTCTAAAGGAAGCCACTCAAAGTTTTCTTCTTAAAGCTTGTCCATAAAATGCTCATAAGATGTGAAACTATCCATTGGGTTTTTACATATGCAAATGATTTTACACTTAGATGTTCTTATTGAGGTTGACAATGAATCATAAGGGATACGGGTTGCAAGATATTGTGGTTCAAGTATATAGTAGCAGTATAAATGTAAATAATTAATAGATAATTGAATAATTTTATAGAAGTTGATATTTTTTACTAAATTATAATAGTAGTTTTAATAGTTGTAATAGTAGCTTTAGTAGTTGTACTAAGAGGAAAAATCAGCTACTTGTAACAAAGTAGTAGATCGAGATGTATTTTTATAAATAGGATAATGTTAATAAGAAGAGAGAGTCAAGTTCTAATTTAGAAAAGTGGTCTTATACTATTTGAAGGGTGGTTCTCTCGAAACAACCAAAATAAAATTCCATTTCCACTTTCATCACATTCATTTTTTCGTTCATTCACTATTACTATACTTCATATCAATATCCACATTATTATTCACAATAGAATAAGAATTACAGGTGCTAACATTTGGTGCTCTCATTAATTTTTCAAGAATGATGCCACGAAGAAGAAACTTAGAAGCATTAGATATGTAATGTAACAAGAACATGCTCTTAGCAATACAACAACAACATTGTTAGCATGAACTGAATTTCAACACTTTACTTCAAGATTTGGCATCTTGATTGGAGAAACTAGAGGTAACCTAAAGTAATAATATAACTTAACCATCTATTACTTAGAGTACCCCTAGAGAATCTTTGATGCAAACTTCATCGAAAATCTTACATCTTCTAAAGGAAATTTAATTGTGCATTCAAAACATCACTGCAAACCCTTCCAATGAGGAATAAGAAATCATACAACCAACCATTGATATGATAATCTAAGGTAAGCCTTCTTTCATTAAAGTCACCCAAGCAATAAAGAACACATGCATAAGAAAGAAGAATAGTTGCAATATGAGAAAACATAAAGAGAATTACAAGCCACTAACATAATAAATCCAAGTTATGCCAAAATACATCTAATAAACATATAGACAAAAACAGGATAAGACAAACTCCAACATGACTATGGCACAACAAAATATTCATAAGAACTAACAATATCTTGTCACTTTAGTGCAAGTAAATTTTCTTTCAATTGATAGGTTCTTAATTTTGTTAAACTACATTACTTAAATATTATTTTGTATTGGTTCTTTTTGTTTTTCATCCTTGAAGATAAGGTTGTTTTGAAGATGTGAGGAAATTTTTACTATTCAAGTATATAGTAATAGTAGTATAAAAGTAAATTATTAATAAATAATTGTACAATTTTGTAGAAATTGGTATCTTTTACTTAATTTGTAATAGTAGTTTTAATAGTTATATTATGAGAGAAAGTTAGTTATTTGTAACAAACTAGTAAATTGAAATGTATTTCTATAAATAGGGTAATGTCAATGAGAAGAGAGAGACAAGTTCAAATTTCAAAAAAGTGGTCTTGCACCCTTTGGAGAGTGGTTCTCTCAAAACAACAAAAATTAAATTCCATTTCCATTTTCATCACATTCATTCTTTCATTTATTCACTGTTGCTATACTTCATATCAATATTCATACTATTATTCACAATAGAATAAGAATTATGGGTGCTAACACAAGAATTCTTGGTGATGAAGCAATGTTAGTGATGTATGGGGACTCATTTTTCAAATATAGATCAAACTCGAGGAAAGGTATGAGTACATGAAAACCACAAGGCTGCAAAGGGTTGTCTTTAACATTGTGGACATGGTGATTACATATGGAAAACACGAGTGCCTTTAACCATGTTATACCTAACTTTGGTAGCTTTACAACAATTATATCAAAGTCCAGTGCTTCAAAATGTTTATGTGATGAAACTACAGCTTTTAAAACCATAGATGGACACCAAAAGTTCTAGAACTTGCAAAGATGAGTGTTATTCTAGTTTTTCACCTTAGGAAGAGCTTGGATAAGTTTCTTAATCTCATTAACTACTTTGGAACCTTCTTCAACACCTGATTTTCTAGACATGTCCGATGTTTCCATCTCTTTCTATGACTACACAAACTTGAGGATGAATAAATCCATTATTAAATAGGTCTTGTCTATCCTTTCTCATCTAAAAAAAGGTTAATCGCTTAAATGCAATGCTTCTATCTACTTAGGGGGCTAATCTATCGATGGTTCTCAAGCATAAGGGTTTTGGGCTGAAGGGGTTGAGGACTATTAACTAGGTTTGGCAAGAGGATCACCCCGACTCTAATCATCCTGAGAAGTACTTTAAGGGTGACTTCCAACCAAGCTACCATGGTCAAGGTTGATGTAGTCATTTGTTGATTAGATACAATAGTAGAAGGTATGCCTTAGACTTGACTAGCTGCTAGAGCAACTTCCCTCTCTCATTCTTCGATTACCCTCCTCCCCATAAAAGTTAAGACGTCCAAGAAGTCAAGAAAGCTTAGTTCAAGGTTAATGAGAAAGCACCTCCCTCTTGGTGTAACGAAAACTATTGGCAGAGAGGTCCTCATGCTCACCAGCCATTCATCCGTCGTCCTATACTCCTCGATGGCCTTCTTAGTTATGGCATCGTTGAGAGACTCCCTACTTTCCATCTTGGAGATCAACTCCTCTATCTTTGTAGTCCTCTTCTTGAGCTCCCTGATCTCTCACTCCAACTCCACTTTATGACGAGCTAACTCCAATGAGGCAGCCTTTGCGACATCACATTCTAACACCTTCACCACTAGCTCAGTTTATAGCTAAGAGACCGATACCTTTAGTTCGGTGTTTTCTCTCTCTAAGATAACCTTGGCCCCCATCTCCTCATCCAGTTTTTAGGAGAGAAGGGCCTTGGTCCTCTATTCCTCCTCAAGCCAAGCTTTCAGGTTGCCAGCCCTTCGAACTTCATCTTCAATAGTAGACTTCCTTTGTTCCATGTCCTCTAATTGCCCCTTTGACCCAGCTACCTACACATAAGAGTAATGCAGGTACTGGTTAGCTCTGATAAACTTATCTAAATACTTATTTGTAGAGGACTCTGATTCTCTCAGTTCCTTCCTTGGCCCTATACAATGCCTCTTTGGTGTCCTTTACCTCTTTCTGGATGATATCATAGTTACTCAGTTAGAGTAGCACCTGGACACGATATTACAAAACAAAGCAAATTGAAATTAGCATGATGACAATAAAAAAAGATGCCAATTACATACAACAATAGCTTCTGCCAGATGAGCTAGCTCAGCTGACCCACTATCTCCATGGGGTTGCCCCCTCTTACCATTAACATCCCCTCGAGGATTGTTGCTAAGGGTATAAGACCTTAGTGAGGCTTGATAGCTGAGTGTTTGATGTCATAACGTGATGTCATTGCCTTAGATCTCCGACTTCAGCCTCAAGATCTTTCCCCTGATCCCCTTAGTTTCAGCCTTAAAGGTGTGATCGAAGAGCACTTCATTCCTTGAGACATACGGGACCTCCTTGAATGAGTATAGCTTAATCCCTATGTACTTGAATTTGTTGAGGAGGTTAAAAAATTTGTCTCCGACATCATTGATGCACTTGTAAGGAAGAGTCATCGGCTACTCATACAAAGCTACTTAGCTTAGAAGCATCTTAGATATGGTCTTCTTCTTCTTGTCACCAGGTACTGGCTCCCTAGCAATCTCCAGCTCCTTCCTCTTCCGCCCAGCCATGCCGGATAGATCCCCTTCCTTTACCCTACCCTCATCCCTGCTAGAAGAGGGAAGCATCATGACCTCCGACTCCTTAACGCTAGCTAGTTTGATCTCCATGGAAATGGGCGTAGTAGTAGGGATAAAGGCAATAGAGGGAAGACCCACACTTACAGGCTCAACAGGTAGTGGCCCTACTTGAGGACCAGGAGGAACCCCCCAAGGCAGGGCAATTGGCTCAACCTTGCTTATTTGCCTAGCCTTTAACTTTAATCCTATGGCTTTGCCCTTAGGGTTGCAGGCCTTTTCCCTTTACTTCATCTTACCCTACCAGTGCCTTATAAGGTTGTCTACAGAGGTTATAGGTAACCACCCCTAACAACTTCTTTCCTGTGAAAGAAAAACCAAGCAAATAGTAAGAAAAAAGAAAGCAAGACAAAGTGAAGACACTACAATTCACCAACTCTACCGTATCTAGTACAGACAAAGAAGACCTTTCCCCCATCTTATGAAAAGAGTCATCGAACGAAGGAGCATAATTGATGAAGGCGTTTGTGAAAAAACGAACTTGTACTTTTGGTCTACTTCTTCACCACATATTTCTTCATGTTAGGGAAGAGCTCAAAGATCAGATACCAGAAGTATCACTCCACTGTATCCACAACATTTATCTCGTTGTCGCTTTGGAGGGCCATGAAAGCTTGAATCTCCCTTGTAGCTTTGGCATCATTGGGGCTAAGCTCCTTTTAAGCCCCATTTTAGTCTACCTCATCTAGAAATCTACCTCTTCGGGTAGCTTGACCACCACATAGTCATCTTGCCAACCCTTCATAATGTATATGAGGTCGTAAAACAATTTCCTCCCTAAACTAGGTTGGAGGTATGGCCCATTACCCCGCCCACCCCCATACTCTTCCACATATAGAAGTAGTTAAGAAGCTTAGGGTAACCCTAATCACCAAATACTCACACAAAGCTTAGAAGGCCTATAACACCTTCCACCTATTGGGAAGGACTTAGACCAGACTGTACCAGTGAAAGTTGAAGAGTTCCTTCTTGAAGTTGCTTAAGGCGAGGCGTTACTTAAACTCCAAACACTTTTCAAATACTACAAAGCACCTCCTTGACAATAAGGCTACCTTCACTTCCCTACTCAGCAGCCATACTATCCACTTAAGGATTAGCCCAATGATGAAGTTACTCAAAATCCAACTTAGGGTAGAGGCCTTACTCTCGCTCATACAAGCACTATTACGCCCCCTTCCTCCCTTATTGCCTCCCCTATCAACACTTCCTCCCTTTCCTCCCCTACTACCACGTGGCACCACATGTCAGCCACGTGGCTATAGAAATGAGCCTGAGTAGTTTAGGTTTGGCTTGGTTAACACGACATGCCACGTGGCAAACACGAGATGCTACACTAACAGGCCATCCAATCTCGTCTTGCCACATATTAAGACATATGGCGTAATTAGATCCTAACATGTGACAGTGTACTAATCAACATATAATAAAAAAAAAAAGTCTTCCTTGCCTTTGCCAAGATTCGTACCTAAGACCTCACACTTAAACCCTATACCCAGTCCATATACTTAACCATTAGGTCGTTGGCCTGTGGACTCAGTCAGCCTAAACTAGATTTAAATTTAAGCTCAAGTTTAATGGCCTAAGTTCAACGACACAACTTCTAAACTAAAATTAAAATTAAAAATCTATCCCAATAATATGATATTTTCTAAAATCTTTTACTTGATTTTCTATTTTTTTTTTTTTGTAATTTTTCAAATTTCTAGACCTTTAAACTTCATTTTCTAACTTTTTATCTTTTTAGGGTTTCTTTATGAAATTTTCTTATTTTTTGTGTTTTTTCTTATTTTTGAAAATTTTTGTATTTTTCCATAATCCTTATTTTTTCTAAATTTCTTAATTTTTTTGGGTTTTCTTTTAATTCCCTATTTTTTTTATTTTTTTCTAATTTAGGGCCTATTAAGAAAAGAAAGAAAAAAATAATAAAAAAAATACAAATAAAATGGGCAAAAATTAAGTGTCTACAACTGCCTCTCTTTATGGTGAAGTTTAAGCAAAACTTTACCACAAAGACCAAATAAACACTATTTTTGCTACTAAGATGACTAAATAGCTCTCCTAAAATCGATTTGGATGAAAAAATGAACCCAGTTTTAAATCAATTCTGACACAGAATGATTTGTCCCTTAGAGACACTCCTACCTAGGTTAGTGATTCTTAGTAAGTGAGTCCACCTTGTACCAATGCTCATTTAATTATACACTCTCAAGGTGTATGGATGACAAAGAGGCTGAAAAGTTAATGAAAGAAGTATATGAAGGAGTATGTGGCCTTCACATGAATAGATACAGTTTAGCAAAGAAAATTATGAAGCTAGGGTATTATTGGTCAATAATGGAAAATGATTGCATCAAATACATTAGGCATTGTCATCTATGCCAAGTTTATGCAAATAAGATAAATACCCCACCTCAGGAACTATACATCCTCTCAACACCATGGCCTTTTTCAATGTGGGGCATAAATATCATCGGTCTAATCACTCTAAAAGCATCCAATGGGCATCGCTTCATATTAGTTGCCATCAACTACTTCAGTAAATAGGTAGAGGCTTTGTCATACTCAAATGTTACTAAAGGGATCATAGTTAAGTTCATCAAAAGAGACATCTTAGCTCGGTACGGGACTCCTGAAACAATCATCACTAATAATGGCACCAATCTCAACAACAAGCTTATGACAAAATTATGCCGGTAGTTCCAAATCATTTATAGGAACTCTACTCCTTATTGACCCCAAATGAATGGAGCCGTTAAAGCAACCAACAAAAACCTCAAAAGAATCATTGAAAAAATGGCTATCACATATAAGGACTGGCATAAGATGTTATCTTCGCACTCATGGCCTATTGAATTTCCATCAAAATGTCGATTAGGGCAACACCATACTCTTTAGTATATGGCACTGAAACAATGTTACCAGTAGAGGTTGAGATCCTGTCGCTTAGGGTACTATCAGAAACTCAGTTAGATAAAGTTGATTGGGTAAAGAAACACATCGAATAGCTAGATCTGATTGATGAAAGGAGATTAACAGCCCTGTGTCATAATCAATGTTATCAACAAAGGATGGCTTGGGCCTTCAACAAAAGGGTACAACCCCAGAACATCAAAGAAGGAGATTTGGTGTTAAGAAAAGCTATCCCCAATGCATAAGACTCTAGAGGGAAATTTGCCCCCAATTACGGGGGTCCTTATGTCATGAAACGAGTATTATCGAGAAGGGCTTTATTTTTGTCTAAAATGGATGCTCTAGATTTGAGAGACCTTGTAAACACCGATGTTGTAAAATTGTACTATTCATAAGAAGTCAATGGAAATTTTGCTCAAAACGTGAAAATGCTAATCATCTTGAACGTCATTGTGGTCCAATTTTCATTATTTATAAGCAAATTTGGTATCCTTGGCCTTTGTTATCATTAGAATAATCACCCCCTCCATGGAAAGGTTGGATTCCCTTTACCCCATTTTATCGAACCTATACACTGCAAACATGAGAAGAGTTAAAGAATGAGATCTAGAACATTGGTAATTAACAAAATTCTTTAAAATGCTTTATTACGGATTGATCCCCTTCAATGGGGAGTTTTATTCTCTGTTTTTCAGGGGAATGCGAAACTTAAGTAAGTAATCACGGTAGATGAGAATAAGGCTTTTGGTTCATAAAAGTTCCAAAGAAATAAAAACAGTGGGTGGTTTTTCTATATCGAGCTAATTTCCATGGCATCTCCAAAAGAACCAGTGAAGTCTCAAACATTGTACGTCAAGAACATCCGAATTGATAACAAGGGACTAAAACAAGAGTCAGTAATTTCCGATTGGGGCTTTTCAAAAAGTTTGACAGTTTAGGTGCTATCGACAAAGATCGAGTAAGTATTTCTATACAATATTAGCACACCGACAATCTTTTTTAACCAACCCATAAGGCATTCACTTTTTGCATTTAGTGTTTAGCCAACCTATGAAGACACAATCCTAGCTCGATTCATCCTTCTAATCCATGTATTAGGTTCTAATTACGCCACGTGTCTTAGTGTAGTAGGGGAGGTAATGGGGGAGGAATGGGGCAAGTGTTGATAGGGTCCTTTGGACCCAAGCCAAACCTAAACTACTCAGGCTCATTTCTATAGCCATGGCCTCTCTTACACCAAGCCTAGAGTTCAGCCTGCTTAGTTGAAACAGCTCTCCAATAGCTACAAGTCTCCAAATAAGGCTAAAGGACCAAGTCAACAACCACTTCCTAACATTCTGGACTACATCGACTGTTACATGCCCACTCTCCCATACTTACAGAAGTGAATTTTGCCTACTAACTACTCTCCAACTGTCGGCATCACTTCTCTATAAATACAAAGCTACAACCCAACAGTAAAATACTTTATACTTTGTGCGCTTGAGCCTTATAGCTACTAGCATTCTTAGTCTTTAAGAGCACCCAACTGACTTAAGCATCAGAGTGATCATGCCAAGCAACACCCCAATGCCCTCTCACCTTCTTTTTTTTTTTTTTTTTTTTGTTCTTTTATTTGTGTAAAGTCTAACCTCATCCTAATTGATACTGGCAAGAACTAGAGGTGACAAGAAGTATTAAAGTTAATCATTTAAAAATAAAAATATCGAGATTTTTTTTACTGAATACTGGTTTAAGTTAGTTTAAGTTACATTTTATGTCAAATTTCGATATATGAGGAAACTAAAAAATCATCTGGATATTACACAAATAGTTAATCTATTTCATAATTTTGCCGATCACAACATACTTAGACCATACAAAAATTACTGGTAAAGCACCAAGGTTTATCAAATTTTACTTCATCAAATAATTTTCAGTATTCAAATGTGTCTTTTAGTATGATTTATTTTTTGTCCCATGTTTAAAAAAAATAATACATTTGTTAGAAAGCCTATCTAGTTTGTATACTCCAAATAATTAATATATGTTATGATTTTGTCGTGTTGGGTCATATTTTAAACATATACAAATTACTTGCATCTTATCATGTGTCTTTGGAGTTTTGACCCTTGTAAATTGATTTTTAAGTCAAAGTATGTCATCAACGTAACATATTTTCCCTTTATTCTTCTATATTTTAAAAATATAAATTTATTATAGGATGCCACAAATTATGGGATCTTAATTTAACTATTAACATGTGATTTCAACTAGTTAAAGCAATTCAATTTTATTCATATTAACAAAAAATACCACATCTACTTAAAAAGTTATTTCGTTAGAATATTATAATTTTGGTCAAATTGCAACTAGATTTGAACTAGTTAAAGCAGTTAAAATTTATTCATATTAACAAAAAATAACACATCCACTTAAAAAGTTATCTCTGTTAAAGTATTATAATTTTGGTGAAACTGCAAATATTACCCTCTAAACTTTCGCAAATGCATATTAACCCTTTAAACCCTCAAATTTTACCAATCACTTCATAAACTTTAATAAATTAGCAATATAAAAGACATTTCCTTTTTAGTTTGAACAATTGCACTATGGTTAAAATTTAAGGGAGCGTTTTCGCACCAATCAAAGCAATAAATGAGTTGAGCTGCCCACAAGCTACTCATTCGACTTGCTTTAAGCTCGACTCTATTAGAGCTCAATTCATAAATGAGTTGAACATAAGCTCGAAATAAAGCTTGTTTAAATAAATAAGTTGAGCTTAAGCACATGTTTAGGCTTGAAAGCCAACACGTGAGTATATTCATTTATATTGTTAATGAGCTCAATCATAAGTAGGCTCATGAGTAACTCATGAATAGGGTTACAAGTCGATATATTATGTTAATAAGAATAATATTATCAAAAATAAAATAAGGTATAAATTGAAATTTTTGAATTAATTTTGAGCTTAAGCTTGTGCTCATTTAGACTCATTTATCTAAATGAACGAGTCCAGGTTTAAGCTTCATATACCTTAAAGGCTAAAGCTTGAGGTCAAGCTCAAGCATGTAATTTTCAAGCTAGGTAACAACTCCACTTAACCTAAACTCGATAATTTTTAAATAAGTTGAGTTTAAGCTATCAAAAGCTTGATTTGTCTCAACTTATTCATAGCACTAATCACTCTAACTCTATTGATTGGAGAAATTTTATCAAAAACCAAGTGTTTTTTATAAACGGAGTAAGATTAGAGTTCTGAGGAGTGATTTTTTGAGTTTTAGATAAGTGCTGTCATCTTTTCATGTTGGTTCCATTATATTAGCATGTTTCTTTTTTCTTTTTGGTGGTGGAGTTTATAATAGCAACATTACACTACCATAAGTACAACAAACATAGTAGACATAGACATAATTATCCAAAATGTACATAAGCTATCCAAGGCCTACCCTTCTTCGGATATGAACATAAAGACTCCAATCCTTTAACAATAGGTGCATGACATTCTTCATTGGAACAAAAGCATGGGATTCTTCTTCCTCCGTGATACTTTCGAAATTGGCCAAATAATCTATAACTTGATTAGCCTCCCTTTGCTAATAGCTTATTTAACTACTTCAAATTAGATTAATTTGTTCTTGCAGATGTGAAGAAAAATAAACAACTTTCATTGATATTTATCATGATCAAATCTATATTGATTTCAATCTTTAGCTTTTTTTCTTCTTGAATTTCATGTTAAAATGTAAAGTTAAAGCCCTAGAAATGGTTAGGATTATTTTCTTGAATGAAAAGTGATCTTGTAATATATTTTGGGGAGTTAGAAAAAGGTTCATGATCAAAATCTGCAGATTTTGTGAAAGAGTTCAAACTCTTTGTAAATAGACCGAAGCATTTGCATATAGGAATTCCGTAGAAAGTTGCCAAGCCATTATTTGGCAAAAGGTTCAAATTCTTTTTGAAGATTCCAAAGTATTCCAGTCAAGATTTATCCTTCCCCTTTCTATGCCTTCAAAAGGTGTGGACATTCCATAAAAAGGTCCAAAACATCCCTACAAGAGCAAGGAAACCTTTTCCTATTTAAAAGTTCTAGACCTTGTACAATGTCTGAACAATTTTGTGAGTTAGTTTGCATATTTTTGTTCAAATTCACTTATTTTAAGTCTTGAAGGTATTTTAACTAAGTTTATTATGTTTTTACCCCTATTTATACCTAAATTGTAAATCTAACCTTATCTACACCTAAATTTTTGTTAAGATTATGATTCTTGTACAAGCTCGTATTTATAAGAGTAGAAAGTTTAAGTAAAAGATTAAGTAGAGGTTTTGGTAAAAGGTTTACAAGAATTGGTTAAGGCAAGGTAGGTTATTAAGATCAGAGCCTAAGCATAACCCTTCTTAATATGATCCATAATGTATTATTTTCCTTTTAGGGTTGAAACCTTTTTTGGAATTTGTATGTAATTCCATGTAACCTAATTGGTGCAACTACGAATACCTCATTTATAAGCAACTAAAAAGGGGGCATATGTTAATGAATATTTTTCTTCTTCCTCAGCTTTGTTCTTGTTAGCTTGTTTTAGCATTAAGCTTAGTAGTTTACTCCTTTCTAACCCTTAGGTAAGGTTAGTCGCAAGTGACCCTAGATTTCTATTGTGCATCATTTTAAGTAAGAGTTGGAATTGTAGGTTCATGAGTGCTTAAGTGGTGCATCATATACACTAAGTTACTTATGAGTTTGCTTAACCATTCACTAAACCTCATTGCATCTTTGGCCTTAGCTAGGTCTAGGACCACTCTAGTTTGTCCATGAGATATTACCTCCCTATATCTATCTACGTGAGTAATAAATAGGATTTATTTGGAAGCATCTTATGGTATATGTTAAGAGTTTAGCATTTGTAATTCAATATTAAGACATAAAGTTTAAGAATCTCAGTTTTAAAATGAAAATTCCATTCCAGGTACATCATTACCTTGGTTGTTAATGTGTGTGTTAGGCTATAAATTAATGAATTTTATAAATATTTGACCATTGATTATTGCATTGCTTATGCTTAACTATATTTAAATGATTAAAGGACTAGTGATTTCGATGTAGTACCTAATGATTGATGTGTAACATTGTCCCGAGTAAAGTTTTACATCAAAATGATATGGATGTTAGGGAGCATCTAGCATTGTATATGTATACAATACATATGTGCTCCAGGATCTTAAATTACCCTAAAGTTCTGGGACAATGAGAAAACCTAAAACCTAAGACAATAGACTATTGCTTATGCATTAGTTATTGGGATTGCATACGTGCTTATTGTATGTGGCGATGTAATGCCCCTTACATGCCAAGATAAAAAACTTTAATCATTGAGGTACTTTTTATTGTAATGGCTTGGAGCATGTCAAATCGTGTGGCATTCTATACTGAAGCAAACAATACCTTAGTAAGAATAGTTCTGGTTAGGTCATTGTACAGCAAACAATACCATGGTGGAAGGAGTTCTGACTAAGTTTTCATATGCATCTACTTTTGTTTTGTTGCTTTTCATATCAAGCTATGACTCACCCCTTGTAGGAAATATTTTTCAAGTGTAGATATAGCAAATGATGATAACTATTACAATGATGTAAGTTACAACCTATATTATGATGTGGAGATGACGTAGATTATATGTATATCTTGAGAAGTAGCCACCGTAAATAATTCAGCTAGATGTATTTTCATATTTAGTGTAGATAGTGTATCTATAGTTAACATTAATAATTGTGGTTATTGTACATCTTAGTTGTGGCTGATAGCGTTAGCATAGTTAGCTTTATTTTTAGAAAGTTGTTCCATTCAATTGACTTTCGATTATGTCTTATATCATCTTGGTGTATTTGGATTATTACTTTGACTCATTAAAACACTCTCTAATGTGTGAATTTTATGAGATTTGCAATCATTATGTATTTGGTAGCTATCATAGATTAATTATAAAATTGTATTTATGAACCTTAGCTTGCCCTTTATTGAGATAAGGGTACATATAGAACAGTTATACCTTAAGTTTTAAGGTGTTTCTTAAGTATTGTGAAAGCTTTCTTATAGGAATATTATATAATAGGATTGTTCATTAAACCGAATCGAACTAAACCACAAAATGTGGTTCTTCTATATTTCAGTTCAGTTTGCGGTTTGGTTTGGAGGAGGTTCAAACGATTTGTGGTTCAATTTAAGAGGTTTAATCGAACCAAACCACTTCTTATATAAAAATAAAAAATAAGTGACATTATTCACTTTTAAACCATATTAGCATTTCACTTTAATCTTATTTACATTTTCTTTAATTGTCTCTCTCTTGCACTCGGCTTCCACTATCTGCCCCTTCTCTTTTACTATCGTTTTTCATCTCTCAAGTAAATTATCATGTTTTCGTTATTACCTAAGATGCAATATTACTGTAACATAATGCTACTTAACTTTAACTTTGGCATAATATTGCTCATTTTAGACATCAATATTTGGTTAAAGGCTTTAATAACTATTAGTATTATATGGTAAAACGAAGTGCTCCTAAAAGCGGTTCGATTAAAAACCTTAAATTGTAAAAAGCAGTTTAGTTCATTAAGGGTTTGAACCAAACCATTTCAAATGCGATTCAGTTTGGTTTGAGCCCTGAACCGATTCTAACCAAACCAAACCAATAACACCCTTATTATAAAATAGATAAATAAAGGACATGAGAATATAAACAAGGTTCCACTATCCCTAATGAAGCAAATTCATTGTATTTTGAAGTCTCATTATTACCTTTGCATGGTTGTCAAAATTGCAAACCAACTATACGTATCTACGAGTTTTTGAATTTATGATTTTTTTTCTGTGTTAAAATTAATATAAAATCATTTTGGTGCAAAATTTTGGTAGAATCACAATTTTGATAATCAATAATCGAATAAAAGAACACTATGAAAGTAAACTTATTACCACATGGAAGGTCTCTTATTTCCTCTTTCTCATTGATAAGTGAGGTAAAAAAGAACCTCTATCATGAAAAAAGTTCACTTAACAACAATTACACATCTTAACTATAACAATCATAGGAAAACATATAAAAGCTTTAGCTAAATGAAGGTAAAGGTAGAAAGCCTACTTGTAAGATGTAGCAACACATGGAAATGGATATCCATCTATTCGTAGACTTTTGCTTCTTTATGGAGAAGATGGAGATCCATATCAAAGTTCGATCCAAAACTACTAAATTTTTCGAGGACAATCTTGTTCAATCGTTGACCCTCATTTGGTTTAAGTAGATTCACCCAATCTCCAATACCTCCTTTTCTAAAGAAAGCATTGTTAGGAAACACTATAGCATCCTCACCTTTATTGTTAACTTTTAAGTTCCTCATATTCTTTAAGCTACACAACCTCGCTATCTCATCAATCATTCCTTCCTTCCTTTACTTATCATCAAAAGGTAATCTGATGAACTGGGTTATCATCTTCATATAAATGGTTGAGTCCTTCTTCATCTCCTCATATTTTAAAAACAATACCTACCTACGATAAGCAAAATGATTGAGTAATTAGAGTATATATATATATTTTACAATATCAAGAATAAAAAGATATTAAATATATCTAAGATAGAAAAGATGCTAAGCAATAAGTGACGTATTTAGTGGAAAGGTTATGCTTTTTTATATGGTACTCTTAAATTTCAAACACAATAGTGAATTCACTAATAAAATGGAGCATCTAGAAAACTTATAGAAAGCACTTACACTTGAAAGTTTATGAGTATAAGACATTTTATTGTGTTGAATTTTTATATGAGTTACCCATGTTTATCCTTTTCATTCATGTTAAGGGTCTTCTTTCAAAATAATTAAAAAAGGAAATTCAAATTTAGGAGATTTTTTTAAAATTGGAAAATGGGAGACTTATAGTGTTACACCTAAAAGTAAAAAATTATCCTTTTAGGACCTTCTATAATTGTTTTTATACTAGTTTAACCATTAAACTCAATTAGATAATGAGCTTCCATAACTTAATACCACAAGTACTACTCTTTCATGGAGTAAGATAAATTCTCCTCCTTGCAATATATATATATAGTTAGGAGAAAAGAAAAAAAAAGCAAAAAAGCTAAGAAACCCATGACTTGAATACTATTGTAATATTAATTACTTATTCAACTCGCTTCTATAATGTCAATGGCATATTTAACTCGTATAAATAATTCACTGACTTATTTGAATCTACCTTTAATATAGATAACCAAAACGTATATTTTTTCATGCTCACATGTACATGATATGTCAATTGAGATCATTTCAATCTACTGGGAAATTGAAAATCTCAATTTCCTATCATCAAATTGTGTCATTCATAATTTCAAAATTGTACATCTTATTTTAAAAATCTACTCTAGTTGTCCATTAAAGCTATATTTTCTATATAAGCATCTAGTCTTTTCCTAAGTAATTTGGATAGGTAGTATGTTTGTTGAATACCCAATGAATGTAAAGCTACACAAAATTTAAATTTATTTTCTGAGAAAATGTTTATGAAAAAAAAAAGAAAACGAAAAAGAAATCCTTAAGTTTTAACGTTTTGTTTTAGCTATGAGTTCAGTGAATAAACTCACCTTATTGGGTGTCTGCAGACTTGTCTTCCAATATCCAAGGATATGATCCCAAAACGGACCAAAACCATGAATCCCTTGGCAAAACATCTCAAAAACCTCCTCCAAAGGAAGCCACTCAGAGTTGTTTTCTTTTCGGACCTTGTCCAGAAAATGCCAATAAGATGTGAAACAATCCAAAGGGTTCCTACATACGTAGATGATCTTACACTTGGATGTTCTTATTGAGGCTGGCAATGAATCATAAGGGATATGGGTTGCAAAAACTCTTGCTGATGAAGCAGTGTTGGTGATGTCTGGAGATTCATTTTTCAGATACAGATCAAACTAGAGGAAAGGTACGAGTTCAGGATGACCACAAGACCGCAAAGTACTGTTTTTAACGTTGTAAACATGGCGATTATGTATGGAAAAGACCAGTGCCTTTAACCATGTTATACCTGACTTTGGTGAGCTTATTAGGATTATGTCGGTGTCCAGTGCTTCAAAATGTTTCTGTGATGAAACCACAGCTTTTAAAACCCTAGATGGACACCAAAAGTTCTGGTACTTGCAGAGATAAGTGTTCTTCCAGTGTTTCGCCTTAAGAAGAGCTTGGATAAGTTTCTCAAGCTCATCGACTATTTCAGACCCTTCTACTACGGCTGATCTTGTGGACATATCCGGTTTTTCCATTTCTTGACTACACTTAACTTTCGATTGGGTGAATGCATATGGTTAATATTTGCATCAAATTTATTATCTGCTTAATTATGTTTTTACTATATAATAAATATACAACCACCTTCTCTTAGTTAAAAATAAACAATAAAAATTCGCAGACACATACACATAAATAGTAATAGAAAGTAATAAACATGATCAAAGTTGTTATCATCCCCATTTCCATCTATTTATTATTTTAGGTATTAAAAATTTTAGTTAATATTATGTTATTTATTTATTATTTTCTACTAGGTAATGGATTTCTCATTAGGTTTTTGTTTGAAGATTCTAAAACCTATCTCAAAATCCTAACGCGTTTTCTACAATATCTAAAAATCCTGTAGGGAAACCTTATCACGTAGTACCTTATAAGGTTTACAATGGCTTGGATGTGTCGTGCTCAATTACATCCCTATCCTTTGTCATCTTTAAAAAGGTTGAATTTTATAGCAATATAAGGCTTAAAACTATAAAAATTACAAAAAGTAGAGGTGAACGAGTAACCCTATTATACAAGATACTCACCTAGATCCTACTCCACTTAGTAAGTTCCTAATTGATAATAAAGGTCATAAGATAGGTTTCAAATAGTAATTTTTGAAACTTGCTCCTATAGAGAAGCGTACGGGTATGAGCACAAGCTATCTTATCTCATCCTAGAACCTATACTCTATAGTATATAGGGTATATGCTTTATGATATTTTTACTCACTTTTTTCCTAATAATTGAATATTATTAAGAAATAAAATATTAATACTTGTCTTTTTAGTCAAGAATAAAATAACAAAAAAAAAAAAAAAACTCAATTTACAGTAAATCACTATGCGCTACTTCTAGTTATTATTTAGTCCTCCTCTCCTCTTTTTTCTTCTTCATCTAATATAAACCTCTCTCTTCTTTCACTATTTTTTTGCCCACATCCTTCTTATTTTACTAACTCTAGTCTACTTAAGTTTTAAAAATATCTTAGTTCTTAACTTATTATCCAATTTATCATATTGAAATTAATTACTTATGGCTTTTATATTCTATGTATAATAATCTTATGGTTATATAAAAAATTTATTTAGTTGCTAAGTTGCTTAACTCGCTCGTTCTAGGAGTCTGCTATGGTAGATTCTTAAAGGAGTAACTATTGATCATATGCAAGATTTTCCTAATAGACTTTCATATGAGACAACGCAACTAGAATTCTAGGACTTGTGGCCTTTAGACTCTAGGCTCGAGCATAAAGGACTTAAAGGAAAATATATATTTATATCTACCTACATATTTAGACAAAGATCAAGGTGTGGCAGAGTCATGAATACCCTTTTGTTGGTTGCTAACCTAAATTAAGGATAATTAATTTACTGTTTACTTTATACTTAGTGTAATTGAATTACATACATGTTTATGACTTGGATTAGCATCTGTATGTACTTGTGCATGTATAGGGCTCTGACTAATTCTTTCATTTTTACAACTACAAGTATTAAGGTGAAGTTGTTATTTACATTATGATTAACACTTCTACTAGTAAGCCGGGTTTAAGAAGCATTTATAATTTTGTATTGATGACTTATGGATTATTGGTGGAGCTAAATGATAATATGTGGTTTAGATCTATCGTTAGGCCTTATTTTTTAAATAAGACGGGAATATTATTTTTAGGATGTGATTATTGTAGAGATGACTCACCTGTGTGTTGTTTAGATTGTTGTGGTTTTTCTAAATTGTGGATATTTGTTTTGTTGTAGAGATGACAATTACTAAAAATGATTGTGGAAATTGTGCTTAGTTTTAAAGTTTTAATGTGTTACTAGAAAATTAGAAATACATGACAAGTTGTAGCATCCTTAGGTTACAAGTTGTTATACTAAAAGTCTTGAACTTTATGTTTTTCTTGATACAAAAAGGTAAATCTATATTCAAAATAAGGCTTCATAAAATTTTGAAACTTAAGACATATAATGAGGAAGAAATCTTAAAAAGAACAACAAATATCCAACGACATTGAATTAATGTATAAGAAAAAGATTTTGATACATTACGCTCCACCTCCTTTTTCTTGAATTTTAGCATTATGTGTTGCCAAAAAATTAAAGGAATTTTCATCATAATTTAGATTAAGAAGGAAAGATTAGTTTAGAAAATTCTTGATATTTTTTGGAATATGGTTTTCCCAAATAGTGGCTATATGAAGAAAACATGTCCGAAAAAGCGGACCATGCTTTGACAACTACCAATTCAACAACAAGTCAATATATGTTCACAATGTGTTTCTTTCCCATCCTTTGTGACAATACCAACCTAATTAATAGTTCAATGACAAGTCAATATGTGTTAGCAATGTGTTTCTTTCACACCTTTCATGACAATCCCAACTTAGATAAATTATAGTACAAAACAATTCCTGCATGGTAGTGATTTTTTTATATAAACAAAATCATTTGCACATAATTTTTTTTAAGTATATTGTTTCATTTATTTCTAATTTTTTCTTTTCTTTTTTTATCCTACACAAGCTTTCCATTCAGACTATGTAATTTTTAATCTTTTTTATTCATTAGTCATTATAGTGATACCATTTATTAATTAATATGTCAAAAACATCTATCTACTAGGGGTATCATTAAAATTTACATCAATCTAACTTATTGATTATATATACATCTTACTTTCATATCATCTATTTATTTATTTATTTTCTTTTCTTTTTTTACTTAAAAGAGCTACTATTATATGCCTAGAGGAAGAATGATATAAATATGTCTTCATACACTTTACTCTACTCACAATGGAAAATGAGAGATGAGATCACTGTTATGCATATACAAGTGGCAAAGGAATCAAGTCAAATTGAGATATACAATATTGTGTTTGAATTTAAACTAGATTGAGAACTTCAATTTTCAAGCTTAAATTAAACCTTCTTTTCTTTTCTTTTTTTCAATTCCAGATCCTCAAAAATGTTACTCCATTAAATTAATCTAGCTTCAATTAAACTCATTTAAACTTAAATTAATCTTTTACTTGAAATAATACATAAGCTTAACTTCTATTTACACTTAAATAACAGCTGTGGGGGGTGGGAGCATAATGCCCTTCTTCCCACACTCCAACCTGAGATTTTGGTCCACCGATGTAATCGAAAGGTTACCGTATGAGCAGGCAAAAAGGAAAACAACAAAAAGAGAGAGAGAGAGATTTTGGCCGCATTATCTAAGAGTCTACCTGATAAACCTGAATTTTCTTGCCGTCTTATCCTTTATTTTTATGGGAATAACATAGTCCTCTATCGTACCGTTCATTTAATATTTATTATATCTAAAAGTAGTGTGTCCGTACAAAGAGCTATTATTGCAATGTAGAAGCCATGGTTAGTTTCATACGGAGAGGGGTGTCACCTTACTTTTGTCGTTTGGATTTATGTATTTATCATCTCTATTTATTTAAAGCAATCTCTATGTTCATATATAGATAATAAAGTATATGAAAGTGGGTCAAGTTTCCTTTTATACCGCGAGATATATCACAATAAAAGAAACTTTTATGTTACAATTCCTATGAAGAATATGCCAAAAAATCAGTAAAATTGACTAAATATATTAAATAATTCATGTATTTACATATTATGATAGACTTATATCTCTTCAAAATCAGTAATGGGTTGTTAATTAAATGATGTGTTTTATACTTTTAAGTTTTTTTTTATAAGAATTCTTTTTCGTGTGAGGATTTGTTACTTAATTTAATTTTTCTTTTTATATGAGAAGTATTAAAGTCAATCATTTAAAAATTAAATTGCTAAGTTTTTTTTTACTGAATACTGGTTTAAGTTGCATTCTATGTCAAATTTCGATATATGAGGAAACTAAAAAATCATCTAGATATTACGCAAGTAGTCAATCTATTTCATAATTTTATCTATCACAACATACTTGGACCATACACAAATTACTAGTATAGCACCAAGGTTTATCGAATTTTATTTTGTTAAATAATTTTTGACTTGGGGATGTGTCTTTTAGTATGATTTATTCTTTGTCCCTTGTTTAAAAAAAATAATAATACATTTGTTAGAAAGCCTATATAGTTTAAGTTAGTTTAAGTTGCATTTTATGTCAAATTTTAGTATATGAGGAAACTAAAAAATCATCTGGATATTACACAAGTAGTCAATATATTTCATAATTTTGTCTATCACAACATACTTGGACCATACACAAATTACTAGTATAGCACCAAGGTTTATCGAATTTTATTTTCTTAAATAATTTTTGATATGGGGATGTGTCTTTTAGCATGATTTATTCCTTGTCCCTTGTTTAAAAAATATAATACATTTGTTAGAAAGCCTATATACTTTGTATGCTCCAAATAATCAATATACATTACAATTTTGTCGTGTTGGGTCATATTTTATACATATACAAATTACTTGCATCTTATCATGCGTCTCTGGAGTTTTAACCCCTGTAAATTGATTTTCAAGTCAAAGTATGTCATCAACGTAACTTATTTTCCCTTTCTTCTTCTATTTTTTAAAAATATAAATTTATTATTGGATGCCATAAATTATGGGATCCTAACTTAACTATTAACAAATTTAACTATTAACATGTGATTTCAACTAGTTAAAGCAGTTAAAGTTTATCCATATTAACAAAAAATAACACATCTAATTAAAAAGTTATCATTGTTAGAATATTATAATTTTGATCAAATTGCAAATAGATTTGAACTAGTTAAAGTAGTTGAAGTTTATTCATATTAACAAAAAATAACACATCTACTTAAAAAGTTATCTTCATTAGAGTATTATAATTTTGGTGAAATTGCAAATACTACCCTTTAAACTTTCATAAATGCATATTAATCCTTCATACCCTCAAATTTTGCAAATCACCTCATAAAGTTTGATAAATTAATAATATAAAGGACATTTCCTTTTTAGTTTGAAAAGTTGCTATGGTTGAAATTTAAGGGAGCCTTTTTGCACCTATTAGAGTAATAAATGAGTTGAGTCACCCACAAGCAACTCGCTCGACTCACTTTAAGCTTGACTCTACTGGAGGTCGATTTATAAATGAGCCAAACATAAGCTTGAAATAAAGCTCGTTTAAATAAATAAACCAAGTTTAAGCTCATGTTTAAGCTTGCAAGCCAGCTTGTGAGTATGCTCATTTATATTGTTAACAAGCTGGATCACAAATAAGCTCATGAGTAACTCGCGAACAGGGCTACAAGCTAATATATTGTGTTAAAAATCATATTACATGCAAAAGTGTAATATAAGAAGAAGACTAATATTACTTAAAAAAAAATAAAAAAAGGCATAATTTGAAATTTTTGAATTAATTTTGAGCTTGAGTTTATGCTCATTTAGACTCATTTATTTAAATGAACGAGTCTAGGCTTAAGCTTCATATTCCATTAAAGCTCAAGGTCAAGGTCAAGCTTGTAATTTTCAAGCTCGATAAAAACTTGATTCAACTTGAATGTGATAATTTTTAAATGAGTTAAGTTTGAGCCATCAAAAGCTTGATTCATCTCAGCTTATTCATGGCATTGATTGCTCTAACTCTATTGATTGGAGAAATTTTACCAAAAACAAGGTCTTTTTAATAAAAGGAGTAAGATCAAAGTTCTATGGAGTGATTTTTTGAGTTTTAGGTAAATCCCGACATCTTTTCATGTTGGTCCTATTATATTATCATGTTTCTTTTTTCTTTTTAGTAGTGGAGTTCATAATAGCAGCATTACATTGTCATAAGTAGAACAAACATGGTAGACATAGACATAATTATCCAAAATATACATAAACTATCTAGGGCCTACCCCTCTTTGGATACAAACATAAGGACTCCAATCCTTTAACAATAGGTGTAAGACATTCTTCATTGGGGGATTCTTCTTCTTTAGTGATACTTTCAAAATTGGCCAAATAATCCGCAACTTGATTAGCCTCCCTTTACTAATAGCTTATTTAACTGCTTCAAATTAGACTAATTTGTCCTTGCAAACATGAAGAAAAATAAACAACTTCCATTGATATGTATCTTGATCAAATTTATATTGATTTTAATCTTTAAAATTATTTTTTTTTGAATTTCATGTTTATATTAAAATGCAAAAGTTAATGTAAAGTTGAAATCTTGGAAATGGATGGAATTATTTTCTTGAATGAAAAGTGGTCTTGCAATATATTTTGGGAAGTTAGAAAATGGTTCAGGATTGAAATATGTAGATTTTATGAAAGAGTTCAAACTCTTTGTAAATAGACCAAAGCATTTGCAAATAGGAATTTCATAGAAAGTTGCCAAACCATTATTTGGCAAAAGGTTCGACTTGTTTTTGAAGATTCCAAAGTATTCTAGTCAAGATTTATCCTTCCCTTTTCTATGCCTTCAAAAGGTTTGGGCATTCCATAAAAAGGTCCAAAACATCCCTACAAGAGCAAGGAAATTACGGTTTAAAAGTTCTAGACCTTATACATTGTCTAAACAATTTTGTTAGTTAGTTTGTATATTTTTGTTCAAATTCACTTATTGTAATTCTTGAAAGTATTTTATCAAAGTTGATTATGTTTTCACCCCTATTTATACCTAAATTGTAAATTTAACCTTATTTACACCTAAATTTCGTTAAGATTATGATTCTTGTACAAGCTCGTATTTATAAAAGTAGAAAGTTGAGTGAAAGATTAAGTAAGGGGTTCGCTAAAAGGTTTCCTAGAATTAGTTAAGGTAGGGTAGTTGATTAAGATCAGAGCCTAATCACAACCCTTCTTAATATGATCTATAATGTATTATTTTCCTTTTAGCATTGGAACCCTTTTTGGAGTTTGTATATTATTCCATGTAACTTAATTGGTGAAACTACGAATATCTCATTTATAAGTTGTAGACAACGTATTTTTGCCACTTTATTTTAATTGCAATCTCTTTTCACTTTTGGGCTAGGTTTACAAAAAAATAAATAAATAAAAACTTGAAAAATAGAAAAAATAAAAATGGAAAAATTTGAAAAATTGAATAAAAAATATGAAAAATAAAAAAAGCGAAAATTGAAAGAATAAAAAAAAATACAAAGTGTCAAAAGTGTCATAATCAAGTCCATTCGTCATTTGGGGTTGTGTCAGATTACAATAAAATACATACAATTTAGTGAATTTAAAGTCTTTTGGGCTTTATTTGAAAAATGCTATTTAAGAAAAGTTCAATCACATTTAAACTCATGAATATGAACCTTAGTCTAATTTTTAATATTTCAATTAAGCTAAAAAAGATTTAAGATTTATTAAATGGGCTATGGACTTTAGTTAATTAAGTTAGGCTAAATCTGGCCCAAGATAGAAACCTTAAATAAAATATGCGGTTTCTAGAAACTTGATCTTGAAAATAGATTGGTTTAAATGTTAAATGAAATTAACAAATCTAAATCAGGTATTATCATATCTTATGAATATTGGATTTATTAAGATTGAATCTTCATAACAAAAAGATCCAAAAGATTTAAGTTCATGGTTTATAAACAATAGACATTTGGCTATAAAAAATAAAAGTTTTCACAATTCACAATTATACAAAAATATACACATCTAGATTATTCATAAACATACAATGCCACATCTACGTCCAACACTTACTCACTGCTCACATTCACTCACTTACGTTATTGCATACACTTGGCATAGTCCACAACATACACAGCCTATACATTCAAACACAACCCCCCACATCACTCACTGTTCTTACACATGCCACTATCTTCATGCACACACATAGTTCACGCTCACACACACCTCATGCTCATATACGGCTACATCCACTACCCTACATACATACGTTTCCAAACATGGCATGCCCCACAGTAGCTTCAACACTCCAAGACGAACACATGAGTAATCCAATTCTAGTCCACTATACTATAGTCTGATCATATGCACAACACATTAGTTTAAGTCTATGCACACGACCTGATTGTAGTGATCAAACCCGTTTAGGTAATTAGGTAAATTTTTTAGTCATTTATTTACTTTGTTTTAAATAACTTCATTTTACTAACTTGTTTTTTAGTGCAGGTTGTTTAATAATATTAACATATGTCATACATTTTAATAAATTTGTAAATTTTTAGATAAATTGTATCTTTTAAAAATAAATTTCGTGTTTTTAGTTAAAATTGCATTTTTTATTAAAATCGCATTTTTTAGATATAATTGCATATCTTCTCTAAGATTCATATCTTTGGTGAAAATACATATCTAAATTGCATCTTACAACTTTTTCATAAAATTTCATTTTTTTAGATATAGTTACATATTTTTTCCGAGATTCATCTCTTCGATAAAAATATGTATTTAAATTGCATCTCTCATCTCTTTCATAAAATTGCATTTTTTAAATATAGTTACATATTTTCTCCGAAATTCATATATTTGGTTAAGATATGTATCTAAATTGCATCTTACATCTTTTTCATAATATTGTATTTTTTTTAGATATAATTGCATATCTTCTCTAAGATTCATATATTTGATAAAGATATATATTTGAATTGCATATCTAAATCATAGATTCACATAAATTTTGCACGTAAAGTTTTAGAAAACTATTTTTTTTTTTTTGCAAGTGGTTTTTTTTTAAATAAAAATCTTAATTGGAATCTTTTTAAAAATTTAGTTAGTTAGGTTTTTTTTAAAATAAATTGATAACTAACATAAATTTAACTTGATTTCTTTTAGCAAAGAATCAACTCACTGAGTCTTTTCTAAAAAAATAAAACTACATTAGTTTGATCTCAACTAACAGGAACGTAGGCACTTTAGGACATCCATACAAAAATGAAAACTTTTTCTTTTTTTGAAAATTCGTAATAAAAATTATTAAAAAATTCATTAAATTGCATTTTGTACATTTTTGTAAAATTTGACTTCTTTAGAAAAAATTATAAAATAAAGGTCCATTAGTTAGTTTTTTTTTAATTTATATGTGGTGACTTGGTCTTAATAAATTAGCCTCTGAACTTAAATTTTCTGGTTAAATTCTATAAAAAGATTATTTTTTTAAAATATTCATAGACTAGTGGCTAAACTAAGGATTTTCCGTCCAAAAAACCTTAATTTGATTTTTTACTAGTTTAGTTGGTTAGCAACTCCAAGTTATTTTTCAAAATATTTTTTTAAATATTATTTTTAGAATTTTTTTTTCCTTAATTTTATGTCAAGTAATTTGTATTAAGTGGGCTAAACTTAGTATAAGTTAAATTAAGGAAAATCGAAACAAGGCTTGATAAAATTAGCAACTCCATTAGGGATCATAGCGAGCTAGCCATGTAAAAATTAAAAATTAATTAATGGAATCTTTTTTTTCCTTATTTTTCTTTTATTTAATGTATATATTGTAATATAGTTATATTAATAAGGTGTTAAAGATGCAAGCCATGTAAAGAAATTAGTTGGCCCAACGAGTTGAGCCTTTTAGGGTTTTAAGGTATTTCATTTTTTTTTTCTTATCATAGGTGTACTTAGATGTGGTCAAACTTAAGCCACCTCAGGAATCTAGGGCGAGCTACCATTATATAACTTTTAAGTTGTTGGAGTATTTACCCTTGCTTAATAGTGATAGGCGAGCCTACTCTTACTTTGATGTAGTCCATTAGTCATTTCACCGAGAATGCTTGAGGCTACAGAGCTTGAAATCCTATAGATCCCTCCCTCCTACATCATTTTTTTTTTTTTTAAACAAAAGGGGTTAGTAATTTTTAAATAATAAAAGTCATAAAAGAATTGTTATAACCTACGACCAATTGGGCCTTATTTTCAATGTTTAATATAGTTATGTGTGTGTGTGTGTATATATATATATATAAGAAAGTGTAGGTAGGCTTAAGTTTCAGAAATTAAAGAAAAAAATTCTTTTTAGAAATTCATACACTTATATATATATAAGTTTACATGAATATTAACCACGGGTTTATGATAATCCTATTCCTATAATTTATTAATTACCGATCCCTATCGTATTGCGCGCATGTGTAGCATCTTGCATTAATTTCTAGTTTTATCTTAATTTGTATATGTTGTTTTTATTTTTTATTTTTAATTATGTAAATATTGTCTAATAATAAATGTATTATATTTCATAAATAATAGGTGTGTAACATAAAATTTAACATATAGGGCACAAAATTATTAACATTATGTACCAATGTTAAAAAAAAAGTTCAGTATCAACTTATAATTTTTTTTTTCTTTGGGGCATGTGATTATGAAGATTATTTTTGATAAAGATTATTTTGGAATTATTATTTTCTTAAGGTTTCCAATAAGTTTCAAAAATGGGAGAGAATTTCTAAGAGATATTTTATGATAAAAAAATAGTTTTCTAATGATTTTTGTTTGATTTATTTCTATTGCGATGCCCCATTCAATGCTGTTAGGAACTAACACAATAGCAAAATAAAATTAAAAAAAAAAGATTTGATCCTTAAATTTCCATTGTAAATTCTTTTCCACCTTAAAGTCATCAATATTGTAAATATCTAAGTTCTCGTTCTTCGCATTTATCTATTACATTGTTACTGTCCTGATAGAGCTTTCTTCATGAGTCGTCACCCTTATGTCATCTTTGACTAAGTTTCTTATTGTAAAATAATTTTCACTTCACTATATCATCTTTGTAATATAATCGTTGTTTCATGTCCTCAGTTATCAGTCCTAATGTTTTTATATATATTTTTTTTGTTTAGATTTCTCAACATCAATATTAAGCTTCCTAATATAAAATCAATATTAATTTTTTCAATAAAAGTTTGCAAAAAAAAAAAGAAAAATAAAAAAAAAGGTTTTCATAATTAAAAAGTTAATTTTTTTTTAAAAGAGAGGGGTACAGTATTGCTAACAAGTAGAGATTTTTGTAGGACTTGAAAGATTGCCTTTTAAGTAATTTGACCTAACCCGAAGCCCATAATCACTCCTTTTTAAAACTAAGATGTATGGAGCTCTTGAATAGAAAATATCCATAGCAGAAGCGGTTCTTAGTAAGCACATAAAGCAAGTCAAAACCATGGTCCATACCTATGTCGAGGTGCCTATTGACAAACCATCTCAAGTAGACAAGTCTAAAGAATTGTAGGTTCATGAGCCTACCATCAATATGATATAAGGTTTGGAAAGGTTTTTAAGGATAGATTTGAATAGTCAAGCCCAAAGAGCATGTTACTGTTAGGGTCTGGAAAAAAGGGTTGCAATTCTAGAAGAAAAGTTGGCGAGGTTAGAAGACAAACTCATGGGTACAAAAATGGCAATAGGTTATGTGCTCAAGCGGCTCGAAAACATAAATCCTAGTATGGGTAAGATGTCACAGCCTATGCATGAGGATAATTCAGGGAAAGAGAAGCTAGGAATGAATGCACCAATTTGGAAAGCCCAAGATCAAGACAAGCCGGTCGACAATAAGAAGAGGCAACTTATACAGTTCAAAATTCTAATGGCTAAAGTATTCAAGCAATTGAGAGAAGTAGGGTTGCTAGCATGTGAAATCAATGCAAAGAAGTACAAGCTAAGGGATCATGACCTCAATAAATAGTGTGAATATCATATAGGCCAAGTGGGGTATACCATAGAGGATTGTTGGAAACTAAAACATAAGGTGCAAGATTTGATTGATGTAGAAATTATCCAACCGAGCTTTCTAGAAGCTAATGGCTCAGTTGGCATTTCCTTAAATTTTGAAGAAGCATCAAACTGACAACCTCTAGCATCAGATATTGAAGGCTTACTACTATCATTTAATAAGGTAACTCACCATTTGAAGCAGTTGGGTATATCTCTAGGCGATTAATTCAACTGAATAGGCTAAGTTCGCAGAAGTGATAGAAATAAGGGCAAGAAGTGGAAAAAAAATTTAGTTCCTACATTTATTTTTTTTTTTTAGAAATATCTTTTACTTTGGAGTTTATAATGGATACAAGTTATCTAAATAAAACAGTTTTTACATGCATATTTGTCTTTAAAGCTAGCTTAGCTCAATAAGAGCATATCATTGGCCTCTCACTAAATGAAACACTTTATGCAGATTTGGAATGAGCAAAAATGGATAAAGTAAATGTAAACTTGAAACTTAAAATTTTCTATCTAAGGGAATGGAAACACATTACTTGAAAAGTTTATGATGAAAAGAGACAGCCCATGTCCCAAACAATAACCTTAAACACATAAGAGTTAAGTGACATGATGTGAGTACTTAAGCTCATTCCTTAAAAGAAACCTATCTTGAACTTGATACACATATCAAAATGATATTAGGTATTCGTTTCATCATCCTTAAACATAGTTATCCCTTACAAACCCACTTAAACTTTTAAGGAATTTTTCTTAAAATTAACCTTTCCAAGAACCACCCCAAATTAGGCAGTCAAGATTAAGGTCATTAGTTTGGAGAAAAATAGTAGACTAACTTGTGCTCACCCTAGTTTTATCAATTAGTAAACAAATATTGTCATAAATAATTCAATTTCTTTAGGATGAAGAAGAGCTTCAAACCATATACACCCATTCAAACATTAAGCCCATGGACTTTCCCAAATACCTTAAAGCCATATATACTTCTCCTAAGCTTATACTCTTTGAACTCATGGTTTTAAGGTTTCGAATCCCATCAAGTGAAAACTCAACAATGGAAAGTGACCACCATGACCAAAAAAAAAAAAAATGAAGAGAAGAAAAAAGAAAAAGAAAATATTGGCAAGGTGATCATTTCCAAAGATGAGACAAATTGCCAATAAACTCGAGGTTCGAAGTTATGAAGGATATTGAAAGGCTAAACACTTTAAATTCCTAAATCTAGAAGTAAAGCCTTCATTTTATGATCCCATCCATTATACCACTCTTGATAAAGCTCTTTTTACTAAAGAAATCGACTTATCTTCAATAAAATTTACTTATGAAACTATGGCAAACCTATGTTTAGTTTCTCCTAGGTTCTTCACTTGTAGACCAGGGATGGATTATATATGATTTCTTCAAAACTGTTCAAAGCTCATTGATATCCATTTACTCAAACCATTGACCAAAAGCCTTACATTACAAACCTAGAAAAGATCTGATTGATTGACCAAAGTGTACCATTTATAAGATGAACTTTAATTTTTTGAATTGATGCCGAGAGTGAAAACAAGCCTGTAAGAGTATAAGAAAGTCCTCTTTGACTAAACATTTGAAGTAATGATGCCAATTCCTTAAGTAGAAAATTGAATGACAAGTTAAGTGCTTTCTTAAGAACATGAATGGTCTTAACCTCAAGTTTGAAAACGATGCTTCTAAAAAGTTCAGGAATTATGGATTATGCTCTAAGAAATGAGACTGAAAAAATGAATGATTAATAAACAAGGGACATGAACAAGGGACAAGCTAACCCCTTATTTGGGATCTTTAGAGTCTTTGAAACTTTCGTTAACAATACAATTTTCCATCAAAGAGTTCCTTTTTGCATTTTTTGGAAAAAAAAAAAAGGCTTTTCAGAAGAAAAATGAAACCTTTTTATAAAATCATTAAGAGATATTTGTTAAAAAGAAAAATTAAAATTTTCAAAGAATCATCAAAATTCTTTCAATTGAAGTTTCAGATGAATTTGTCAAAAACCATCAAAGTCCTTGAAATTCATTTTTGGATTACTTACCCTTTAGTGCGCTATGCATTTCGTAAATTAATCTTGGATCGCTTACTTATTGGAGCGCTATCTAGTTTTTTCTTAGATCACTTGCTCAAAGAAGCATTGTTTAATCCTTCGTTGGATCACTTGTTGATTGGAGGACCATCTAATCCTTTATAAGATCACTTGCTCAAAAGAGTGATATTCTATTCCTTATTGGATCACTTGCTCAAAAGAGTGCTGTCCTATCTAATCTTTTTTAAGATTGATTACTTAGTGGAGCGTTGTTCTATTCATTTTTAAGTTACTTACTTAGTGGAGCACCATCTAGTCCTTTATAGGATTGCTTGCTCAAAGGAGAGTTGTCCTATTCCTTATTGGGTTGCTTGCTTGTTGGAACGCCATTTAATCTTTTCTAGGATTGCTTACTCAATGGAGTGCTGTCTTATTCATTTTTGGATCGCTTGCTCAATGAAGCACTATTTTATTCAATTTTAGATCACTTGCTTAATGGAATATCATCCAGTCCTTTCTAAGATTGCTTTCTCAAAGGAATGTTGTCCTATGAATCACTTTGTCAAAGAAGTGCCATCCTATCCTTAGTTAGACCGCTTGCTCAATGAAGCACTGTCCAGTCATTTAAGAAATCACTTGCTCATAAGAACATCTTCTTATCTGCTATTAGATTACTTGCTTATAAGAGCATTGTCCTATTTTATCTCTAATAAAGTGTCATCCTATCTTGCTTTCAAAAGATTTATCCTTTTAAGCTACAAGTCTTTAAAGAGATCTATTCTCTTAAGGATACTCGACCTTTCAAGTCGGGATGCTATTTGTTTGACATTCAAAGTCATTACCTTGCTAATTCAAGTAAGGACCGAACAAAAATGAGTATGTCTTTTAGTCTTTGTAGCAAAATTTTAACAAACTTTACTACAAAAAGGGGTAACTGTAAACACCTATTTTTGCTACCATTTATTTTAATTTCAGTCTCTTTTCACTTTCAAGCCAGGTTTACAAAAAAAATAAATAACAAAAAAAAACTTGAAAAAATAGAAAAAAAATAAAAATGGAAAAATTGAATAAAAAAAAAGAAAATTGAAAAATAAAAAAAATGCAAAATGTAAAAAATGTCCTAATCAAGTCAATTGGTCGTTTAGGGTCATGTTAGATTACAATAAAATACATGCAATTTAGTAAATTTAGAGTGTTTTAGGCTTTATTATAAAAATGTTATTTAAGAAAAGTTCAATCACATTTGAACTCATGAATGTGGACCTTTGTCCAATTTTGAATATTTCAATAGGGCTAAAAAAGATTCAGGAGTTATTAAATAAGCTATGGGTTGTAGTTAATTAAGTTGGGTTGAATCCAACCCAAGATGGAAAGCCCAAATAAAATATAGGGTTTTTAGAAACTTGATCTTGAAAATGGATTAGATTAAATCTTGAATGAAATTAACAAATCTAAATCGAGTAATATCATATCTTATAAATATTGGATTTGTTAAAATTGAATCTTCATAACAAAAAGATTCAATTTCATGATCTATAAATAGTGGACATTCGATAGTAAAAATACACGATTTCACAATTCACAATTATATAAAAATATACACGTCTAGATTATTCATAAACACATACAGCCACATCTATGTCCAACACTCACTCACGCTACTATACACACTCGGTATAGTCCATGACACATACAACCCTCACACTCAAACATAACCCTTACTTCACTCACAGTTGTTAAGCCTTATTTCGGTTTTCATTAACTTAACTTATATTAATCCCAACCCGCTTAATATAAATTATTTGACGTTAAATTAAGGGACATTTTTCTTAAAAAAAATATTTAAAAAAATTGGCGTATTCAACCAATTCAACTAATAAAAATAAGGTTTTTCTTGACCAATGATCCATGTATTTTTTTAAAAAATAATTTTAAAAAAATAACAAAAAAAAACTAGGTTCAAGGGATAACTTATTAAGACTAAGTCACTTGGTAAAAGCTAAAAAAAATTAATGGGTTTTGTTTTTATAATTTTCTAAAAATACTAAAAATATACCTAAATATGCAAAATATAACTAAATGAATTTTTATTAATTTTTTATTACGAATTTCAAGAAAATAAAAAAAATCTTATTTTTTAGACAGTTGCCTTGAATGTTCCTATGTACTCGCTAATCGAAATCAAACTATCATAGCTCTTTTTTTTATAAAATATTTAGTAGGTGAATTCTTTTTATTTTGAAAATTGAGCTAGATTTACATTTACTAAACCATTTATTTAAAAAAAAAAACCTAAAAAATCTAATTTCATGAATTTAAGAAAACACTAACTAACTAAGTTTTTTTAAAAAAAAAACTCTAATTTATATTTTTTATTATTTTTTTTTTAAATCATTACATGTCAAATGATATTTTTTGTAAATCATATATGCAAAATATGCTAAGATATGATTTAGATATATATCTTTTCTAAATACTATATGCAATATAGCAAAACAATATGACAATTAAAAAAAAAAAAAACCTGCACTAAAAAAAAAATTAGTAAAATAAATTAATTAACTAAAAAAATAAAATAAATAATGAAAGAAAATAATTTTATTACCTAAATGAATCGAATTATAAGCAATCGACGTGTTCATGTTGTGGACTGATCAGTAAAATGCTTGTGCAATCTAGATCGCATGGATGTGCACCGTGAATTGGATTGCATGTAGTGGACATAGGCGTACTATTGAAGTTGTGGCGTGAAGTGCAGAAGCGCAAATGTACGTGTGGGCTTGCGTGCTGATCGTAGATTGGTGAATTTCAATGCAATAGTGAAAAGAGTGTGTACTGGCTGTGTTGTGCTTTGGATGTAGACTGATGGACTATGCTGCTGCCGTAGGTGTTTGGTCAGTGTTTCGTGTATGCGTTGGATAGTGCCGGGCATTGGCGTGTATATTGTGCTCGTGTACTAACCGATGATAGTGTGATGGACGTGCAAAAGGGATTGTGTCAGGGGGCGTATGTGTGTGTGACAGCATGTGATCGTCAGAGCGTATGTGTGTTACGTGTGACGTGTGTGTGTGTGTGTGTTCTATGGCGACATGAGGGACTGCTGTATGTTTCGTACTCAGGGACGAGGGCTTCTGTGTAGGGCAGTGGCGTGTGTGCGGTGATTACGTGTGTACAGGCGAAGGTAAGAGAATGTGGCATCAGTGATGGCATGCGTGAATTGGTGCTATGGCGCAATGCTGTGTGCTGTTGATAGTGGAGTGAGGCAGGTGTTCAGTGTGGGACGGTGGGCTGCTGTATGTTCGTGACGTAGCGATGTGCGGTCAAGGCGTTGGTGATCAAGGGATGTCGTACGTAAAGGGTAAGGGATGTCGGTGTTTTGTTGAATGTGAGGTATTGTGTTTAATTGAATGTTGGGGGTGTTGATCATGTGTGTTGGGGATTCTAAAAAAAATAAACATTTTTTAAGTTTATCGCTAAATTTCTATTTATAATATCTACAATTAAATCTTTTATATCTTTTAATTATTGATTTAATCTTAATAAACGAAAGATATTATAATGATTTTTTAAATATTCAACCTAAATTTTAGAAACCTTATTTCAATTTAGGCTTTCTATCTTCCAAGCTTGACTCAATTCAACTGGATTTTGCTCAATAACTTATTTAATAAATCCTAAATCTTATTTTAGTTCAATATAAATTAAATAAAAATTTACTTTATATCAAACCGGACTAAAATTATTTCAATGAAGCTTGATCCTTTAATGAATTTTAGAATTTATTAATTTTAACACACACAGTTATCCAATTTGATCTCAAATGACTCAACTTGATTCGACTCAACTCGATATAACTTGACTTGACTCGATATGACTAGACTTGACTCGACTCGACTCGACTCAATTCGATTTGACACTTTACGTTTTTTATTTTTCATATTTTCTTTTAATTTTTATTTTTCTTTATTTTTTATTATTTATTTATTTATTTTATTTTTGGCTCAATAAAAATAATAAAACGAAAATAACAAAAATAAAATGTCTACAACTGCCCCTCTTTATAGAGAAGTTCAATTAAAACTTTGCTACAAAGATAAAAAAGATACCCATTTTTGTTATACTCTACTTTGAACTAATAGAATGAGACTTACTGACTTGAATAGCTAACTGAGTTATGTTTCATCTTGAAAAAGGATATCAACTTAAAAGGTCAATATAAAAAATAAACAACTTGTCTTAAAAGAACGTGGCAAAGGAATGGGAAACTCATAGTCCCGTCTTCAAAGGATAAGGTAAAGAAATTAAGGTGCCTATCTTAAAGGATAACGTGAAGGAATTAGGTATCTATAGGGCTAAAGATTTGGGGGGCCTATCTTGAAAGGATAAGGCAAAAGTTTTAGGGTAACCTATCTTGAAATGACAGGGTAAAAGTTTTAAGGTGGCCTATCTTGGAAAGATAGGGCAAGAGTTTTAAGATAGCCTATCTTAGATATCACCAAAAGATCATACTTGCTTCTTTTTTCTTTCTTTCTTTCTTTTTTTTTTTTATCTCTTTTTTTCTTTTCTTTTTTTTTCACTTCTTCTTTCTTGTCTTTTTTTCTCTTTTTTCTTTCTTTTTCATGATTGAAAACTTTTGCTAATGAGTCTTGTAACCATACCATGCGTATGCCTTGATTTTTCTTTTCTCGTCACCAAGTTTCAATATCCACTCTTTATAATTCCTAAAAAATAAATCTCTTTTCGATAGAAACAAGATTAAATCATTAAGAATATTTGATTTCAATTTATTTGGTGACTCAAATTCATTGGTAAGTATTTGGTGTTTAAGTGTATGAGACTAAGAAACACGGTATGCAAGGATTTATTGGTGAAGTGTTTGTCAATCGATGACTATTTGAATTCGAGAATATTCATGGATATCAACTTTACTTGTAAACAATGAAAAATTAACCACAAACAATTCTCAAAGAAAAATTGGAATCTTTATTGAACTCAGTTTTCATAAATAATACAACTTGACTACATTTGAATTCACAAGTCTCCTTAATTCTGGGCCATCCATTTCTATCAACATTAATGTACCTTCTGATAATACCTTTTTCACCACATAAGGGCCTTCATAATTCAAAGCAAACTTTCCCTTAGGGTCTTATACATTCGGTAATACTTTCTTCAACACTAAGTCTCCTTCCTTGAAGCACTTCGGGCATACTTTTTTGTTAAAAGCTCAAATCATCCTCTATAGGTAATATTGACCATGACATATCGTTGCAAGCCTCCTCTCATCTAAGAGGTTCAAATGCTCCATTCGCTTCTTCACCCACTCTGCTTCATCAAGCTAAGTTTCTGTTGACACTCGAAACAAAGGTATTTCTACTTCCACCTGTAGTATGACTTTACCTCCATATACCAATAAATAAGGTGTTGCACCTGTAAAGGTTTTGATTGAGGTTCTGTAGGCCATGAGAGTGAAGGAAAGCATCCCGTGCCAATCTCTATAAGTGATCACCATCTTCTCAATTATTCTCTTGATATTCTTCTTAGCGGCTTCAACTACCCCCTTCATTTGAGGTCGATATGGAGTTGAGTTTCTATGATTGATCTTGAATTAGTTGCATACTTCAACCATCAACTTGTTGTTCAAATTCGACCCATTGTCTGTAATAATAGACTCAGGTGCACCGTATTTAGCAACATCTCTTTTTAAGAACTTGACTACCACTCTATTGGTTACCATAACTGATGCAAACCATAACTGATGCAAACCATAACCAAGAACTGATAAGGCCGGTAGCTGGATAGATCCAAGCTTGCAGAAAGCTCGAAAAGGATTAATGGGGAAAGTGCGAAAAGAGCGATAATGCCAAATGTAACAATAAGCAAAACCTATAAATAGCTCCAGAGGATATAATGCACCAATGGAACTTCTAAGGACTCACGACTCAATTTGATATGATGCATAAATTGATTTAGTGAGGTTACTCGCCACCTAACCTTAATTAAGGGAAAGAATAAGAGTGATGCCGAGAATAAACAAACAATGTTTATGCAAGAAAAAAGTACTCAGAGTATATTAAGAATGATCTAAGATTATCCTCACAACTATAAGTATAAGGGTATTTATACCCATAAGTTAGAGCAACTTGCTAAAAAGGAAAAGACAAAAATGACATTTCCTAAAGAAGCAATATACACAATACAAAAAAGTAAAAATGAATATACAAGGAAAACAATAATTGGTGGGGTAGATTCTACGCATGATACTGTACACGTAGCAATGCAGTATTGGTGAGGTCGTTAGGAAATGTAGACAAGAAGTACGGATAGGTAGTTTGTCCGAGCAAGGGTAGTTTAGTCAATCCAATCTCTCTCTCTCGGCTTCTCGGCAGAGAATATACTGAGCAATTGGATAGCTCAGCATTAATGAATAATCTTTTATCTAGCACACTACAAAAGAATAGGCAATCATACAATACGACATGAAGGGTGACTCGGCGAGGAAGTATTCGGCCTCGGCAGGGGTCGATTGTAACAAGAGGAATCGTCTTACTAGCCCCTTTAGTTCTTGAGCTTGACTACGGGTTAGAGGTCCAGTAGCCTAATTCCCATCAGTAGCATACGACACTACTCCTACCCACTTGGTAAAGTAATCAATTGCAACTAAAATAAATCTGTACCCATTTGAAGTTATTGGCGCTATTAGACCAATCATATCCATTCCTTACATTGAGAAAGGCTAAGGAATCAATAACACATGCAATTCTAGGAGAGGAGTGTAAAATAAATCTGTACCCATTTGAAGTTATTGGCGCTATTAGACCAATCATATCCATTCCTTACATTGAGAAAGGCTAAGGAATCGATAACACATGCAATTCCAGGAGAGGAGTGTCGATTTTGTTAGCGTATACCTTACATAGGTGACAGTGCCTCATATGCTTGATATAATCTAATCCCATCATCATCTAAAAATATCCTATCTTCATAATCTTCTTAGCTAACATGTATCCATTCATATGAGGACCACAAACTCCTTCATGCACTTTTTTCATCAATTTCTTAGGTTTTTCTTCATCCACACACCTTAGCAATGTTACATTTAGTGATCTTTTGTATAACATAACTCTACTCGATAGAAAATGAACAGCCAACCCCCTTAAGGCTTTTCTATCTTTTCTATCAACCCCATCAAGGGATTCACTCATTTGAAGTAACTTTTTGATATCATCATACCAAGGTTTCTTTAATTCCTTCTCTTCAACTATTAGGTAAAAAGCCGATTTTTCCTCTACCTTAATCTTTAGGGGTTAAGTTTCTATCTCATCTGCAACTTTCACCATTAATGCTAACATAGGCAGTGCATTAGCAAATTGATTTTGGGTTCTTAATAAAATTTCTTAGAATCTTTCAATTAGCTTACTTAAATGCTCGTGATAAGATATCAACTTCTCATCTTTTGTCTTATATTCTCCTAAGATCTGAAGAATTATAAGAGAAGACTCTCCATACACTTTAAGCTTTTGTATTCCTATGTTTAACACCATTTTGAGCCCTAAAATCCAAGATTCGTATTCTGCCATGTTGTTCGTATATGGAAACACCAACCTTGCTGCATTGGGAAATGATGACCCTAAGGTGATACCAATATTGCTCCTATCCTACATCCAAACACAATAGCTGCTCCATCAAAATACATCATCCATCCCAATTTTTCACCACTCAATTCATTTGCCACCATCATATTTTCATCAAGAAATTGAGCTTTTGAACCATCATCGTGATCTTCTAGTAAGTATTTTGCTAATTGATCAACAACCGCTTGCCTTTTGACTAAACTCTGACTTACGTACCTAATATCAAACTCAAAAAGCAGCATCTACCACTTCGATATTCTCCTAATCAATGTCGGCTTTTTAGCTAAATACCTCAATAGGTCATGTTTTGTCAGCAACTCTACTAAGTAATAGAAAGTATATAGCTTGAGCTTGTGCAACACCTACACTAAAGCACAACGCGTTCTTTCCACCTTTAAGTATTTTTGCTCGCAGTCTGTGAACTTCTTGCTTAAGTAATATATAGGATGCTCTTTTCTACTAGTTTCATCTTTCTACCCCAGCAAACATCCCATTGATTCAAGAAGGATCGTTAAGTAGAGAATTAATGGTCGTCCCGGTGTAGGAGTGACCAATATTAGCAGATTCATGAGATACTCATTGATTTCAGCAAATGTTTGCTCACATTCTTCATCCCATTCTATCACCGCATTCTTCCTTAAAAGTTTGAATAACAGATTGCATTTATCAATTAGTTGTGATGCAAACAGAGCAATGTAATTCAACCTCCCCAATAGTCCCTATACTTCTTTTACAGTCTTCGGTGTATGCATGTTTATGATTGCCTTGACTTTATCAGGGTCCACTTTAATTCCATTTCTACTAACTACAAAATCTAACAATTGGCCTGAGGTTACTCTAAAGGTGTACTTTTCTGGATTCAACTTCAGTTGAAACTTCTTCAACCGCTCAAATTGCTTATGCAAAATATCCACATGATTTTCATTCTCCTTGGATTTGGTGATCACATCATCTACATAAACTTCGATTTCTTAATGCATCATGTCATGAAACAAAGCTACCATAACACTAATAAGTTACCCTAGCATTCTTCAACCCAAAATGCATCACACGATAGGAAAATGTTCCCCAAGTAGTAACAAAAATGGTTTTGATTTTATCTTATTTTTCCATCTTGATTTGATTATATCTTAAGAAACCATCTATAAACGAGAAAAGATTATTTCTGATCATGTTATTCACCAATACATCAATGTGCAGCAAAGGGAAGTTATCCTTTGGTGTTACCTAGTTTAAATCACGAAAATCCACACATACCCTAACTTTCTCATTTTTCTTCAATACTAACACCACATTAGCTACCCATTCGAGGTAATCTAACACTTCTATGAACCTAACTTCCAGTAGTTTCTTCACTTCTTCTTTTATAAAATTGTTTGAAAGAAAAGAGCTTAACTAACTGGAGTAATTATAAAATCAAATGCTCTTAATTGATTTAATATTGTTTTTCTAAAGAGACCTATTAACAAGAATGGAAAACTGGTTGCATAAGGAAATTGGGAGGCCAATATCTTTCTCCTCGTCTGGATTAATGTTGCATTGTTTAGCCAAAGCTTTGGATAAACTAACCACTTCAAGTTCTTGAACACAAGCTCGTATTAGGAATGTCTGACAAATGTTTAAAAAGTCTATGTGAGCATGGTACAGATGATCTCCTCTCTTGCCTCTAGTTTTGACCTTCATTTCTTGAATTTCTTCTTCAGTGAGCTCACATTTGAGCTCAAACGTTCCAATCTACTACTTAAGCTGTTCCGAGCAACCCCGTACCCCTTATCTTGATGCTTGGGCGTCATTTTCAAAATTCTAAATGAAAACCTGAGTTTTAGACATTTTTGTGAAGTAAAAAATGTTTTTGTTATTTTTCTTCCTTCTTTTCATTTTTTTATGTAATTTTTTTACCCTTTTTTTTTTGTTCATTTTTTATTTAAAAGGCAACTATCAAGGAATAAATAGCATTTATTTGGAAGCATCATTACATCTTTAGCCTTAGCTATGTTCAAAACCACCTCAATTGTCCATGAGATATTGCTTCCATGTATCTATCTACGTGAGTAATAAATAGCATTTATTTGGAAGCATCTTATGGTATATGCTAAGAGTTTAGCATTTATGAGTCAATATTAAGACATAAAGTTTAGGAATCTCAGTTTTAAATTGAAAATCCCATTTCAAGTACATCATTACCTTAGTTGTTGATGTGTGTGTTAGGCTATAAATTAATGAATTTAATAAATATTTAACCATTGATTAATGAGTTGATTATGCTTAACTAGTAATTTTGATGTACAACTCCACTTGGGACAATGCTTCAAATTAATCATTGGGTGTTACATCAAAATGATATGGATGTTGGGGAGCATCTAACATTACATATGTATACTATATGTATGTGTTGCAGGATCTTGAATTACCTTGAAGTCTTGGGACAATAAGAAAACCTAAAACCTAAGACAATAGATGGTTACTTGTGCATTAGTTATTATGATAGTGTATGTGCTTTTTGTATGTAGCATTGTAATACCCCTTACATGCTAGGAGAAGGAACTTTAATCATCAAAACGCCCTTTCATGTAGCTACTTAGTATACATCAAAACTCTAAAGTTAAGTATGCTCAGGCTAAGTTAATCCTATAATGGGTGACCTCTTAGTAAGATACTGTACCAATGGACAATACCTTATGGCATTCTACGCCAAAACGGTCAATACCTTGGTGAGAAGAGTTATAGTCAAGTCATTACAGGGTGAACAATAACTTAGTGGGAAGAGTACCAATCAGTCATTATAAGTGGTATCAAAGCAATCTACTAGCCTCAAGGGTGAAGTCTTACTTGGTGGTGGTTCTAAACCTGTATAACAAAACTAACAAGAACGTCAGTTCTGTAAGGAGTAGATTGTAATACCCCTTACATACTAAGTGACTGAACTTTAAATCATCGAGGCATCATTTGGTGCAGTGACCTAGAGCATGCTAAAAATCCTAAGTTAAGTGTGCTCAAGATGGGTCAATCTTTGGATAGGTAACCTCTTAGGAAGTTATTGCATCAGGACACAAAACCATACGACATTTTACGTTAAAGCGGACAATACCTTAGTAAGAGGAGCTTCAATCGGGTTGTTACAGGTGGTATTAGAGCACTCTACCAGCCGAAAAAGCAAGTCCTTCCCTAGTGGTGGTCTTAAACCTATGAAAATTGATGAGGATGTTAGTTTTGTAAAGGGAGTGGATTATAGTACCCCTTACATAGTAGGAAGGGGAACTTTAATTATAAAGGCGCCTTTTGGTGTAGTAACTTGGGGCACATTGAGACTTCGAAATTAAGTATGCTTAAGGTAGATCAATCTTGTTATGAGTGACCACTTAGGAAGCTACTGTACCACAGGATAAAACCATGTGGCAATTCATACGAAAGCGAATAACACATCGGTAGGAATAGTTCCAGTCAAGTCATTGTAGGGCAGACAATAACTCGATGGAAAGAGTTTCGTAGGAAAATTTTTCAAGTGAAGATATAGCAAACGATGATAACTATTATAATGACATAGGTTACAACCTATATTATGATATGGATATGACATAGATTATATATACCTTGAGAAGTAGCCACCGTGGGATGATTCAACTGGATATATTTTTATATTTAGTGTAGATAGCGTATCTAGATTCTTTAACATTAATAATTGTGGTGATTGTACATCTTAGTTGTGACTAATATGGTTAGCTCAGTTGTTTTTTGTTTTTAGAAAGTTGTTCCATTCAATTGACTTTTGATTATATCTTATATCATCTTAGTGTATTTAGATTATGACTTGGACTTATTAAAGCACTCTCTATGTGTGAATTTTTTTAGATTTGCAAATATCATGTATTTGGTATTATTATAGATAAATTATAAAAATGTGATTACAAACCTTATCTTGTCCTTATTGATATAAGGACACATATAGAACTGTTATACCTTACGTTCTAAGGTATTACTTAAGTACTGTGAAAGCTTCCTTATAAGAATATTATATAATAGGGCTATTCATCAAACTAAACCAAACTGTAAAATGCAATTATTTTATATTTCGGTTCAATTTATGGTTCGTTTTAAAGAAGGTTCAAATTGTTCACATTCGGTATAAGAGATCGAATTGAACCAAATTGCTTCTTATATAAAAATAAAGATTAAGTGACATTATTTACTTTTAAGCCATATTAGCATTTCACTTTAACATTATTTACCTTTTTTTTTTTTAATTGTCTCTCTTCTTACACTCGGCTTCCACTATCTACTCCTTCTCTTTTATTGTCGTTTTTTATCTCTCAAGCAAATTATTGTGTTTTCATTATTACCTAAGATGCAACATTACTGTGATATGATCCTATTTAGCATTAACTCTTACATAATGTTGCTCATTTTAAACTTCAACATTTGGTTAAAGGCTTTAATAACTATTAATATTATCAAATAAAACAAGCTGCTAAAACCGATTTCAACCGAACCCTATTTGAAACAGTTTAGTTAAAAACCTTAAACGAAAAAATTTGGTTCATTAAAGATTTGAACTAAACTATTTCAAAAGCAGTTCTGTTCGATTTGGGCCTTAAACCAATTCAAACCAAACCAAACAATGAAAACCCCTATTATATAATACATAAACGAAGGACATGAGAATATAAACACGGTTCCACTATCCCTAATGAAGCAAATTTATTGTATTTTGAAGTCTCTTTATTCCCTTTGGATGATTGTTAAAATTGCAAGCCAGCTATACGAATCTGAGAGTTTTTGAATTTATGATTTTTTTTTTATGTTAAAATGAATATAAAATCATTTATGTGCAAAATTTTGGAAAAATTACGAATTTTGATGTACGATTCTATGAGTTTGTGATTTTATCGGTTTTGTATGATGCTACTAATTTTACACATTTAGATAAATAGTAGAATCGCAATTTAAATAACCAATAATCAAATGAAAAAATAGTATGAAAATAAACTTATTACCCCATGGAAGGTCTCTTATTTCCTCTTTCTCTTCGATAAGTGAGGTAACAAAGAATCTTTATTTGTGAAAAAAGTCCACTTGACAACAATTACACATCTTAACCCTAACAATCAAAGGAAAACATATAAAAGCATTAGCTAAATGAAGGTGAAGCTGGAAAGCCTAATTATAAGATGTAGCAACTTATGGAAATGGATATTCATCTATTCATAGACTTTTGCTTCTTTATAGAGAAGATAGATATCCATATCAAAGCTTAATCCAGAGTTACTAAATTTTTCAAGGACAATCTTATTCAATCGTTGAGCCTCATTTGGTTTAAGTAGATTCACCCAATCTCCAACACCTCCTTTTCTAAAGAAAGCATTGTTAAGAAACACTATAGCATCCTCACCTTTGTTGTTAATTTTTAAGTTCTTCATATTCTCTAAGCTACACAACCTCACTATCTCATCTATCATTCCTTCCTTCTCTTCATTTTCATCGAAAGGTAATTCGATGAATTGGGCTATCATCTTCATATAAATGGTTGGGTCCTTCTTCATCTCCTCATATTTCAAAAACAACACCTACGATGGGCAAAATGATTGAGCTGTATATATATATATTTTACAATATCAAGAATAAAAAGATACTAAATATATCTAAGATAGAAAAGATGCCAAGCAATAAATGACTTATTTAATGGAAAAGTTGTTGCTTTTTTATATGGTACTCTTAAATTTCATATACAATAGTGAATTCACTAATAAAATGGAGTTTCAAGAAGTTACACTTGAAAATTTAAGAGTAAGAGACATTTTATTGTGTTGAAGTTTTGTGTGAATTATACTCATGTTTTATCCTTTTCATTCATGTTAAGGGTCTTCTTTTAAAATAATTAAAAAAGGAAATTCAAATATAGGAGATGTTTTCTAAAATTGGAAAATGAGAGACCTATAGAGTTACACCTAAAAGCCATAAATTATCCTTTTAGGCCCTTCTATAATTGTCTTTATACTAGTTTAACCCATTTAAACTCAATTAGATAATGAGCTTCCATAACTTAATACCATAAGTACTACTCTTTTGTGGAGTAAGATAAGTTCTCCTCCATGCAATATATATATATATATATATATGTATTATATAGTTAAGGGAGAAAAAAAGCTAAGAAACCCATGACTTGAATACTATTGTAATATTAATTACTTATTCAACTCGCTTCTATAATGTCAAGGACATATCTAACTCGTATAAATAATTCACTTGACTTATTTGAATCTAGCTTTAACATAGATGACCAAACGGTATATTTTCCCCTAATCGCATATATATGATATGTTAATTGAGATCGTTTCAATCTATTAGGAAATTGAAAATCTCAATTTCCCATCATCAAATTGTGTTATTCATAATTTCAAAATTATACATCTTATTTTAAAAGTCTACTCTAATTGTTCGTTAAAGCTATATTTTCTATATAAGCATCTAGTTTTTTCCTAAATAATTTGGATAGGTAGTATGTTTCTTGCATTCCCAATGAAAGTAAAGCTTCTTGCATACCTAATGAATGTAAAGCTACACACGCTTTTTCCAAAGTAATTTGGATAGGTAGTATGTTTCTTGCATACCCAATGAATGTAAAGCTACACAAAATTTAAATTTATTTTCTNAAGGTCGCAAGCAACGGTGTAATTCAACACAGGCGAGAATGCTATTCCGTCCTTTTCCCCGACTTCATCTTCTTCTCGAATTTCAGTTCTACGAGCCGCGCCGTAAGTCCAATTCAATTGATAAAAAATGACGTCGGACTTCTTCTCAGTTAAGCTTCGGCTCGGATTTCTTTTTCTTTAGTCAGCGGCTGCACGTCCTCCTTTTCGATCGTCTCACATACATATATATATATATATATATATATATTGGATGCCACACCCATATTACGTATGTATAAAATGAAAAATATTATATAATATAATTAAATATATTATAATATTAATAAAAAATAATAATGAATGAAAAAAAGAGAGAGAAATAAGGTGGTGGGAAGAGAAATAAGAAATAGTAGATATGTTTAAAAAAAGAGAAAGAGAGGGAGTAATGAGAATGCTAGAGAAGGGAGAGGAAGATAGGGGAGGGTTATATTTTTTTTAAATTTCTAAATTGTTCTATATATATATAATGAAATGTATTAAAGAAAATTATTTATCAATAATAAAAATTTCATTTGAAAGGTTAAATTGGTACAAATAATCAAGATATTGTTTTATTTAAGACTTTAAGTGCTTTAATAATATAAATATATATATGTTAATTAGGGTTTTTTTTCTACTTTTTTTTTTATTCACTACAAGTCCAAATATAAGTTGAACCTATAAGCCTAACAATATGTACATGTATGTATTTACAAATCCCCGGTGACTTTTTTACTTTATTAGTCATTACATGAAAAATTAGTTTGCATTATTTACAAAACACAAGATAACATAATGAGGATTAATGAATCCATAATACTTTTCATTCTACTTATCCATGTAACGATATTAGTTGAGCATCTATTAGTATTGTTATATAATAAGTTTAATAATCTATCTAAGCTTTATCTTGATTTTACTATATATTTTGATTTTATAGATATGGTTAATATTTGCATCAAATTTATTATTTGCTTAATTATTTCCATTTCTTTCTATGACTACAAAAACTTTCGATTGGGTGAATGGATAAACTAGCTGGAAGGTGAACAAATCCCTCGTGAAATAGGTCACATTCATCCTTTGTTAGGGATAAAACAGGTCATAGGAATCCAAAACCCTCTTCGCTATCATAATTGGAAAATCGCTTTCCAACCCACTAGACCTATGTATGTATGTATGCATGCATGTATGTATGTATATACAAATCCCAAAGTGACTATTCTTTAGTTCATTAGTCATTACATGAAAAATTAGTTCGCGTTATTTGCAAAACATAGGGTAACATAATGAGGATTGACAAATCCACAAGCCTCTTCATCTTAGATATCTTATGACGACATTAGTGGAACATGTATTAGTATTGTTATGCAATAAGTTAATAATCTACCTAGGATCCAACTTGATTATTGTATATATTTTGATTTCATGGATATGATTAATATTTGCATCAAATTTATTATCTACTTAATTATCTCTTTACTATATAACAAACACAGAACCACCTTCTCGTAGTTAAAAATAAAAATTCATACACACATACCCATAAACACTAATAGAAAGTAGTAAACATAACCAAAGTTGTTATCATCCTCATTTCCATCTATTTATTACTTTAGGTATTAAAAATTTTAGTTAATAGTATCTTATTTATTTATTATTTTCTACTAGGTAACGAATTTCCCATCAGGTTTTTTTAAGATTCTAAAACCCGTCTCAAAATCCTAACAAGTTTTCTACCATATCTAAAAATCTTATAAGGAAACCATATTGCGTAGTACCTTATAGGGTTTACAGCAACTTAGATGTGTCAAACTTGATTACATCCCTATCCTTTGTCATCTTAAAAAAGGTTGAATTTGATAGCAATATAAGGTTGAAAACTATAAAAATTACAAAAAGGATCCTAAATTTTTAAAATAGCAAACTTATATTTCTTCAAAAAATATAGACATTAGAAGTAGGGGTGAGCAGGTAATCTTATTATACAAGATACCCACCTAGATCCTACTCCATCAAGTAGGTTCCTAATTGGTAATAAAGATCATAAAGTAGCTTTCGAGTAATAATTTTTGGAACTTGCTCTAATAGGGCAGCGTACGAGTATGAATACAAAGTATCCTATCCTACCTTAGAACCTATTCTCTAAAGTATACAGGTGCATACTATATGATATATTTACTCACTTTTTCCTAATAATTGAATATTATTAAGAAATAAAAATATTAATATTTGTTTTTTTTAGTCAAGAATAAAATAACAACAAAAACTTAATTCACAATAAAACACTATATGCTGCTTCTATTTATTATTTAGTCCTCGTCTCCTCTTTTTTCTTCTTCTTCTAGTAAAAAACCTCTCTTTTCTTTTACTATTTTTTCCCTTTTCTTTTTTCCTACATCCTTCCTATTTTACTAACTCTAGTCTACTTAAGTATTAAAAATATCTCGGTTCTTAACTTATTATTCGATTTATCATATTGAAATCACTCACTTATAGTTTTTATATTCTACGTATAATAATCTTATGGTTTTATAAAAATTTTATTTTGGGATTTGAAATTTAGAAAAAAGAAAGAAATTTCAATATGACTTAACTAAAGGTTTGAACATTTCCAACTATAAAAATATCTTTTATTTTTCCTACCAAAGTTTTATATTATCTCAGTTTAAAATACAATGCAACTTATGCAACATATTACTGGAGGTCTAGCAATAGTATAGTTATTATTTGATATTAATGATGTATCTAACAAAAGTTTTTAAAAAAAAAGCGTAGAAAAAAAAAAGTACAGGTTTCATAAAGTAATTTTAAGGTATCACAGAATAAGTTCTGAATACAAAAACTTAGAACATGTAGCTACAAAGTAGGGTATGGGTTGAGTCCCATATCATATCCATCCTGTACTCGCTCACTCCTAATTAGAAGCATTTGCTTTGACAAAATGTCAAGTCTATCAATTATTTCAATTTATATAATTATAATAATGTTTTCAAGTTGATTTATTGTCTTAATGAAATTTTAGTTATATGCAAAGCACTTAAATGAGATGACAAATCAGTTGAAAATATATAATTACAAAAATGTATATTTTGTAAAAAAAATTGATTTCAATTTATAAGCAGATGAAAAGTTTTCCAACATTAACATTGTCAACTTCCATTGTCATTGTAACGCCTTGTACTTCAACTATCCGAGTACAGAAGATGATCGAGGGAGCAGAGAACAGAACAAAGAGAAAGTGCAGAAAAATGATTCTGGTGTATTATTATTCAGCATTCAATTGTCAAGGAGTATTTATATAAGCAAAGAAATACGAAACTAATTTTAAAACTAACTCTAATTACAGCTGTGATAACTATCTTACTAACTAAGCTATAACAGAAATAATGGAAAACTAACCTATAACAGAAATACAAAAACTATGAAATGTAATAATAAATAATTGATATAACTTCACCCCTCTCCCTCTCAACGTGGGACTACGTGAAGACCCAACTTGGATTTGGCAAGCATAAGGGAAGCTTCAAGAACCTGTTTGGTTAAGAAATCATCAAGTTGAGATTTGGATGGAACATCGACTGTCTGCAAAAAGCCATGTGCAACTTGATCCCGGGTAAAGTGAACATCTATAACAATATGCTTAGCATGATTGTGATAACAAGGATGATCAGAATGCAACTGTGCAGATTTATTGTCATAGTGTAAGGGAATAGGAAGGAAAAGAGAGACACTAAGGTTTTGCAAGATATAGGAAATCCATAGAAGTTTCTTAGTTTTTGCAGCCATGCTTCAATACTTAGCTTCAGTGGAAGAGGTGGAAACAATAGTTTACTTCTTTGTCTTCCAAGAAATGAGGGAATTCCCAAGTAGGATACAAAAATCCATAACAGATTTTTGATCCAACGAACAAGCAACCTAATCTAAATCAGAGAGAGCAAACAATTGGAAAGTATTACTAGATGGATAAAACAATCTAAGATTGATTGACCCTTTCAAGTATTTAAGCAGATGAAAAGCTGCTTTGAGATGGTTAACACACGAGCGAGAAAGAAATTGGCTCAGCCGATGAACTAGAAAAGAAATATTAGGCCTTGTGAGAGTCAAGTATAGAAGTCGCCCAACAACTTACGGTAGATAGTTGGATCGTCCAAAACAGCACCGACATCTTTAGTATGCTTCAAGCCAGATGGAAAAGGACACTTGACTGGTTTAGCTATAGACAATCCACAATCATACAAAATATCCGAAAGAAACTTACGTTGATGAATAAGAATACCAAGAATTTGTACGAAAGAGCTCAAGTCCAAGGAAATATTTGGCAAGACCAAGATCCTTGATAGAAAAAGCAGAATGTAGTTGACTCAAAGAGAGAAGGAAAAACTTGATCATCATGTAAAGATGCATGAGGACACTGCAACTCAGGAACTACAGAAGAAGAAGGATTTGCATTAAGTTCCTTAAAAGGAAAACGGTCTTTAACAAACAGAACGTCACGACTCACGAAACTTCGTTTAGTGTTCAAGTCATAAACTCAAAAAGCTTTCTACCCTTGACCATATCCTAAAAAGACACGTGATTCCACGATCATCAAACTTGTCTTTACTTAAACAAGTATTCATAGTATAACACAAACAGCCAAAAACTCTCATGTGTGAGTATGAAGGAACTTTTCCAAATAAAACTTCATATTTTGTTTTCCATTTTAAACCCTTGACTAGCATCTAGTTGATCAAATAGGTCACTACAAGAACACAATTTTCCCAAAATTCTTTGGGTAATCCAGAATGAAGCCGCATAGCTCTAGCTAATTCTATTAAATGCCTATACTTCCTCTCAAGTACTCCATTTTGTTGAGATGTATAAGGAGTAGTCTTTTAATGCAATATACCAAACGAAGAAAGCAAGCATTAGAAATCTTTTGATAAAAAATCTACTACATTATCAATTCTAACAAAAGACAAGACAATACTAAAATGATTCTGCACATACAAGAGAAATTGCTGAAATGTCTTCATGACCCGTCCTTTGTGACTTAACAAGTAAGTACATGTTGCAAGAGAATAATCATCTACCAAAGTCAGGAAGTATCGAGCACCATAATGAGAAGTAACTCAATAAGGTCCCCAAACATCCAAATGAACTAGTTCAAAAGTAAACTTTGATGCAAATTCACTTCTAGGAATAAGAGATCGATGATGTTTAGCTAAACAACAAGAGTCACAAAGAAAATTATGCTTTTCAAATTTCTGAAGCAGCTGATGTGAACAAGTTTGGACATGGATATATGTCCCAATCTAGAGTGTATAACATCTACTGGAACAATAACTGTAGAAACAGTATGAGGTAAATGAAAAGAAGTAGAACAACACAACTCTTTAGACTTAGAATCAGTGTATGCTGACAAAGCTTGTGATCTAAGTATATAAAGACCATAAGAGATTTGAGCAGAAGCCACACAAGCTTTTGTCAGTTGGTCCTGAAAAATGCAAGTACTACGGTTAAAATGAGCTACTATTGAAGAGCCTACCAGAAGTTTATTGATAGATAACAGGTTGCGACAAAAATCAGGAAGAAAGAAGACATTTTTAAGTTCAGTAGTGGGACTAATGTAACAAGATCCGAGAGTGTGAACACTGAACAGTCTTGTGTGTGCCATCTGGTAAATTGACATGAATTGGTGTAATAAGATGCTATACAATGTGCAAAATATTCTGAAAAGGAGTCATATGCTCACTAGTTCCTATGTCCACCATCCAAAAGCCCCTGTTTTCTCTTGTGAGTATCAAGAAAAGAGATTGACTGAGACATACCAGCGAAATGTATTGCAGCTTCGCCGTTTGTATCCCCTGCTTCTATCAACCGTTTAGACTGAATCATCTTATAAATTTCTTCACACACATTTCGTAGAACCTATTTATCAAGAAAAGATGATTTAATGTCTAATGATTGATCTAGTGGAGTGTCAAAACTTGAACAAGGCTTATCAATTTGAACTTATGCTACAATTCCAGCTTGACTACCACTTCTTCAATTCCTCTTCCCTTTATACCACTCTGCAATTCTTGCAATAAGCTTTGTTCCGTTTGCTTGCTATATAAAACTTATTTGTTGTTTTGTTCACAACAAAAGCCGACACATCACTTTCCATCACCATGGAACTAGTAATTTGCCTTTGTTTTTCAATTTACAACACAAGATAAAAGGTTTTGCCAACAATCGACAAAGGATCAAATGATAGGATTTGATTTCTAACTGACTCATACACATCAAAAAGTCCCATAAAAAATTGCATTAATTTTGACTGTGACTCAAATTCAACCATTCTATCTTTGAGTTCACACACAATATTCTAAACGGCCAAAACTAGATGTAGGATATGGTCAAATTGATTGTAACTCTTCATAAAGCCTTTTCAACCTATTATGGTAAACAGTAATTGATTGTGATCCTTGCCTAGCATTCGAAATATCATGCTCCAATTGAAAAATCAATGGACTGTTTGTTTGTCCATATTGTTCATTTATTTGTTCCCAAAGTTGCTTCGATGATTGCACAAAAATAAAACTCTGAGCTAACTCACTACTCATGGAATTAAGTGACCAACATCTAACCATGAAATTACTCTTACTCCATTTAATTGACTCTGTTGTATTACCTTCTGGTTTCACCATAGTGCCATCTACAAATCCTAACGTCAATTTTGCACTTAACGCCATTCATACAAACTATTCCAAGCAAAAAAGTTGATCCACTAAATACCATATTTCTTAGCATCATACTTAGATCATTAGATGAGGAAATATACAATGGATTTGTTGTGATTTGATCATTCGGATTTGATTGTTCTCTGATTTGATTCATATTGAAAATCGAAATAGAGAAACTTACAATAATAGTGACGTTAAAACAATGCACATCAGATCGACTCCATGCTCCGATACCATGTCCACTTCCATTGTCATTGTAACACCTTGTACTTGAACAATCCGAGTATAGAAGATGATCGATGGAGCAGAGAACAGACCAAGAGGAAGTGCAGAAAAATGATTCTGGTGTATTATTATTCAGCATTTAATTGTCATGGAGTATTTATACAAGCAAAGAAATAGAAAACTAATTCTAAAACTAACTTTAAGTATAGCTATCATAATTGTCTTACTAACTAACTATTCTAACTAAGCTATAACAGAAAACTATATAATAGAAATAACAGAAAACTAACCTATAATAGAAATACAAAAACAAGGAAATGTAATAATAAATAACTGATAACTTCACAAACACTTCTCGAAGGGTGTTAGTATATGAAAATTTCAAATCTTTCACTTGTATTGGATCTTCCATGTGGTACGTATCATATTGTTCTCATATTATATTTTTCTCTCCATTGTTGGTCTCAAGTTCAAAATTATATGCGTGAGGGTCAACAAAATTTCTTTTTCCTTTTTTTTTTCTCCTCCTTTGTGTCTTTTAATAGCTGATTGGATTTACAGCACCTATTCTACAGAGGGTCAAGAAAAACTACTTACCCTTAAGGTAAATGACGTAATAACTATTGGAAGGTTGTATTAGTGAAAAAGAGATATGTTAGTACTAATTTGCCTCATCTTCTTCTGCCATCAAATTTTATTAACATGATTTTTTTTTTTTTTTATGAATCTACGTACAAAATAATTTATGAGTACATTTTTTTCCTACAATTTTTTTATATGATTTAATATTTTTAGTAATTAAATGAAAAATCATTTCAAAAATTAAACTCACCAGTGCGGCCATCTTCAACCACCATCAAGAGCCAAAGGTGTATCAAAATAGTAGGCAAGTGATTTTAAACCATGCTAATGGTTGGCATCATGTGTTAGTTTGTTAGACTTATTCACTCCACTTGATCAATATAAACAACATTTTCTCAAAATTTCCTTAATATTTCTAAGGCCTCTAGTATATTTTAAAAATATAATATTTAATTATTTCATTTTCTTAAATCGAGATGCATGAGACTACTTCTGCTAATATTCTTAACTTCATCGTAACATTTAAAGTCGATTGGACAACTTCGTGATAACCCTAAATTCTACGTATCAATTCTGAACCTACTACTTGTAAGCTTATTGGCCAATTTTTGCAAGGTTTTACAATATTTCTCTATAAACAATTCAAATTTAGATGCACATAATAAGTAATAGAGTAACTATGTCGAACCACACTGTTGCTATTAACGATAGAATATAACATAAGAGAGATGAGAGTTGTTGATTTATTAAATAAATATGAGTTGAATTGGATTATTTAGAATGAATGTTTAAGATAAGTTTACTGTTTTAAGTGTCAAGTTGTTAGATTTGGTTTTCATAGTTGATTTGAGCTTTGTGATTTGTTCGAATTCAACTTTCTAGGTAGTGAGGCTTGGTTATATGCCTTTGCTTGTTAGGTTTTTAGTAAGTAAACCAAACTAATTTATATTCGACCTAAGTAAATTTAGTTGCTAGGTTAATTGACCTGCTCGCTTTAGGGGTCTGCTACAGTAAATTCTTAGAGGAGCAACTATTAATCATATGCAAGGCTTTTCTAGTAAACTTTCATTTTGGATGATGCAGGTAAAATTCTAGGACTTGTGGTCTTTAGACTTTAGGCCCGAGCATAAAGGACTTAAAGGAAAATATATATTTATATCCACCTGCATATTTGGACAAAGATCAAGGTGTAGTAGAGTCATGAATACCCCTTTGTTGGTTGTTAACTTAAATTAAGGATAATTAATTTACTGTTTGCTTTATACTTGGTGTAATTGCATTTCATACATGTTTATGACTTGGCTTAGCATCCGTATGTACTTGTGCATCACATATAGGGCTTCGACTGATTCTTTCATTTATACAGCTATAGGTATTAAGGTGAAGTTGTTATTTACATTGTGGTCAGCACTTCTACTAGTAAGTCAAGTTTAAGAGGTATTTATAATTTTGTATTGATGACTTATGGATGATTGGTGGAGCTAAATGATAATATGTGGTTTAGATCTATCGTTAGGCCCTATTTTTTAAAATAAGATGGGAATATTATTTTTAGGATGTGATTATTGTAGATATGACTCACTTGTATGTTGTTTAAGTTGCTGTGGTTTTTCTAAATTGTGGAAATTTGTTTTGTTGTAGTGATGATAATTACTAAAAACAATTTAGGAGATTATGGTTAGTTTTAAAGTTTTAATGTGTTACTAGAAAATTAAAAATACATGGCAGGTTGTAGCATCCTTAAGTTCCAAGGCATTACACCAAAAGTCTTGAACTTTATATTTTTCTTAATACATATAAACACCTCATTTTTGCCAATTATTTATTTATTTTTTTGTTAATTGAGCCAGGTTAATAAATGAACAAAAAATAGAAAAATAAAATAAAAATAAAAAACTAAAATTAAAAGAAAAAAATGAAAAAAGAAAAAAAAAAAAGAGAAAATCAAGTTAGGTCATAGCCAATTGACTCATGAGTCGAGTTATGTCAAGTTGAATTAAGTTGGGTTATTGGATCAGGTAATGAGATGGGATTAATTAATTAATTTTAGCCTAGACCAATATAGAAATACAATTCATCTAATTTAAGAGCCCAAATCAAGATTTATTAAGTTATTGAGCTATATTTAATTAAACCGGATTAGGCTCGAAAAGAAAAAAAGCCTGAACTAACTAGGGTTTCTAGAAGTTATGGTGAATCTTTAAAGAATTGCAATCATATCTTTCATATATTCAATACGAAAAATTTAATTTTGGGTTTATAAATAGCATATCAATAGGGTATTTAGAGGAGGTTTTTTTTTTTTTTTTTTCTTAATCACACTTCTTTACAAACACAAACACCCAAAACATGACATGCGCCACCACTTAAAACCACGCATCGCCATACATACTCCAAAGCACCACCGCCACACACAACCACAAGCACCACCCAGTCGTCATCCACGTTGCCTAAATCTTCGCTCAAGGTACCACCCACGTCGCCCACTCCCTCGCTCGTATCACCTATGCCATCACCACTCATCCAATCATTGTCTCCTAAGCCAACACCCATATAGCTCAAGCCTTTGCCACTCGCCCAATCACTCTTGCATAAGCCCCCACCGCATCATCCAAGCCATCGCCTAGTCACATACCTATGATAGCCCTAGTGTCACTCATGATCGTCCTAATATTGCCTTTGTTCGCCCAATGTCACACGCTTTCGCCCTAACTCTCACCCAGTGTTGCCCACAATCGCCAAGTCACTGCCCAACGTCGTAATGCTCGGCCACTCTCGCCTAGCACTCGCCCAGCCACCACCCAATGCTCACCTAACACCGATGATTCTACGTTAAGTGAATTTTCAATAATTTTTTATTTTATTTATTTCATTAATTTATTTTATTAGCTATGTTTTCTTCTTTTATTAATTTATTTCATGTTTAAGTGCAGGTTTTATAATAGCAATTTAAAAAAAAAATAATTTCAATAAAATTTAGTTAAATTAAGTTTTTTTGAAAAATCATGTTTTTTAATAAAAAAATATATATTTTGACACATAAGTGGTTTTTGAAAAAATAATAAAAAATCTTAATTGAGTTTTTTTCAAAAAGATTTAGTTAATTAACGTTTTTTTTTTAATTTGGGAAAATTAGATTTATTCGATTTTTTTTTCTTAAAAAATAACAAATTGATAAAAAAAAAAAAGGTAATCTTATCTCAATTTTCAAAATAAAAATAACCCACCTCCTAAAAAATTTATAAAAAAAGGAACTACAGACAGATTGATTCCGATTAGCAGGTATGTAGGTACCTTCAAGACAACCATCTAAAAATAAAAATAAAAAATTTCCCTTTTTCTTAAAAAATTCGTAATAATAAATCATTTTTAGTTACATTTTGTGAATTTAGGTATATTTTTAATATTTTTAGAAAAATTACAAAAAATAAAGCCCATCAATTTTTTTTCCTTAATTTTCACACAATGACTTAATTTTAATAGGTTAGCTCTCAAACTCAGTTTTCTAGTTCAATTTTCTAAAAATTAATTTTTTTTTAGAATATCCTCAAACTAGTAATCTAGGAAAATCCTAATTTTATTTTTTACCAATTGAATTAGTTGGCGACTCCATTTTTTTTAGAAAAAAAATTCTTTTCCTCAATTTAATATCGAGTAATCTATATTAAGTGAGTTAAGCTTAATATAGGTTAAATTAAGGAAACCAAAATAGGGCTCGACAAAATTGGCAACTCTACTAGAGACGCTTGGTAAGCTAGCCATTTGAAAGTTAAAAAAAAATTTGATAGGCTTTTGTATTATATTATAATTGTACTAATTGTCTTTTAGTGATGTAGGCCTTAAAAAGAAGAAAAAAAAAAAAAGCTTGGCCCATTGGGCCTTCTAGGGGAATTAAAGGGGTTTTTATTTTTCAAGTAACCATCTATGTGTTTAGATGTGGTTGAACCTAAGCCACCTTAGAAACTTAGGACGATCCGTCATTGTATAACCCTCAGGTCGTTAAGGTCATTACCAGCGCTTGGCGATAATAGGCAAGCCCACTCAAGCCTCGATGTAACCTACTAAGCTTCTCTCTGAAAAGCCTTGAAGCTACAAAGCTTGAGACCCGCAGACCCTATCGTCTTATATCATTTTTTTCGAAAAAGGGGTAATTATTCTTAAATTATAGGGAAAGCCTAATCAATCTGCGACTGGCCCAATCTTATTCTTCAAGAAAAAAAAAAAACAATAACCCTTGTATATGAGTATTTTTAAACCTCATTTAAAAAAAAAATCCTATTTTAGACTTGCTTATATATAAGAGTATTTTCCGACCATAGGTTCATCGTATTTTCTATAATTTATTAATCACCACCCCTACTGCATTGCATCTATGTGTAACATATTGCATTTTTATTATGCTTGTTTCTCTGTGAATATTTTATTTCCTTATGTTATATGTATTTTTTTTATTACTCCTTAGCTAGTGAAAGGCTATGCAATTTCTAAGAAAATCTTTGAAAAAGTTGCAAAATATTAACATCATATCAACTTTATTCTAAATTTAGTGGCCTTATTGTAAATAATTGTTGCATTTTCTTTCATTTATATCCTTTTGTAATATAGATATGGAGAGTCAAGGTAGTGTCAATCCAAAGCCCATCTACGATGTCCAGCTAGATAAGTACTCCTTCCCCGAGGCCATCCTAAGAAATTGATTAAATCAACTCCCACTTACCAAGCAAGACCACATTTGCAAGAAGATTGGGCAAGTCATATCCTTCATGCAGGTCCAGCTCCATTAGCCTCTAATCCAAGCCCTTATCCATTACTAGGATCTAAAATCTACAACTTTTAACTTTGATCCATACATATTAACACCTACTATAGAAGAATACCCGCAGCTACTCAGTGCCCTGCCCCTTAAAGCAAGCATAACTATCCGTGATCTTAGAGTCTAACTCGAGAAAGCTTTCATGACTTTGTTGGGAGTCAAGAAATTAGCCTTGGCCCCATTCTTATCTTCATAAGACCAAAAATATCTCAGCATCCTAAGATTAGTGAAGTGGTTTTCAAGCCTAAATGCCTACCAAAGATATCACCAGATCTTCTATAGAGGATATGGATTGTGGGCTGAAAAGAGGGTCAATGCATTTATTGTAGCAGTGTTTGGAATAGTGCTATTTCCCTTCAGATATGGTCAAGTCCATCATAAGGTTACCCACCTAGTGACTCAATTCCTAGCTAGTAAATCCTATATACCGACATTACTAGCAAAACAGTTTAGGATGCTCACATACCTGAAGAAACAGGGGTACGGTTATTTCACAACTAACCCTACGATCCTTGCCATATAGTTTCTCAATCACACACAAGGGTATGGAGGGAATTTTCTTAGAGAATCCTTAGCTGAAAATATGAATCCGATCGACGACTTTGCTTGCCACCTCAAGGTACCAAATGAAGCTCAGTTTAATAGATGAGTGTCAATGATCAACAAAATGTAGCCAATAGACTTTATGTGAATAGCTAGATGGAGCTACTACACTTAAGCCGTCTTGGAGTGCATCGACTATGCATGAGTCCCCCTTATCGGTATTACCGGTTGTACAGGATATTTCCCAACATGTGTCACCAGACAACTAAGTCCACTTCAAGAGATAGCCTACAAAAATTCCTTGGACACTGTCACAATGAATTATCAAGATCCTTATCTACCCATAGTTACTCTAATTCAATGATTAGCAGAACTCGTGAAGTTGTGGGAATAGAGCGAAGTCAAGAAGATAGTCAATGTAAGGGCATTAAGGGGCAAAGTCGGAGAATATTGAGCCACCAAGCAGTTCATCTATAATTAGTTGGAGAAAACTGGAAAGATATGGTATGAAGCTCCATATGTATTTAGACACGAGCCAAAACCAGCACATCTTCTACCTATTAAGTAGGCCTACCAGGACACCATACGAGCTAGAGTTAAAGCCTAATTCCAAGAAAGTAAAAGAATCATTAAAGAATTAAAGCTGGAAAATGAGAGACTATTGGGGGAAAAGCGATTCTTGAAGAGCAAGATCCAAGAAAGGGATGTTATGGTACGAAGACTTATGAAAGAAGTTAATGAAGTACATCCTAGCCAAATTCGTTAACTCTTGTAAATATAGAATTTAAGTTTTAGAAAGATTAGTTAGGAGTTTTTCTTTTCTTTTCTTTTCTTTTAACCCGTTGTATAAGTTATCTTTTGATTAATAAATTTACAAATTTAGTAAATAAATTTTTCATTAATTGCGTAGTCTCTCACACATCATTATTGTTATTATTATTTATTTTTTTATTTTTTATAGTTGATTTTTTAAAAATAAAATAAAAGGAGAAAATGAAAAAAAAACACATAAAAGGGCTAAAAAAAAAGAGAGAAAGAAAAACGAAAAAAGAAACCATAAACAAAAAAAAAAATCTTTAATTTACCAAAAAGTCTAAAACTTGGGTTTTCATATAAAATTTCGAAGATAGCGTCTAAACGAGCAGACTCAATTAGAAGCCCAATATTCACTCATTCTAAGACCAAAATATCAACCCAAGGTACTGGAAATATCAGTCAAACCAAACCTGACCCAAGAGTAGCAACTTTGGAAGAAAACATATACAAGATGGCCGAACATATTCAAACTCTCACTCAGGCTATCGGGATTCTTAACGATAGATAAGGATCTCAAGTCAGCCCAAATCGTAATGTAGAAATAACCCCTCCCCTTGAACTGGAAGATGAAGAATTAGCCCCTAATGCTGAGGTATGAAGGAAAGAGATCGAAGAGAAACACCAGAAGATAGAAAGAAAGTTCATACAGAAATTGATCGAGAAGATGAAAACCCTAGAAATGGTCAACAACTTTAAACAAATGGGAATGATCAACTTACAGACATATGAAGACCATGACTTCTCAAAAAGATTTAAAGTGTCAGAATTTGAGAAATATGATGGGACTGCCTACCCGAAACTCCACACTAGATTGTACATCAGGAAAATGGGAAAGTACACATAGTATGACAAAGTGATGGCCCAGACTTTTCAGGACAGCTTGACTGGGCCCACCTTAACTTAGTACGCCCAATTGGAGTTAAATGAAATTGATATTTGGGATAAGTTAACAACGGCTTTCTACAACCAGTATAAGTTCAACATCAGAGTGGCCCCATCTATGTAGGATTTGAATAATTTATGAAAGAAGGCTAACGAAAACTTTAAAGAATATGCTCATAGATGGAGGGGCATGGCAGTTAGGGTGACTCTACCCTTAACCAAAAAGGATCTGACCTTCGCTTTCATCAACACCTATGGAAGCCCATATTATCAACATCCGGTCGGGCACTCTGCCTCTAACTTTGCAAAAATTGTGGCCTCAGGGTACCGAATTGAGGAAGCTATTATTACTGGAAGGCTTCTTAATCCTAAAATAGCTGAGAAGAAGATACCTCCCCTAAGATTTTTCAACAAAACCAAAGAAACCACTATCAGGGATATCAATATCGGCAACCTTGTTAGACCACAACCCCAGTAGCCATGATTGGAGGATCTAATCCCCCACCGAATCCAAATCAAAACAACCATCCATAAAGAAGACAATTCACACATATTCCCATTCCTTTAAGCCAGGTTCTCACATGATTAAGGAAAGAAAACCTTTTGACGTTTGAAATACCGAGGGATTATAACCCGGAGCTTCAATGTGATTATCATCTAAGGCAAGTGAGGCACTCTACAAATCAGTATTAGAGACGTATACATAAGATTCAGGATCTTATTGATGCAAAATTGGTTTAGTTGGATTTCATTTAAACTTCCACTCCCAACGTGGGTAACAACCCTCTGCATTCCCAACATAGGTAGCAACCCTTTACCGAATCATGGAAATTCAATCAATATAATCATCGCTGAAGCTTCTGAACCAGAGATTGATCTAAGTAGTCTCTCCATCACTATTGAAGAGATGGCTTGGAATTTAAGGCAAGCTAGGTACTTGCAAAATATGAATCTCAAGGATAAGACTCAGACAAGATGGACAATATATCAGCTACTGAAGGATGGAAAAATAAAGAAAGCTGATATTATAGCTATGACGATTCCAAAACTACGAAAGAGAAGTACTCAAAAAGAGCTTAGAAAAAGATATGAAGCTAGAGATTCGATAGTTGATACCCTAAGAGAACCATCAGGGAAGTTTAACTATTTGGTGGATTACGTCGATTCACCTGCCATATATGCTAATGCACCACCTAGAAGATGGGGTCCAGAATTTGAAGAAGAAGACAAACTTATTGCAGAAGCTAAGAAGATAGCTAAGATTGTTGGAATGATTAGAGATAGGCCTAAGCCATTAGGTTTTGAATATGATGGGAAGACTAAGAAGGTTGAGGAATTGGGAAAGCCTAAGAAGATTACTTTCAATGTCCCAATAGCCCTAGAGAATTATAAAGTTGTACCTCTGGATTACCAGGCAGTGAATCAGGCAACCAGAGCCTCATCACCTATGGTTAGTAGGCTTACGCGCTCGGGACAAGTTTATGACCAGAATGAGGAAGCTAAGAGGAAGTCCACGATGGAAGAGGCCTCTCAATCGATCTTTAAAGATACGAAGGATGAAGATTAGAATGTTGCTAAGAAGTTAGCAAAAGCTTGTTAATACAAGATAATGGATCAGTTAGCCAAAGTACTAGCCTAGATATCTCTAATAGGCTTGCTATTGTCATCAGATACTCATCAAGAGGCATTAATCAAAATTTTAAAGAAAGTCAAAGTACCTGAAGGGATTTCTATTGAAAAACTAGGGCTAGTGGTAAATTAGATATTTGCAGTAGATCAGATTTCACTCTCGCCAGATGAGCTAAGTAAAGAAGGAGACTAGCACACAAAGCTCCTCTTCATAATGGTTAAGTGTCCGGGGAAAGTGGTTGCTAGAGTTCTAATAAATAATGGGTCATCATTGAACATGTGTCCTTTGGTGACACTAAATTTACTTGGAGTGGATGTGACTGAGATAAAGCCCAGTTAATTTCAATAAGGGCTTTTAATGGATTAAAAAGGGAGATAATTGGAGAAATTGGGCTGTAAGTTAAGATTGGCACACAAACGTTCACCATTCCTTTTTAAGTTCTAGATATCCCACGAACCTTCAATCTTCCATTAAGAAAATCATGGATTCATTTAGTAGGGGCAATTCCATCCAATTTACATCAAAAAGCGAAATTCATAGCTAACGGGTAGTTGTTTACTATTCTCGAGGAGCAAGACTATAAGATTTACAAAGAAATGACTATTCCCTATGTTAGGGATGAAGAATTGGAAGAGCCAGGGTTGCAAATCTTCGACGAAGTTAATATGATTGAAGAAGCAAGATAAGGGGCATGGGGTCATTTGAAACAACCTAAGCAACAGAATGGAATGTTTAAGCTTGGGTATAAGCCCATTGAAGATAACATCCAAGAGATGAAGGGTAAAACCAGAAGTAAGAGAGGAGATCAACTGTACTATGCTCACATGGACTTTCTAAACATCAGCTAGACATTCCCAATACCAGCTAGTGTTCAAGAACTAGAAGTGGCCAGTCTATCCAAGGCCTTAACTTAGCAATGCAACATCGCTCCCGATAAGGAGGATGATATTGATGTGCCAGTTTCCTTGTGCAATTGGTTTTCCGCTCACATTAATAGGTCTCTTTAGAAACGTGGAATTAGATTAATTAGGAACATTCGATTTCAATAATTAATCTAATTAGTTAGGCTTTTTCTTTCAAACAATTCAAATTCATTCATTCAATAAAATTCATTCCTTTCTTTCCATCAATTCTTATTTATTCGTTGTCCTTTTCTTTTCCCCTTTATTCTTCAGATCCAATAAGAACGATGAACATAATAGATATCTCGTGCATGTAAACGATGAAAGTACCACTATCACCTTCGACCCTACTAAGTCAAACGTCAGAAATGATATTGAGACTCCAAATGAAATTCAGGAGAGTTGGCGTCGACATGAACAGGGTAAAGTTATTATTGATGAACCGATGAATGTAATTAATTTAGGGATAGAGGAAAACACATGACATTTGAAAATTGGTGGTAATTTAATGAATAATTAGAAACAGGAGATGTTACGATTGCTATCAAAATACTTGAACATATTTGCTTGGTCTTATGAAGATATGCCCGGTTTAGATTCATTTATTGTAATTCACAAATTACTGACCAAGGAGGAAATAAAACCAAAAAGACAAAAGCTTAGACAATTTAGGCCAGATATACTCCTCAAAATAAAAAAAGTGAAGAATTTGCTAGAAGTCGGGTTTATAAAAGTATCAGATTACCTTAAATAGGTAGCCAATGTGGTGCCAGTGTTAAAGAAAAATAGGAAAGTTAGAGTCTGTTTAGATTTCCACGATTTAAACTAAGTGACACCAAAGCATAACTTTCCTTTGTCGCATATTGATGTACTAGTGGATAACACGGCCAAGATTCATCTTTTCTCGTTCATGGATGGTTTCTCGAGGCATAATCAAATTAAAATAGCGAAAGAAGATAATATCAAAACAACTTTTGTTACCACCAGAGGGACATTTTGTTATCATGTGATGCCTTTCGGTTTAAAGAATACTAGGGCAACTTATCAACGTACTATAGTTGCTTTATTCCATAACATGATGCATCAAGAAATCGAAGTTTATGTAAATGATATAATCACCAAATCTAAGGAGGATGAAAATCATGTGGATATTTTATGTAAATTATTTGAGCAATTGAAGAAGTTTCGACTGAAGTAAAATCCTAAAAGGTGTACCTTTAGAGTAACTTCGAGCAAATTGTTGGGTTTTGTGGTCAATAGAAAAGGAATCGAAGTAGACTCAAATAAAGTCAAGGCAATCATGAACATGCCAACACCAAAGACTATTAAAGAAGTTCAGGGACTACTAGGAAGATTGAATTACATCGCTCGGTATGTATCGCAGTAACTGATAAATGCAAGCCATTATTTAAACTTTTGAGGAGGAATGCAGCCATCGAATGGGATGAAGAGTATGAGCAAGCATTTGCTGAAATCAAAGCGTATCTCATGAATCCTCCCGTACTGGTCACTCCTACATCAAGACGGCCCTTGATTCTTTACTTAACAATTCTTCCCGAATTGATGGAATGCACAAAATGGGCAAAAAGACGAAATTGGAAAAAAGAGCATCCTATAAACTATTTGAGCAAAAAGTTCACAGAAGGCGAACAAAAGTACTCAAAAGTGGAAAGAACGTATTATACCTTAGTGTGGGTGATGCGCAAGCTCAAACAATACACTCTCTATTACTCAATAAAGTTGTTGACAAAACATGACCCTTTGAGATATCTAGAAGAAAAGTCGACATTGATTGGGAGAATATCGAAGTGGTAGATATTACTCTCTGAGTTTGATATTAAGTACATAAGTCAAAGTTTGGTTAATGGGTAAGCAATAGCTAATCAGTTGGCAAGATACCCATTAGAAGATGAGGATGATGGTTCAGAAGCACAATTTCCTGATGAAAATGTGATAGTGGCAAATGAATTGAATGATAAGAAATTGGGGTAGAAGATGTATTTTAATAGAGCAGCCAACGTATTTAGGTGTAGGATAAGAGCAATATTGGTATCACCTGAGGGTAACCATTTCCTTGTAGCAGTAAGATTAACATTTCCATATACCAATAACATAGCAAAATGTAAAGCCTGTATTTTGGGGCTCAAAATGGCATTAGATATGGGAATACAAGAACTTAAAGTGTATGGAGATTCTTTCCTTATAATTCTCCAGATCTTCGGAGAATATAAGACGAAAGGCGAAAAATTGATACCTTATCACAAACATTTGGGAAAGTTAATTGAAAAATTCCAAAAGATTTCATTCACTACATTCCAAGAGCTCAAAATCAGTTTGCCGATGCATTAGCTACGTTAGCATCAATGGTAAAAGTCACGGATGAGATAGAAATTCAACCTTTGAGGATTGACATAGAAGAAAAACTGGCTTTTTGCCTCACAGTTGAAGAGAAGGAATCAAAGAAACCTTCATATCATGATATCAAGAAGTTAATTCAAACGAGAGAATTTCTAGAAGACATCGATAGAAAAGATAGAAAAACTTTAAGAAGGTTAGCTACTCATTTCTTGTTAAGTGGAGCCATGCTATACAATAGATCACTAGATGCCACATTGCTAAGGTGTGTGGATGAAGAAGAAGCCGAGAAATTAACAAAAGAAGTGTATGAAGGAGTTTGTGGTTCTCACATGAATGGGTATATGTTAGCCAAAAAGATCATGAGAATGGGATATTTTTAGATGATAATGGAATTGAATTATATCAAGCACGTGAGGCACTGTCACCTATGTCAGGTACATGTTAACAAAATCAACGCTCCTCCCTAAGAATTGCATGTGTTATCAGCTCCTTGGCCTTTCTCGATGTAGAGAATTGACATGATCAAACCAATTTCATTGACAGCTTCAAATTGGCATAGGTTCATTTTAGTCGCGATTGACTATTTTACCAAGTGGGTAGAAGCAGCATCGTATGCTACGATGACCAAAGGAGTAGTGGTCAGATTCCTAAAAAAAGATAGTATTATAAGATACGGTACACCCCAGTCTATCATTACAGATAATGGGATGAATTTGAATAACAAGTTGATGGATGAAGTATGCCACCAATTCAAGATTAATCACAGAAACTTGACTCCATATCGACCTCAAATGAATGGAGCAGTTGAAGCTGCAAATAAGAATATCAAAAGAATCACTGATAAGATGGCAATCACTTATAAAGACTAGCATGAGATGCTTCCATTTGCTCTCATGGCCTACAAAACCTTAGTCAAAACTTCCACTAGTGCAACTCCGTATTCTTTGGTGTACGGAACTGAAGTAGTATTACCAGTGGAAGTAGAAATACCTTCATTCCGAATATTGATAGAAACACAACTCAATGAAGTAGAGTGGGTAACCATGCAAATGGAGCATTTGAATCTCCTAGATAAAAGAAAGCTTGCAACAATATGTTATGGTCAGTACTACCAACAGCGAATCATCCGAGCTTCTAACAAGAAAGTATGTTTGAGGTACTTTCAAGAAAGTATGTTTGAGGTACTTTAAAGAAAGAGACTTGGTATTGAAGAAGGTATTACCGAATGCGAAAGACCCTAAAGGCAAGTTTGCTCCGAATTACGAAGACCCTTATGTGGTGAAAAGGGTATTTTCAGGAGGTATATTAATGTTAACAGAGATTGATGGCCTAGAATTAAGGGGACCAATGAATTCAAATGCCATCAAGTTATATTATCTATGGAAACTACGATTCAATAAAAATTTCAATTTTTCTTAAATAGTTTATGATTAATCTTTCATCGTTTACAAGTAAAGTTGATATCCATGAATATTTTCAAATTCGGATGGTCATTAACCAACAAACACTTCGCCAATAAACTCTTGTATACCATGTTCCTTAGCCTCATACACTTAAACACCAAACCCTTACCAATGAACCTGAGTCACCAATTAAATTGAAATCGAATGTTCTTAATAATTTAATCTTATTTCTTTCAAAAAGAGATTTATCATTCAAAAGTTAAGGAAAGTGGAGATTGAAATTGGGTATCAAACAAAACAAATTCAAGGCATAAGCATGGTATAATTACGAGACTCAAAAGTTTGGAAGATTTTAGAGAAAGAGGGAAAAAAAAAAAGAAAACAAAAGAAGAAAGAAAAGAAAAAAGAGAAAAGAGAAAGAAGAAGCAAGCACAGTTCTTTGGTGAAATTCTGCTGATCGAATGAGTGAATATCGGGAGTCGATGTAAGCATGCCAATTAGTTGCTATTTGAAAAATTCTTCAGTCCCAGTAAAAATAATCTTAAAATTTTTGAAAAGAGATATTTAGAAGAATTAAGCTAGTTTTTGAAATCAATCTTGAAGAGATCTATCCTCTTCAGATTAACCAAGTTGAATCTCAAAAAGATCTATCCTTTTCGGATTAGCTAAAACCAATCTTGAAGAGTGAATATCGGGAGTCGATGTAAGCATGCCAATTAGTTGCTATTTGAAAAATTCTTCAATCCCAGTAAAAATAATCTTAAAAGTTTTTGAAAAGAGATATTTAGGAGAATTAAGCTAGTTTTTGAAATCAATCTTAAAGAGATCTATCCTCTTCAGATTAACCAAGTCGAATCTCGAAGAGATCTATCCTTTTCGGATTAGCTAAAACCAATCTTGAAGAGATCTATCCTCTTTAAATTAACCAAGTCAAATCTTGAAGAGATCCATCCTCTTCGTATCAACCAAAATTGATCTTAAAGAGATCTATCCTTTTCAGATTAACCAAAACCAATCTTGAAGAGATCTATCATCTTTAGAATTAATCAAAACAAATCTCGAAGAGATATATCCTCTTTAGATTAAACTAAAATGAATGTCGAAGAGATCTATCCTCTACGGATTAGCCAAAACCAATCTTGAAGAGATCTATCAACTTTAGAGTTAATCAAAATGAATCTCGAAGATATATATCCTCTTTAGATTAAACCAAAATAAATCTCGAAGAGATCTATCCTTTTTAGATTAACCAAGTCGAATCTCAAAGAGATCTACCCTTTTCGGATCAACCAAAAATGAATCTCGAAGAGATCTATTCTCTTCGGATTAACCAAAGCCAATCTTGAAGAGATCTATCCTCTTCAGATTAACCAAGTCAAATCTCAAAGAGATCTATCCTCTTTGGATTAACCAAAGCCAATCTTGAAGAAATCTATCCTCTTCAGATTAATTAAGTCAATTCTCAAAGAGATTTATCTTCTTTAGATTAACTAAAACCAATCTCGAAGAGATCTATCCTCTTCAAATCAACCAAAACAAATCTCAAAGAGTTATATCCTCTTTAGATTATCCAAATCGGGTTTGGCAAAAATAGGTATCTCTTTTGTCTTTATAGCAAAGTTCCAATCGAACTTCACAACAAAGAGAGACAATTGTAGACACTTCATTTTCGCTAATTTTTTATTTTTTATTTTTTTGTTAATTGAGTCAGGTTAATAAATAAACAGAAAAATAAAAAAAATAAAACTAATGAAAAAGGAAAAAAGAAAAAAAGAAAATCAAGTCAAGTCATAGCCAGTTGAGTCATGAGTCAAATCGTGTCAAGTTGAATTAAGTTGGGTTGTTAAGTCAAGTAATGAGATGGGCTTAATTAATTAATTTTGGCTTAAACCAATATAAAATAAAAATTCATCTAATTTAAGAGCTCAAATCAAAATTTATTAAGTTATTGGGTTATATTTAATTAAATCGGATCAGGCTTGAAAAGAAAAAAACCCGAACTAACTAGAGTTTTTAGAAGTTAAGGTGAATCTTTAAAGAATCGCAATCGTATCTTTCGTATTTTCGATACGAAAGATTTGATTTTAGGTTTATAAATAGCACATCGACGAGGGATTTAGAGGAGGTTTTTTCTTCTTAATCACACTTCTTTACAAACACAAACACCCAAAACACCATACATGCCACTACTTAAAACCATGCGCTGCCATACACTCTCCAAAGCACTACCGCCATACTTAACACCACACACCATCACTTAAAACCACGTACTGCCACACACTCTCTAAAGCACCACCGCTATACACAACTACTAGTACTACCGTACACAACCACAAGCACCGCCCAATTGTCGCCCACATCGCCTAGATCCTCGTTCGAGCCACTACTTGCATTACCCCTTCCCTCAACCCACACCATCACCACTCGCCCAATTACTATCACCCAAGCCAATGCCCGTATCACCAATACCCTCACTATTCGCCCAGTCACTCTCGCACAAGCCCTCGCTGCCCCTCGTTGCATCGCCTAGTCACATGCCCGTGATCGCCCCAATGTCCCCTCAGTTGCCCAGTATCGCCCTCGCTCACTTAGTCACCGCCCAACATCGCAACGCTCGCCTACTCTCGCCTAGTGCTCGCCCCACACTAGTTCAGCCACTGCCTAGTGCTCGCCCAACACCAATGATCCAACGCTAGGAAAAATTTTAGTAATTTTTTATTTTATTTTATTTATTTATTTCATTAATTTTTATTAATTTATTTTATTAGCAATGTTTTCTTCTTTTATTAATTTATTTCATGTTTAAGTGTAGGTTTTAATTATTATTGCAATTTAAAAAAAAAAATCAATAAAATTTAGTTAAATTAAGTTTTTTTGAAAAATCGTGTTTTTTAATAAAAAATATATATTTTGACACATAAGTGGTTTTTGAAAAAATAATAAAAAATCTTAATTGAGTTTTTTTCAAAAAGATTTAGTTAGTTAGGGTTTTTTTTTATTTAATTCAAAAAAATTAAATTTATTATATTTTTTTCTTAAAAAATAACAAATTGATAAAAAAACATAAACCTAGCTCAATTTTCAAAATAAAAATAATCCACTTACTAAAAATTTTATAAAAAAAAAAAAGAACTAGGCCGATTTGATCTCGATTAGCAAATACATAGGCACCTTCAAAGCAACCGTCTAAAAATTAAAAAAAAAAAACCTTTTCCCTTTTTCTTAGAACATTCATAATAATAAATCATTTTTAGTTACATTTTGTGAATTTAGGTATATTTTTAATATTTTTAGAAAAATTACAAAAATAAAGCCCATCAATTTTTTTTCCTTAATTTTCACATGATGACTTAGTCTTGATAAGTTAATCCTTAAATCCAGTTTTCTGGTTTAATTTTCTCAAAATTAATTCTTTTAGAATATCCACAAACTAGTGATCAAATTAGAGTTTTCTCACCTGAAAACTCTAATTTTATTTTTTATTAGTTAAACTAGTTGGCGACTCTATTTTTTTTTTTTTAAAAAAAATTCTTTTCCTTAATTTAATGTCAAGTAATCTGTATTAAGCAAATTAGACTTGATATAGGTTAAAATAATAAAACCAAAATAAAGCTCGACAATATACAAGAGTAAATCTGTATTTAGAATAAATAAGGCTTCATAAAATTTTGAAACTTAAGATATACAATGAGGGAGAAATCTTAAAAATGACAACAAATATCTAATGACATTGAATTAGTGTATAAGAAAAAAAATTTTGATACATTAGGCTCCACCTCCTTTTTCTTGAATTTTAGAATTATATGTTGCCAAAAAAATTAAAGAAATTCTCATCATAATTTAGACTAAGAAGGCAAGATTGGTTTAGAAAATTCTTGACATTTTTAGGAATATGGTTTTCCCAGATGGTGGCTATATGAAGAAAACATGTCTAAAAAAGTGGGCCATGCTTAGACAACTACCAATTCAACGACAAGTCAATATATGTTCACAACGTGTTTCTTTCACACCCTTTATGACAATACCAATCTAATTAATAGTTCGACAAGTCAATATGAGCTAACAATGTGTTTCTTTCACACCCCTAGTGATAATCCCAACCTAGATAAATTATAGTCCAAAACAATTCCTACATGGTAGCGATTTTTTATATAAAACTAATCGCTTGCACATAACTTTTTTAAAAGTATATTGTTTCATTTGTTTCTAATCTTTTCTCTCTCTTTTTTTTTATCGTACACAAGCTTTCCATTCAAAGTATGTAATTTTTAATCCTTTTTATTCATTAATCATTATAGTGATACCATTTATTAATTAATATGTCAAAAACATCTATCTACTAGGAGTATCATTAAAATTTACACCAATCTAACTTATTGATTATATATACATCTTACTTTCATATCATCTATTTATTTATTTATTTTCTTTTTCTTTTTACTTAAAAGAGCTACTATTATATGCCTAGGGGAAGAATGATATATATCTCCCACACTCCGTTCATACTAACAAAATAAATATGTTTTCGTATGCTTTACTCTACTCACAATGGAAAATGAGAGATGAGATTACAGTTATGCATATGTAAGTTGCAAAGGAATCAAGTCAAATTGAGATATACATTACTATGTTTGAATTTAAGCTAGATTGAGAACTTCAATTTTCAAGCTTAAATCAAACCTTCTTCCTTTTTTTTTTTTGTTCTTTTTCAAGTCAAGCTCATCAGAAAATGTTACTCCATTAAATTAATCTTGCTTCAATTAAACTCATTTTAGCTTAAATTAATCTTTTAGTTTAAATAATACATAAGCTTAACTTCTATTTACACTTAAGTGAGGCTTGAACTTAATTGGACCTGCAAGCTTGTTGAGCCATATTTTGAAATTTGAGCTTCATTTGATAAACCAATGAATAACTTGAGTCCAAATCAACTTGGTTAAACTTAAATTCTTCTCAAATAACCATCAAACCAATATTGAATAAGTTTTTAAGTAAATATAGTTCATTTTATATCTTTGTGTATGCCATTTAGTTTAGGGAAATATCGTACAGAGGAAAAGATGTAGGATTGTAGAATAATATACACAAAGTGCGGAAAAACGTGGAAACTAACAATAGTTATGGGAAGAATGCTAAGAAACCAAATAAAACACAAAATAAATGCCGTATGGGATATTGACGGAAAGGAGCATCTTTTTACATGGTTGACCCAACCGAATATTAATTTAACATGCAACATATACACATCTAATGCAAAATGCTAATCATGCTTCTCCTCTTAAAATAACAGCGATGAGAAAGAGGATATTAAATGATGATGAGATCCAGCCTGAGATTTTGCATTAAATAACAGCGGTGGGGGGTTGGGGGGTGGGAGCATAATGCCCTGGTCCCACACTCTAGCCTGAGATTTTGGCCCCTCGATGGACTCGAAAGATTTCCGTCTGAGCGCGCAAAAAGGAAAACAACAAAAAACAACCAAAAAATAAAAAAGAGAGAGAGATTTTTTAGCCTCATTATCCAAAAGCCGATCAGATAAACCTAGATTTTTCTACGCTCATATATTCCTTATTTTTATAAGAATAATAACATTCTTTATCGTACCATGTATTTAATATTTATTATATCTAAAAATAGTGTGTCGGTGCAAAGAGCCATTATTGCAATGTTGGAGCCACGTTTGGTTTTGTACGGAGAGGGAGTGTCACCTTACTTTTGTCATTTGGATTTATGCATTTGTCATCTCTATTTATTTAAACCAATATCTATGTTCATATATAGATAATAAAGTATATGAAAGTGGGTCAAGTTTCCTTTCATACCGTGAGATATATCACAATAAGAGAAATTTTTATATTACAATTCCTATGAAGAATATACTATAAAATCGGTAAAATTGCCTAAATATATTAAATAATTCATGTATTTGCATATTATGATGACTTATATCTCTCCAAGATCACTTATGGATTATTAATTGAATGTGTTTTATTCTAAGTTTTCTTCTTAATAGAAGAATTCTATTTTGTGTGAGGATTTGTTACTTAATTTAATTTTTCTTTTCATATGAGAAGTATTAAAGTAAGATTTTTTACTGATAACAGGTTTAAAGTATTTTAAGTTGCATTTTATGTTAAATTTCGATATATGAGGAAACCAAAAATATCATTTGGATAGTACATAAATAGTCAATCTATTTCATAATTTCACCTATTACAACATACATAGACCTACACAAATTACCGATATAGCATTAAGGTTTATCGAATTTTACTTCAATAAAAATTTTTTGGTATTGCAACGTGTCTTTCAATATGATTCATTCTTTGTCCCATGTTTAAAAAAATAATACATTTGTTAGAAAGCCTATATAGTTTGTATGCTCCAAATAATCAATATATGTTAAGATTTTGTCATGTTGGGTCATATTTTAATCATATACAAATTAATTGCATCTTATTTTCAAGTCATAGTATGTCATCAATGTAACTTAATTTCCCATTCTTCTTCCATATTTTAAGAATATAAATTTATTATATGATGCCATAAATTATGGGACCCTAATTTTACTGTTAACATATGATTTGAACTAGTTAAAGTAATTAAAATTTATTCATACCAACAAAAAACAACACATTTACTTAAAAAGTTATATCTGTTAGAATATTATAATTGTGGTGGAATTGCAAATATTGCCCTTTAAACTTTTGCAAATGCATATTTATCCTTTAAACCTTCACATGTTATAAATAACCTTCTAAACTTTTATAAATTAGCAATATAAAAGACATTTCCATTTTAATTTAAAAAGTTGCGCTATAGTTAAAATTTAAAACCATTTTTTTACCAATTAGAGTTATAAGTAAGTTGAGCAACCCAAGAGTTACTGGTTGAGCTTGCTTTAAGGTCTACTCTACTTGAGCTCAATTCATAAAAGCAACCGAGTATAAACTCGAAATAAAGCTTATTTACATAAATAAGTCAAGCTTAAGCTCATATTTAGGCTTATAAGCTAGCTCATGAACATGTTCATTTATATTGTTAACGAGTTTGCTAATAAATAAGCTCATGAGTAGCTCATGAATAGGGTTACAAGCTAAAATATTGTATTGAAGATCATATTACATGAAAATGTATGATATAAGAATAAGAATAATATTATTTAAAAAATAAAAAAAAAGTACGATTTGAATTTTTTGAATTAATTTTGAGCTTCAACTTATGCTCATTTAGACTCATTTATCTAAATGAACAAGTCTAGGTTTGAGCTTAAAATTCCTTAAAAGCCCAAGCTCAAGTTTGTAATTTTTAAGTTCAGTAAAAATTCAACTTAACTTGAGCTTGATAATTTTCAAATGAGTTGAGTCTAAGCCTTCAAAAGCTTATTTTATCTCGAGTCATTCATAGCATTAATTGCTCTAACTCTATTTATTGGAGAAATTTTATCAAAAACCAAGCTTTTTTAATAAAAGGAGCAAGATTAGAGTTCTAAGGAGTGATTTTTTGAGTTTTAGGTAAGTGTCAACATCTTTTCATGTTGTTATCATTATATTAGCATGTTTCTTTTTTCTCTTTGGTATAGAGTAGAATATTAGATTCATAATAATAGCATTACATTGTCATAACTACAATAGACAGTAGATATAGACATAATATCCAAAATGTACATAAACTATTGAGGGCCTATCCCTCTTTAGATATGAGCATAAGGACTCCAATCCTTGACAATAGGTGCAAGACATTCTTTACGGGAACAAAAGCCTAGGATTTGCCTTCTTATGTGATACTTTCAAAACTAGCCAAATAATTCATAACTTAATTACCCTCCCTTGGATAATAGATAATTTAATTGCTTCAAATTAGATTAATTTGTCCTCACAAACGTGAAGAAAAATAAATAACTTCCATTGGTATTTATCTTGATCGAATATGTATTGATTTCAATCTTTAATTTTTTTTTTCTTTTCAAATTTCATGTTAAAATGTAGAAGTTAATGTAAAGTTAAAGTCTTCAAAATGGATGGGATTATTTTCTTAAATGAAAAGTGGTCTTGCAATATATTTCAAGGAGTTAGAAAATGGTTCAAGATCAAAATCTATAAATTTTGTGAAAAAGTTCAAACTCTTTGTGAATAGTCTGAAGCTTTTCTAGATAGGAATTTCATAGAAAGTTGCCAAGCCATTATTTGGCAAAAGGTTCGAATTGTTTTTGAAATCAAGATTTATCCTTCCCTTTTCTATGGCTTCAAAAGGTCTAAAAATTTCATAATAAGGTCCAGAACATCCATGTAAGAGCAAGGAAACCTTTTCCTATTTGAAAGTTCTAGACCTTATACATTGTTTGAACAATTTTGTTAGTTTGTATATTTTTATTTAAATTCTTGAAAGTATTTTAACTAACTTGATTATGTTTTTACCCCAATACCTAACTTGTAAATCTAACCTTATTTACACATAAATTTTGTTAAGATTATGATTCTTGTACAAGCTTGTATTTATAAAAGTAGAAAGTTGAGTAAAAGATTAAATAGAGGGTGTGGTAAAAGGTTTTCAAGAATTGGTTAAGGTAAGGTATTTGATTGAGATTAGAGCCCAAGCAAAACCTTTCTTAATATGATCCATAATGTATTATTTTCCTTTTAGGGTTGGAAACCCTTTTTATACTTTGTGTAATATTCCATTTAACCTAATTGGAGCAACTACTAATACCTCATTTATAAGTAACTAAAAAAGGGGCATCTATTAATGAATATTTTCTTCTTCCTCAACTTTGTTCTTGTTAGCTTGTTTTAGCATTAAGCTCAATAGTTCACTCTTATCTAACCCTTAAGTAAGGTTAGATGTAAGTGACCCTAGCTTTTTACTTATGCATCATTTTAAGTAGAAGTTAAGATAGTAGGTTTATGAGTGCTTAAGTAATGCGTCATATACACTAAGTTGCTTGCGAGTTTGTTTAACCAATCACTAAACCTCATTGCATCTTTGGCCTTAGCTATGTTCGAAACCACCCCAGTTGTTCATGAGATATTGCTTCCCTATATCTATCCATGTAAATAATAAATAGAATTTATTTAGAAGCATCTTATGGTATATGCCAAGAGTTTGGCATTTATGATTTAATATCAAGACATAGAGTTAAGGAATCTCGATTTTAAATTGAAAAGTCCATTCCAGGTACATGATTACCTTAGTTGTTGATGTGTGCGTTAGGCGATAAATCCATGAATTTAGTAAATATTTGACCATTGATTAATGTGTTGCTTATGCTTAACTATAGTTAAGGGATTGGAGGACCAGTGATTTCAACATAGCACCCAATGATTGCTGTGTAGTATTATCCTAAGTAGAGCTCTACATCAAAATGATATGGTAGATTTTGAATAATGATTTTGGACTTTAAGATGTTGGGGAGCATCTAGCACTGTATATGTATACTGTATGTGTATACTACAAGATCTTGAATTACCCCCAAGTCTTAGGATAATAAAAAAAGCTAAAACCTAACACAATAGACAGTTGATTGTGCATTAATTATTATGATTGCATATATGCTTATTATATGTGGCATTTCCTTATGTTTTGTGGCATTTCATAGTAGGCTTTAACTCAACCCTCGTAGGAAATATTTTTCAATTGCAGGTATAGTAAATAATGTTAGCTATTACAATGACATAGGTTATAACCTTTATTATGATATTAAGATGACGTAGATTATATAAACGTTGAGGAGTAGCTATTGTAGGATAATTCAGCTAGATGTATTGTTATATTTAGTGCAAATAGTGTATTCAAAGTCTTTGGCATTAATACTTGTGGTGATTGTGCATCTTAGTTGTGGCTGATAAGGGTAGCTTAGCTCGCTTTGTTTTTAGAAAGTTGTTTAATTTAATTGACTTTCAATTATGTGTTATGTCATCTTGGTGTATTTAAACTATGACTTAGACTCATGACATCCCTCTCTATGTGTAAATTTTTTTTAAATTTGCAATTAGTATGTATTTAGCGACTATTATAAAATAATTGTAAAAATGTGGTTGTGAACCTTTGCTTATCCTTATCAAGATAAGGACATGTATAGAACTATTATACCTTAAGTTCTATGGTGTTACTTAAGTACTAAGAAAGCTTCCTTATGGCAATATTATATAATACATAAATGAAGGTCATGAAAATATAAACATGGTTCCACTATCTTAAAGGAAGCAAATTCATTATATTTTGAAGTCTTGTTATTCCCTTTGCATGGTTACTAAAATCGTAAGCTAACTGTAAGATTCTATGAGTTTGTGAGTTTATGATTTTCTTTTTAAATGACTATAAAATCATTTTAGTGTAGAATTTTGGTAGAATTATAGAATTTTGATATACGATTCTATAAGTTTGTAATACTATCGATTTTATACAATTTTACACATTCGGATAAACAGTGAAATCGCAATTTTAATAATAGGTAACTAGTAAACTTATTACTACATGGAAGGTCTTTTATTTCCTCTTTCTCATTGATAAGTGAGGTAAAAGAACCTCTATTCATGAAAAAAAGTCCACTTGAGAACAATTACACATCTTAACCTTAACAATCATAGGAAAAACATATAAAAACATTAGCTAAACAAAGGTGAAGGTAAAAAGGCTTCTTATAAGATGTAGCAACATATGGAAATGGATATTCATCTATTTGTAGACTTTTACTTCTTTCTCGAGAAGATGGAGATCCATATCAAAGCTCAATCTAAAGTTACTCAATTTTTCATGGACGATCTTGTTCAATTGTTCAGCTTCATTTGGTCTAAGCAGATTGGCCCAATCTCCAATACCTCCTTTTCTAAAGAAAGCACTCTTAGGAAACACAATAGCATACTTGCCTCTGTTGTTAACTTCTAAGTTCTTCATATTCTCAAAGCTACACAACCTCACTATCTCATCTATCATTCCTTCCTTCTTTTCCTTATCATTGAAAGGCAATTTGATGAATTAGGCTATCATCTTCGTGTAAATGGTTAGGTCCTTCTTCATTTCCTCATATTTCAAAAACAACACCTATGATGGGCAAAATGATCGAGTAATTATAATATTTTTTTTAAATATCAAGATTAAAAAGATACTAAATATATCTAAGATAAAAAAGATGCCAAGCAATAAGTGATGTATTTAGTAAAAAAAAATTGTTGCTTTTTAGATGGTACTCTTAAATTTCAAATACAATATTGAATTCATTAATAAAATGGAGCATCTAGAAAACTTCTAAAAACTGCTTATATGTGAAAATTTACAAGACAAAGACATTTTATCATGTTGAAGTTTCGTATGGGTTACCATGTTTTATCCTTTTCATTCACATTAAAGGGCTCCTTTTGAAATAATTAAAAAAGAAATTCAAATTTAGGAGATGTTTTCTAAAATTGGGAAATGAGAGACCTGCAAAGTAACACCTAAAAGTCCTATATTATCTTTTTAAGATCTTCTATAATTGTTTTTATACTAATTTAACTCATTTAAACTCAATTAGATAATGAGCTTCCATAACTTAATATCATAAGTACTACTCTTTCATGGAGTAAGATAAATTCTCTTCCCTGCTAATATAATATACA
>JAMXBB010000011.1:6232457-6250959 GCA_024138015.1 Lumnitzera littorea | reverse complement strand
ATTGGAATTATCTAAAAAAAAATCATGCAATATGAAAATAAAAAAAACCTGTACTAAAACAAAAAAAATAAGTTTATAAAAATAATCAAACTAACTAATAAAATAAATGAAATAAGTAATTATTTTTACCAAATCGAGTCGTGCGTGATCATAAAGTGGATTGCACTCATGCTCGTGCACGGCGTGTGCATCAATGGACGTAAAGTGTAATGCAACATAGCAAATCGGTGACGTGGAATTGTTGCGCACCTGATGTGTTGGCTATATATCAAGCTTCAGCTTTGTACAATCTGGGATGTGATTAGTCTTGGTACAAAGGCTAAGTATAATGCTTAGATTCGTTGTAGATTGAGGATGTACGGTTGTATGGACTTCGTTGGTTGATATCCGTTGAAGGGAGGTTTGACATATTAGGAGGCCGTTTGGCTTTGTAGACATCACTTTGGAGCTATTCGATTAGTAATCAAAGCAGTTGGATTTGTTGGCGAGGGACTACTATGTTTGGTCAGTCGTGGATTACATCGGGGAACGAATTGATGTTGTCGACGTAGCTGATCTATTCAGCTTTGGAGTTTGATCAGTGTTTGATTATGTAGTGTGGCAATGTAAATTTGTGTAGACGTATGGCTTCAGTGATCAGTTGCTATATGAATCTTGACTTCAACGTGTATAGTAAGGGATGGTGCTAATCGGTGTCAGCACGTAGATGTAAGCCTTAAAGTTAAGCCAATTGACCGTAGGGTTGAACTTAGAACATAAGTTTTGAACGATCGGTTAAAGAATCCGATTAAACCCCAAATCACAAACTATTGAGAGAAATATTAATAAAAATGACCCCGTAAACTTGAATTTAAGAAAATAAGTAATAAAATAGGAGACTATAAAATTTTCAAATTTTAAGTATAATAATTGCTAATTACCGAAAAGGTAAAAAGTGTAATCTAATAACTAATAAATTACTAGAGATCGATTATATGTATACTAAAAATTTTAGAATGACCAAAATAATAATTAGGAATGTTCACATGTACCCCACATGTATTTACGTGTAGATAAAAATACGCGAAATTACCTAAATTGGCTAAAAACTAAGTAAATAATTAAATAAAATTATAAAATAATTATGGAAAAATCAGAAAAAATCAGAAGAGGATAAAATTAATCAAGATCAGGTTATGGCAGGTCCAAAGCTGCAAAAGAAAAATTAGCCAATAAAAATTAGACAACCTAAAAGCCGAAAATTAAGGAAATTGGGCAAAGTCTTGTCAAATTAATGCATAATAATTACAAAAATCATCTATAAATAGCAAGAAAAATTCAGAAACTCATTTGGACAGATAAAAATCAGAGAAAATTAGAGAGAGCTGAAAATTGAGAGAAAAATTCGGTTTAGAAAAAACTGTGCAATTAAGGCTTTCAAAGAGAACCCACACCAGACGAGCAGCTAAAAGTGGACGGCCATCACCACCACACGGTGGTGGCAATGCCCAGGCCAGCCGACAAGGCCACGGCGGCCCACGGTGGCCGGAGCCACCCAAATCGGTGAGTTCGATTTCCAGCCCGATTCTTGTGTAATTTTGTAAAAATAGTAAATATGATTAGAAAATTATGAATTTTGTTATTTTGGGATATTTTTGTATGTAGTTTGTAGGAAAAATATTATTTTGATAAAAACATATTCCGTAATATATGGTCCTTAAGAAATCGTGCAAAACCGAGCACATTTCGGTTTAGAAATAAATGACCTTAGGAGCGTAGTTTCAAAAACAAAATTTTTGTGTAGATTACTTAGATGATATAGAACAGTGCTCTGAAGCCCGTTTTCAAAAATTAATTTTCGAAATTTTTAGATAATTTTTAGGCCTTAAAATGAGGCATAAAATGGGTAATTTAAGGTTAATTAAATAATTAAATTATTAATTACTAACTTAGTGAATAAGTAGATGTTTTAGAATGTTAAAATCTGATGGAGTATGATACTTGTAGCAATTAGGGTATTAAATGTAATTATTAGGTTAATTATATAGTAAATGATTAATAGGGAAAAATAGTTAACTTTAAGTTAATTTTGTAAATTAGGGAAATTAGGAGTAAAATCTAATTTAGGATGAATTTAGACATTTTGAAATGATAATTGATGTTTAGGGATGGTAATTAAAGTAATAGAAATATTAGAAATGCATTACATACATAATAGGCAATAATGCATAATATGTAATTTTTGAAAATATAATAAATAGAAAATATTAGAATAAAAATTGACATTATATAAATAATAGAGATATATAATAAATCTGATAAGAAACTTGAATTTACGCAATTATATGAAAAATATAAAAATTTCTCACATTTGGAGTGAATTCGGTACACTAATATGGATTTAAGTGTACCGGGTAAAATAAATACTGACTAGGGGTAATGATGGTATTTAGGAAATCGGGAAATAATGTGATTAATTTCACATTATGGGTTGAAACAGATTTCTAGGATTGGAATCTAAAACATTACTTAGAAATCGAACTAAAACCTAATTTAGAAATTGATGCAAAAACCGAACCTGAACCTAACCTCAAACCTAGAATAATTGTAAAAGACTTAATACCTAGATAATTAGGTATATTAAACCTTAAACAAAACCTAACAATAAGCATTATAGGATAAAACGAACCTATAATAGTTATATGAAAAGTTGAAACTACGTTTGTATTATAGGGATGATCGGCGATGGCTTAAGCAAATCGAACCTCGAGTGAGTGAGCGAGGAGTTGAGATAAGTTGGGATTAATACGATGCTGTATTTTTGGAGGCTTAAGATTATGCTTGGTTGTGCTTGTTAGATAGTTGAATGTGTGCATGTGCTTGATTATGGGTGATGCTATGATTCTGTTTGTTGCTATGGTACGTATTGTTTGAATTGTATGAAAGGATTGATCACCCTAAACTGGACTTAATCAAATATCCGACCAGTGATCATAATCGGACATGCATGGCAACCCGTTAGGGGAACTTAGGACTCTCCGGCCAAATATCGACCCCTTCGGAAGAGATAGCGCATGATTGCAAAATGGTCCCTTCATCATCCTTAGTCGAACTAAGTGACAGGAGAGGAGGTCGCGGCGAGGGTGAAGATAGTGGTTCAAAGGTAGTCGCGGGAGGAGCAAGGTCTCCATTACACAAGCCTGGGTTTGGTCGTGAGCTGTTGGATTAACGACAACTCCTCAACCCGGATTAGAGCGGGCGCAATTTCTCTAATCTCACGACGGGCCGGACAACGTCGTGCGATGGCATTTGCTTGCACATGCATTGCACCTAATAAGTGATTGAAAACCTTGCCGTGTGTATGGTATAGTTTTAAGTCTTCCGTCCTAACTTGCTGAGCTGTGGTTGCTCACATCCCTATAGACGTCGTGCAGGTGCTGGCTAAGAAGCGACAACCAATTACACTGAAGCTAGCAACTACTGAATCTTGGGGAGTGAGGAAAAACATTGAAGAATAAATACAAAATTTTAAGGTCTAAGTTTTTATTTTGGACCTATTTTTCATTTCTGAATAATGCAATAACTAGAAAATATATTATGGAAAATTATTATAAACTTTAATTGTAATAACTGAATTATACTATATATATATATATTTCCTCACTTTTTTAGATAAATGATTTATTTAAATTACAAACTGTTTACTTCAAAGCGGGTTAGTCGTGGACGCCTTGTGTGGATTGTAAGCCCCAAAGTTCAGCCAAGTAACCGTAAGATTGAACTTAAAACCCAAGGTTTAGGGCGATCGGCTAAAGCATCCGATCACACTCAAATTATAAACTATTGAGAGAAATATTAATAAAAATGATCTCGTAAACTTAAATTTAAGAAAATAAGTAGTAAAATAGGAGACTATAAAATGTTCAAATTTTAAGCATAATAACTGCTAATTACCGAAAAGGCGAAAAGTGTAATATAATAACTAATAAATTATTAGAGATAGATTATATGTATACTAAAAATTTTAGAATGACCAAAATAATATTTAGGGATGTTCACGTGTATCCTACATGTATTTACGTGTAGATAAAAATACACGTAATTAGTGAAATAGGCCGAAAACTAAGTAAATAATTAAAGAAAAATACAAAATAATTATAGAAAAATCAGAAAAAAATTAGAAGTGGATAACTGAAGCAAGATTAGGTCGTGGTAGGTTCAAATCAGAAAAATAAAAATTATCCAATAAGAATTGGACAAACAAAAAGCCAAAAATCAAGGAATTGGGGCAAAATCCCATCAAATTAATGCACAATAATTACACTAAAGCCCTATAAATAGCAGAAAAAATCCAGGAACTCATTTGGACAGTTGGGAATCAGAAAAAATTAGGGAGAGTCGAAAATTGAGAGAAAAATTCGGTATGGAAAAAAATTAGAAAAATCTATGTAATTAGGACTTCTAAAGAGAACCCCCACCAGACAAGCCGCTGGAGTGGACGGCCACCACCACCACACGGTAGTGGCAACGCCCAGGCCGACCGACAAGGCCACGGCGGCCCGCGGTGGCCGGAGCCACCCAAATCAGTGAGTCCGATTTCCAACCCGATTTTATGAAATTTTGTAAAAATAGTAAATATAATTAGAAAATTATGAATTTTGTTATTCTGGGATATTTTTGTATGTAGTTTGTAGGAAAAATATTATTTTGATGAAATTATGTTCCGTAATATATGATCCCTAAGAAATTGTGCAAAATCGAGTATGTTTCGGTTTAGAAATAAATGACCTTAGGAGTGTAGTTTCAAGCCCAAAATTTTTGTGTAGATTACTCAGATGTTATAGAACAGTGCTATGAAGCCCTTTTTCAAAAATTAATTTTCAAAATTTTTAGATAATTTTTAGGCCCTAAAATGAGGCATAAAATGGGTAATTTAAGATTAATTAAGTAATTAAATTATTAATTACTAACTTAGTGAATAAGTAGATGTTTTAGGATGTTGAAATCTGATGGTGTATGATACTTGTAGGATTTAGGGTGTTAGATGTAATTATTAGGTTAATTATGTAGTAAATTAGTAATAGAAAAACATAGTAAATTATGAGTTAATTTTGTAAATTAGAATAATTAGGTGTAAAACCTGATCTAGGATGAATTTAGACATTTTGAAGTGATAATTTATGTTAGAAATGGTAATTAGGGTAATAGAAATATTAAAAATGCATTATGTGCATAATATGTAATAATGCATAATGTGTAATTTTTGAAAATATAATAAATAGAAAATATTAGGATAAAAATTGATATTATATAAATAATAGGGATATATAATAAATCTGATAAGAAACTTGAATTTATGTAATTATATGAAAAATGTAAAAATTTCTCACATCAGGAGTAAATTCGGTACACTAATAAAGATATAAGTGTACCGGGTGAAATAAAATACTGACTAGGGGTAATAATGGTATATAGGAGATCGGGAAGTAATGTGATTAATTTCACATTATAGGTTGAAACGGATTTTTAGGGTTGGAATTTAAAACATTACTTAAAAATCGAACTAAAAACCTGGTTTAGAAATCGATGCAAAAACCGAACCTAAACCTAACCCCAAACCTAGAATAATTATAAAAGACTTAATACCTAGATAATTAGGCATATTAAACCTTAAACAAAACCTAACAATAAGCGTTGTAGGATAAAACGAACCTATAATATTTATATGAAAAGCTGAAACCACGTTCGTGTTATAGGAATACCCGGCGATGGCCTGAGTAAATCTGACCTTGAGTGAGCGAGCGAGGAGTCGAGGTAAGTTGGGATTAATACGATGCTGTATTTTGGAGGCTTAAGATTATGCTTGGTTGTGCTTGTTAGATAGTTGAATGTATGCATGTGCTTGATTATGGGTGATACTATGATTCTGTTTGTTGCTCTGGCACATATTGTATGAATTGTACGTAATGATTGATCACCCTAAACTGAACTTAATTAAATATACGACCAGTAATCATAATTGAACATGCATGACAACCCGTTAGGGGATTTAGGACTCTCCGGCCAAATACAAACCCCTTCGGAAGGGATAGCGCAGGATTGCAAAATAGTCCCTTCTTCATCCTCAGTCGAACTATGTGACAGGAGAGGAGGTCGTGGCGGGGGTGAAAACAGTGGTTCAAAGGTAGTCGCGGGAGGAGCAAGGTCTCCATTACACAAGCCTGGGTTTGGTCGTGAGCTGTTGCATTAACAGTAACTCCTCAACCCGGATTAGAGCGGGTGCAATTTCTCTAATCTCACGACGAGCCGGACAACGTCGTGCGATGGCATTTGCTTGCACATGCATTGCACCTAATAAGTGATTGAAAACCTTGTTGTGTGTATGGTATAGTTTTAAGTCCTCCGTCCTAACTTACTGAGCTGTGGTTGCTCACATCCCTATAGATATCGTGCAGGTGCTGACTAAGAAGCGGCAACAGCTACTTTGAAGCTAGCAACTGCTAGATCCTGGGGAGTGAGGAAAAACATGTGAAGAATAAACACATATTTTAAGGTTTAAGTTTCTATTTTAGAATTACTTTTCATTTTGAATAATGTAATAACTAGGAAATATATTACGGAGAAATCTTGTAAACTTAAATTGTAATAACTGTATTATAATATATATATATATATATATCTTTCCTCACTTTCTTAGAGAAATGATTTATTTAAATTACAAACCGTTTCCTTCAAAGCGGGTTAGTCGTAGACGCCTTGTGTAGATCAGGCCTAAGATAGCGGTTGTAAGGCCAACTTCTATCTTAGGATGGTTTACACGGCGGGGGCTGTTACGACTCTGCCGCTTCGGGGCGTGACATGGATCAGGTCTAAGATAGCGGTTGTAAGGCCAACTTCTATCTTAGGATGGTTTACACGGCGGGGCTGTTACGACTCTGCCGCTTCGGGGCGTGACAATAGAGTATTTATGTTTAAGGGGCACGTGCTAATACGGATTCTAGGGAATGTGTATTAGTGATTAGGCAAGTTCATTGGGTGTTAGATAAATTAAATGTGGAGATTGGCAAGTGTTTGATTATAAGGTTTGTGAAATATAATAAAAATCGTCCCCGAAGTCATGTGTTAACTAGTTATTTATAAACCAAAAACTGAATCTTTCGTATCTTTTAATTATGGATCTAATCTTAATAAACTAAAGATAAGATGAAGATTCAATTAAGATTTCACCTAGTTTCTACAAAACCTTATTTGGGCTTTCTATTTACCGGGTCCAATCCAATCTAATTTGATTTAATCCAAGAGCCCACATAATAAATTATAAATTTAATCTGGCCCAATATAATTTAGATAAAAAAAATCTATTTTATATCGGATTGGACCAAAATTATTTTAATAAAGCCCAATTCCTCAACAATTAAAGAATTTATTAAATTAATCACACACCGTTATCCAAATTTACACTAAACGATCCAACTCAAGTCAATTCGATTTTACTCGACTCGACAAGGTTTGACTCAACTCGATTTGACTCAATACGATATGACTCGACTCTTTTTTTTTTTCATTTTTTCTTTTAATTTTCATTATTTTCTTCATTTTTGTTTTGTTGATTTTTAACCTAACACTAATAAAATAAAAGAAAATATGGCAAAAATAAAGTATCTACAACTATCCCTCTTTATAATGAAGATCGATTAAAACTTTATTACAAAGACAAAAAAGATATCTATTTTTGCCAAATTCTGAAGAGGATAGATTTATTCAAGATTAAAAACTTATTTTTATGGATAATCTGAGGATGATATATCTCTTTCAAGATGAGTTGCTTGAAAGGATAAATCTTTTGAAGATAAGATAAGATAACATTCTATTAAAGACAAAATGAGATAGCGCTCTCATGAGCAGGCAATCTTTTAAATGACTAAACGACGCTCCTTTGAGCAAGTAATCCAAGAAAGGATTAATAGGACAACGTTCCTAGAAAGGAATAGATATAAAAGTGCTCCTTTAAGTAAGCAATACAAGAAAGGATTGATAAGACAACGATCCTATAAAAGAATAGGTAGGATAGCGCTCCTATGAGTAATCGATTCTGGAAAGGAATAAATAGGACAGCACTCCTTTAAGCAAGTGATCCTAGAAAGGAATAGATAAGATAACACTCCTTTAAGCAAGCGATTCTAAAAAGGAATAGATAAGATAGCGCTTCTATGAGCAAGTGATCCTAGAAAAGATTGGATGGCACTCCAATGAGCAAGCGACCCAACTAAGGATAGGTTAGTGCTCCTTTGAGCAGGCAATCCAACTAAGGATAGGATAGGACTCCTCTGAGCAAGCGATCATAGAAAAGATTGAATGGTGCTCCAATGAGCAAGCAATCCAATTAAGGATAGGACAGTGCTCCTTTGAGCAGGCGATCCTAGAAAAGATTGGATGACGCTCTACTAAGCAAGCGATCCTAGAAAAGATTAAATAGCGCTCTAGTAAGAAAGTGATACAATTAAAGATAGGACAGCGCTCATTTGAGCAGGCAATCATAGAAAAGATTGGTTGGCGCTCCACTAAGCAAGCGGCCCAATTAAGGATAGGACAATGCTCCTTTGAGCAGGCAATCCTAAAAAGGATTAAATGGTACTCCACTAAGCAAGCAACCTAACTAAGGATATGACAACACTCCTTTGAGTAGACGATCCTAGAAAGGATTTTAATAAGTTTTAACAAAATGATCTAAGACTTAAGTTTAAAGGATTTTGATCATTCTTTGAAAATATTAACTTGTTCTTTGACAATTTTTTGAAAAAGGTTTCGTTTCTCTTTTGAAAAGGTTTTTCTTTTCCCTTCTTTTTTCAAGAAATTAAAAAAAAAAAACACTTTGATGGAAAATTGTATTGCTGATAAGTAAGGAAGTCTCAAAAACTCTAAAGATCGCAAATAAGGTGTTGGCTTTCCCCTTACCTGTTGTTCACTTATTCTCTTAGTCTTACTTCTTAGAACATAATTCATAATCTTTGAACTTTTTTACAAGCATTGATTTCTAACTTGGAAGAAATGACCATTCATGTTTTCGAAAAAGTACTCAACTCTTCAATTTTCCACTCAAGAGATAAATATCATTACTTGAAATGTTTAGTCAAACTAAACATCCTTGTACTCCCATAGGTCTGTTTTTACTCTCAGCATCAATCTCAAAAATTGTAGCATATCTTGTAAGCGATACATTCTGGTCAATCAATAAGTCTTTTCTGGGTTTGCAATATAAGGCTTTTAGTTAAGGGTTTGAGCAAATGGGTATCAATGTACTTAGCCAATTTTGAAAAAGTCATATGCAATCAGTCTCGAGTTTACAAGTCAAGAACTTAGGAGAAACTAAACATGGGCTTGCCTCAGTTTCATGAGCAAATTTCGCTTAAGATAAATCGATTTTTTTAGTCAAAAGAGTTTTATCAAGGGTGGTATAATGGGTTGGATCATAAAATGAGGGCTTTGCTTTTGGGCATAGGAATTTAAAGTATTTAGCCTTTAGATACCATCATTAGTTTGGATTTTAGGCTTTATTGTTAATTTAGCTATTCTTCAAAGGTAATCACCTTGCTAAGATTTTTAATCTTTTCTTTTCTTTTCTTTCTTCTTTTTTTTTTCTTTCCTTTCTTTTTTTCTTTTTTTTTTCTCTCTTTTTTTTTTTTTTGATCAAAGTGGTCACCTTCCATTGTTGAGTTTTCACTTAATAGGAATCAAAGCCCTAAAACCATGGGTTTAAAGAGTATAAGCTGAAGAGAAATGTATAGGCTTTTGAAGTGCTTGGGAAAGAATCTATGGACTTAATGTGTTTGAATAAGTGTATGGGCTTGAGTAAGGTGTATATGATTTGAAGCTCTTCTTCATTCTAAAGAAATTGAATTATCTATGACAATATTCGCTCATGAATTGGCACATTAGGTGAACCTTATTATAATCACCTGTTAGGCCATACTCCTTCTATGTTTGCAGATGTAGGTGTAGCTAGCAATCGCATTGAAGATGCTATTAGAGTTGGGAGATTGATAGGGAAGGGATCAACTCTGTTGGATTCAGAGGCTGTTGTGAACACTACAATGTCCTATCTAATGATACGCGAGCCTAGTGCCCTAAGCATTAGTCTAAAGCTCAAAGAAAATAAGCTAAGCTAGGTCTCACTAAGTTTCGAATATCTATCTTTGGAGCTTTAAAAGTTGACATTAGCATAACATTAAGCAAAGATCCATTATCAATAAATGTCCTCTTGATTAAATGACCATTGAGTATGCTTTCCACATATAGAGGGCAATTGTAACTAAGATTCATTATACGAATGTTAGCATTAGTAAATGTAAGTGCACCCTCATTCACTAAAGCAATTCTCTGTGTAGGACATGCTATAGTATGTTTCTTGTATTGACCTTGCGAGATCGTCATGAGTACAGTTGCTACCTTAAACCAGGCATCTTCATCAAAGCCAACTAAATCAAAGAAATTTCTAACATTAGCAGTCTTTAACGAAGCAAGAGTAAGATTGTCATCTCCATTTCTCTTGATCTCAAGTTATTTATGCTTAACTTCACGCACCTTAATTGGTTGCATGTCCATACTTTCTGTCTTTATGGTATCGTGAGTGATAACATTCATAACACCATGTTGGGTGTTACGAACTAAGAGTGGGTTGTTCCTGACATCATTGTCTTCAATGATCAGTTTTCCATTTCGAACTCGTTCATTAAATATCTTCTTCAAAGTCCAATATTCTTTCGTAAAATAGCCTATACTCCTATAAAATCTGCAATACTTAGGGTAACTCTTCTCTTCATTTATTGGTAAACGCTCAACCATTGGGAGTCTAATATTTCCATCACGTAGCCATTGATCAAGGAGCACGTACACTTTTCCCATTAAGCATAGGTATGCCACAGATGATTTAGTACTCATAAACTTCTCACTTCTAAATTTCTTTGCTTCTTTTCGATTCTCCTCTTGGGCTAAGTTCATTGACGGTATGCGTTTATAAAATCTTGCATTTTCACCTCTATTGTGCTATTGAATTGTTAGTCTTTTGCGTATTCTCAACCAACACAGTGAAAGAAACCAACGAGAGGTTCTCAAGATCCATTACGTACTCAGTAAACATCTCTTGAATATAAATCTTGACTAATCTTTTTCATCACAAACATCTTATATGTCCAAGGAACGTTCCCTAAAGCACTCCATGTAGTCCATAAGATCTTCCACAGGCTTTTGTCAGATTCTTCCCATATTAGTAAGGGTGACTCTCTCTTTTGTGGAGAAGAATTTTTCCAAAAACATCTTACAAATACTACCCTACAAATCTACTGACCCTAGAAGGAGATTAACATACTAAGTGTATGACTTCTCGGTGAGTAACTTAAAAAATTCCTTCAATTTCAAATCGTCATCTAAATGATATACTTCTAATGCCTCGATGAACTTTAACGAGTGTTCTTTAGCACTCACTTTCTTGCCATTGAACAAAATGAACTTCGAACTTAAATAGTCCTTAGGGTATGGCTTCGCAACAATGCGTTGGTGATATGGAAGCTTCAATTCTGGTATCCTAACTGTAGATTTCGCTTATATCTCCATTAAATATGTCCAAATCTTTTTTGGTCACAAATGAACCTCTTTGAATGGATGCTTTCGCCCTTAGTGACATCGCAAGAGTAAGATACATGAGTGTGAGATTCACAGGTATAGCTCTTGCAAACATGGGATTCATTGGTGTTGATTGTATAGAGTCAACAATTGTGACACGTGGTATAGCACATAAGGATGAGGAGCCTCCAATCTAAACTCCTTAGTTCCTTACTTCAGGTAATGAATCTTATGTAGCTATAAGTTCTATAATAAGAAGTTGTTCCTCAACTCTAGGAGTGACTTGCTCATTGACAACAGGAAGGTTGGGTAGGGTATATTATTGCACCCCATTAAAAAGATTCAAGGAAGTTGCCCCTTGTTACGCAGTAGCAAAGGCAGCTAAAGAAGGTACGCATCAAGCAAACATCGCCATAAGTTCACCTAGGTTCCAATTAGTCTCTCACAACTCACACTTTAATTGTGCATCATCAAGGACACCTTCCTACATACTATCTCCTTAATTAGTGTCTCCAGCTAGAGATAGATTTTGGTCATTGGTTACAATAACAACATTTTGCTCTTAGTTAATGCCATTAGTAGGATCAAGTCATCTTTGCCTTAAAGGTACCATAATGTAAGTATTAAGTCTTCCCTCTCCAGTAGAGTTATTAGAAAATGTAAGGGTGTAGGTACGGATGTGAGTGTCACGTACGTACCGGGTAAGAAGTCACCTTATACATAACTAGGGAAATGACCTGAGTGACTCACACGGGATGATTGAGAGAGAAGTGAAGTGAGGAAGAATAGGCAACCTTAGTAAGGCTTTAACACGTATGGTGATATGTGGAGGAGCATGATAACATTAAACTCTAAGATTAATGAAGAATGGGGTAGTGTTCTTGAGGTATTTAAGTGTTTGATCTTTAAAGCTAGGTTCTAGCAAAGTAATGGTGTTAATGGGGGGGGTTTCTCTCATCCAAATGAGAATGTGAATGAGGCATTTATAGGAAATGATAATTAATTATATTTATCAAATCATGATGGTGATTAATAGTTTAAATTGAAGCCCTTTACTAATGGATCTTAAGTGGGCTATTTTCATAGGTTTAAGTCCAAATAAAAGTTTTATTTATTATTTTAGTGTGAGCAAAACCAACAAAGGTTGGATCAGATGGATCAATCCAACGAACCTTACTCCGAGCCCACCTTATTAAATCTCCCTTAATCATCCCAGTAATTTATGGGCTTGGCTCCTCGAGCCTTACTACCTTAGCCTGAGGAGTCAAATCCATTTAGTTAGTGGGCTTCAAGCCTGATATTAAATTTGACCCTCTATAGTATGATATATAAAACTTTAAAGAACATCATCAAGCTTGTTATTGAAATTAAGAAGTAGCAAAAAAAAGGAATGACATAAGATCCTTAATGGTGCCATCTAAATCATAGATGAGCTCGGTCTTAGAGATGGATACATGAGGAGAGGTGAGAATGAAAGGCAAGGTTCCTAAGTTATTGTTGAAGTGAAAGGGCAATAATTAGAAAACTCTATGTACATAAACTATAAGAGTTGAAAATAAAATCAATTAAGCAAGAGTCCAATGATAACAAATGTATAAATGCTTAGGTATAATATAACATCAAAATGTCCTAATCATAAGGTACGACGGTCTAAAGTACATCTTAAAATCTAAGATAGAATAGTGAGGAGGAAAATAATGAGAATTTGATGGATATTAAGAAAAGGATAGCTATCTATGAGAACAAAAAAGGATGAAGAGATGGGTTGATGTGTTACAATGGTCACAACACACGCAATGGAGCCCTAACAAAGTCTTATACTGATGGATCCTTCGCAAATTATCAAAGAAAGAGTAAGGTAAGTAAGGGCGAATTTTTAAGGTAAGAGGATAAGCAAACGTGAGCTACTTATGGATGTGACACACCACTCAGGTACTTACGACCACTATCTTGCTTGATGTAATACACCAATCCAAGATAATGAGTCGTTCACCACACAAACCTTGCTTAAGGGATTTATATAAGTTAGGGTTTGGGGTTCTCAATGTAAAGAAGAGGGAAAGTCAGTAATTTTATTAACAAGGAAAGATATCTTTGTACAATAATGCTTATAACGAGGTATTTATACCCAGTTTCCTAAGGTTACATTACAATTTAGGAATTTACTAAAAAGGGTAGCACTACATCACAAAAACGAGACAAAGTGGCAAGGGGTAAAATTGTAATCCTTCTAGAAGAAGAATATCCATTGTTAAGCTAGCTAGTCATAGATTGTGGGACATACATTCTTAGGAGAAAGGTTAGTAGATTCGGCACACAACAAACTATGACGCATTGAGATAAGGTCAGTAGTAACTGGCTCCTAAGATAGCTCAAGGCATTCACTTTGGTAGTTCGAGTCTTATAATGAAGAGTAGTTTGTAAGACATGATAGTAAGGTTGGTTTTGAGCTTCTGGATAACTTGGACTGACCTTGTTCAGATGTTAGGGCAACATTCCATGCACTTTGACAAATCAAACGCGTAAACAGGTCGACTTCTTCAACACTTAGTTGACAGTTGAAGGTTTGATAAGTCAAGTTGATTAACCCTCTTGCCCGAGAGCAGGTGAGGGGACTTACGGGTCGATTCTTATCACAAGCGAAGAAGTAACTATGATGAACCTTATCTTGAAAGGAGCTTGCAAATATTGTCTTATCGGGTGGCAATTAAAGGGATAATTTATCATTCCACACCAATTGTCAAGTTTAAGGCAAAGTTTGCTTATTGATCATTGATGGAGGTAGTTGTACTAATATGACATCTTGTACATGCATTAGAAAGATGAGTTTGCAAACTATCTCGTATGAATCTCCATAAAATTTGCAATGGCTAAACCATAAAGGAACTGTACGATTGGACAATCGGTACAAATCCCATATTCTATTGGTAAATATATTAATATAGTTACTTATGATGTAGTTTTGATAGGGGCAATGCATATACTCTTGGTAAGCCGTAAAAGTTTGATAAGAGAATTCTTTAAATTAGATTCAAAAACTCATAAACTTGCCATAAGGATTACAGAAGATTGTATTGCCACCCTTGTCTATCAAGGGAATTCCTTTATAAGACCAAAAACAAGAGCTAAGTTAGATTTAAGAGAACATCTTTGCCCACCTAAGGATGATAATAGGATTCATGGTCCTAAATGAGCTCATATAAGGGTTCGTTCTAGTTGGAGTGTAGCTAGCTAACTTAGATGAGGTTGCTAAAAAGGACAACAATAAGAAGGTTAGGAGTGAAGTCAACTCAACCATGGTAGATGGGGACATAACCAAACTGGCCATCAATTAATGACTAAAATGATGGGTCTTACATGCATTTCCTTTAATTTGATTCGGGTAGTTATACTCTAAGTAAGCATTTATTTTATGTTCTTCTTGTTATTCTAGTGGTTTCCTTTTATATTATTTAATAAGGTATATTGTCCTTGCCTATACACATAGACCTCTAATGTAACAAGATAGCGAGTCGATCATTTAATAATGACATATTTTCCTTTTGTAGAAACTTTATCAATATTGAAGTACTAATTTCTCTTTGATCAAATCAACTAAGCGTTCCATTATATAATCCTTGATTATTAGATTAGTCCTATATAACATCACTTGTCTATTAATTCCCTTAATTTGACTCCTTATTTATATGTAATATCAATCAAAGGATTCAAACCCTAATTTGAATTTTTGAACAGAAATTTTAGTTAATAGTTTGCTCATTTTCCTTTTCATTATCATTCATAATCCCCAAAATACCAAAAGCACATAAAATATCTTTTCTTATTATCTTAAAACCCTAATTTTCACTACTTGCATATTAATGCATTATCTACTATTGTACTTGGGATCTGTTCAAATCCATTATCCTATGGCATAGTTACTTTCTTTATGTATAGCAAGTAAAAGATTGAGGCTAAAGTTAGTGTAAATGATTTCGAACACTATCGATAAATTATGGATAAGTTTGATGATCTAAAAGGTTTTAGGTTCGATAAATATATCCTCTATTCAAAATGGACCAAACCAATCTAGGACGCACTCGATTTCTCTTGTTCAAATTTATGTTTGATATACATGCTTCTTTGCTAGGTTAATTTCACAAATAGTGCCACCTTTACCCAATTTTACAATTATGTACATAAACTTTAAAATAATTAATTTACTACCTGATTAAACATTTTGAGGTCATCAATGGTACCTAAATAACTCCATTATGCTCTATTAGCGAATGTGGATATATTAATCAATAACAACATGCCACATGTCATATTGCATTGTTTTAACATGACAAGAGTCTATATAAATATCTACATGAATTAAACATGAAAAAAAAAAACTAAAACACAACAGAATTTAGAAAAGAGGAAAAAGAAAAGCAAACATTAACCTGTCAATTTACTAACCTTATCCCCCTTTCTAAAGTTATGAGCAAGTAAGATAAATGAAATCTTATATCAATACAAATTACTAGAGATACAAAGCCTACGGAGAAGACAATAGCAATAGAAAATGGTGACCTATCAATGCACTCTTCTCCATTCTATAATAATAAAACCTAATTGAAATTCCCCATTCTAAAAGGCTACTTTAAAATCGCAATCACCGAATCTATAAGAAAACTTAAGCCATATTAAATCAAAACCTTAATTTTTTTCCTAATAAAAGGGTAAGAAAGACAAAGCATTAGATCCTTCAAGATGGGAAGTCTTCAAATACATCCATGGCTTGTACACTTTCTAGTCCCTCTCGCGCTATTCTAAACTACACTCACGAATTTAGGTAAAAGTTCAAGGCTTACTATCAATTTGGTTAACAAAATGAGGGTTTCTTATCATTTTTTTCTTGGTTGTGGTTAGGGAGGAATCGGGATCTTAGCGTTTTTTGTAGCATTATTATGTAATTGATTATTGCAATGTGGAGTTAAAAAGAAAAGTCTTGATAGTTTTGACAAAGGGAATGTTAGGTTGGTAAATTGACCGGTAGATAAGGTTGGGGTTAGGCTTTTGTTTTGTGCCACTTTATATATTTAAATGGTGTGTTACTTTTTTTTAATATTTTATTCACTTGGATGTCTACATAGATTGTTGTATGTTAAAATAATGTTCTTTATCACGTAGCAAGTCGTTATTAGTTAACATATCTATGTTTAGTAGTAGAGCTTAACAAAGTTATGCTAGGTAACATTGATGACCTTAAAAAGTTTTAAATACTTAATTGTAAAATTAAGCAAAGTTAAAATACCATTTGTAACATTAACTGCTTCTTCACCAACAAACTTAATCTGTATATTACTTTTTAGTTGAAATTTGTCTTGTTTATTAAATAATCCAGATATTCACTAAAAATTTAAGATGAATAGTTGGGACGTCCTCCATTTGTTAACGTATAAATTTTATTGCCTTTACTCTTTGTTCTCCATCAATTTTCATAGCTCGCAACATATACATATAAAAATAAATTGTCAATTATATATCAAATTTGGGATCAAGGGGTGTTAATATACACTTTTTTCAAGTCTCGTGAGTGAGATTTAGATGAAGTAAGAATTCTCCTATTTTCCACATCGTATGAACAACAGGAACTTATTTTCGACGTCCTGCAACAGTTGGATTTCATTGGAACTCATGGACAAAGCCATGCCAAGAGTTTTAAGTGTCTATAAGAGAGATTTGGTTCGATGAAGTGTCTATACGACAAAGACGAAGTCAAAATTTTCAAATTTTTTTCCATATTTTCATATCTACTCCAAAGCTGCAACTTTTGCCTAAAAAAATATGTTATTCAAACATTTGCGGGTATAATGATTCACAATAGATGGTTTAAATCAATGTGTAACTCATCTCAACATAAATAAATGACTAAAATCATATTTTTTGAGAATAATGGCTCTTAAAATAGTCATGATGTATTGTAACACTTAGAAATATAGAAGACTATATCACTTTCTTTTGGGTTTTATTTTTTGACGCAACTTCCATAAATCTCCCTCTCTCCCGGTATCTATCTTGAAAATAGTCCATAAACCTCATAAGCATATTTAAAAGTAGAAATATCATCTCTATTTTTTACTTAGAATGATATAGAAACTTGCAATAATGTTAGTAAATTTCTAAGCTTATTTGTATCGTCTATAAATTCTACAATATAGTTACTCTTCCGCCGATCTTTGTGTAGAGGCATTAAAGGACAATGGTTTATCGTGCCTCTAGGGTATTTTTCAGATCTTATTTATGCATTCTTTTTAAGCTATTTACTAACAAATTATATAAATAAATATATAATATAGGAATAAATGTCTCATTGAAAAATATAAATATCATTGCGGTTTGGTTGTATCCCTCTTCTTGTTTCATTTTTTCCTGTCCTTTCGTTTACATCATTTACATTACAAAGGTGCCATGAATATAACGTGTGGGAATTTTTTATTTTTCTTATTTCTTTTTCATTTTCCTACCCTCCCACGACATGTGACACATATATGTTAATATCATATAGGCTGGGTTTAATTATTGCCAAGACTTGTCGGAAAGACGTCACGGAGCTCCTTTTTTTTTTTTAAATCAAATCATGTGGGTACTTACAGAACTGTTTTCTTAGGTGAAAACCCCATCAAATCAGTCGTGATCAGATCAGTGTTTAGGCTTTTGTATATATTATTAATATTTTTATTGGAACTATATTGGTATGATTACGAATCGTTCATATTATTTTATGTTTTAATGTAAACAAACTATATCTTCTTTCTTTCAACTTTTGAATAAATAAGCATATAATAAGTTGATGAATGCCTTTAAGTTTATGATAATCAAATTTTGATTTCCTGTAGATTATATGTGACGATTGGATAAAAAAATCATGACAATC
>JAMXBB010000011.1:6064214-6217256 GCA_024138015.1 Lumnitzera littorea | reverse complement strand
TTTTTTTTTTTTTTTTTTCACATCATGTAATACTAATTTTCTAATGAAATGAATTAAGTTTGAATGTCTTCTATTATCAATATAATTTGAAAAAAAAATTAAGAATTTTACTTTTCTGTATATTTTTTAAATCTATGCATTTTTCCTATTAACAATATAAAATACATACATAAATGTAGTATAAGGTTGGAACAAAATGTATGATCTTCACACTTATCACCATCCCAATAATAAATTTAATGAAAAGCTTCACCTCGTATTTTTAATTCCGTGTAATTTCTCAAAGAATACACGTAACCTTATTCTGTTGCTAGAATCTCAATAACACCGTATTTTTAATCTTTCTAATAAACGTTTGAGAGTTTTACGGTAAGTTGAAGGGTTCATATATATTGCAGACGTTAAACGGGAATAAAATCATATTTTGAAAGTCGAAGGAATCTACCACACTCAATCAATAGTTTTAGGAATGTATGTACAATTACCCATACATTCTTTATTATTTTTAACACATGCAGTAATTAATTTCTATTATAAACATTATCATGCTACATGTTAAAATCTGCATATACGTATTATGCATCACTAAAAAAAAAAAAAAAACATTCTTTCTAGTTCTCATAATTGCAAGCTAAATTGTGAGATAGACCAAATCAATTCAGACCCTCATTGATCCAGGTGGTATGATCGTACAATTCACGCCCTTCCACTTGATTTTGTAATACCAAAGTGTGTGCACAAATGAAAATGCATGAATTGGCCCAGTCAACTTCCTTAGGCTTAATGAAATGAAACGAGCCCTTTCATCGATATGTTCTAATATGTCATTTACACGTTCTTTTGCGGGGAAAGAATGAATTGCAATTCAATAAAATCTAACGGATATTTAAAGTCATGTTTATTACTTTGTTTAACTGACGTAATGACAAATAATGAAGTCTTGGTAAAAGAAAAATAACGGATAATGAATAATAGGAAAAGGTACAAAAAAAAATGATATTCGATTCATTCATCTTATGATGTTTATTCTCTCTCTCTCTCTCTTTTTTTTTTTTTGGGTTTGAGTCCGACTTTTGTTACTTTTCTAACTGATTCCTTCACAATTAACTTTTCTCTTCAAAATCTCCATTTTTCAAATCCTCCACTTTTTCAAAACATCTGGAAAAAGTTTCTCCATCATGCGTATTAATAATTCCACTAAAATCTTCTCATGTAGAATATATTGTTAAATAATTTGTCAAATTGATAATAATTAATAAGTACATGAAGTTCTTACAAAATGATTGCTGAGATGACTAGAGCACACTTTTCTTTGAATGTAAAAAGGCAAAGAAATAAAATAGAAAAGCTAAAAGTGAACAACTCAGGTAGAAAACTAGTAAAAGCTTAAATACCTAAGAAAAAAATGGTTAAAAGATGAAGGAACCAAACGGGACGGTAATCAAATATGCGAGACCACTTTTACATGTTTTTCCTAAAACAATAAAATAGCTACAAAGAATTTTAAAAAATAATAATAATAATCAAGAAAAAACAAGAAAAAAATATTCTGCCTCCTTTTTTTCTAATCTTTGTAATTTTTTATTATTTTATATTTTTCGAACAAGTAATCTTAGAGCCCTAAGCAAGATTTGGTTGTACAATTTTTATAGTATTGAACAAAACAGGATAGGACAAAAAATTTTATCCTATTATAACTTTATTTGATGACCAAATAAAAATTGGGATTGATGAATTGGACAAAAGGTTCGGATTTTGTTTTATTTATATTATGATATAAAAATAAAATTTACTAAATAAAAATAAAAATATTTTGTATTCTCAAAAATACCCCTTTATGTTATAATATTAAGTTAATTAATATAATTTTATTAAATATTACAAAAAATTATTTATTTTCTAATATAAATAATCAATTTTTTAATACAAATTTTATATTCAATACTGTACAAACCAAACATGATACGATAAGCTTATACTATCGAGTTCTCCTTATATTTGTCATGTCTAGTTCTTTCAAATAAATATTATCTTAAGGAATGTTTTGGAGTCTAAGAACTCATTTATAAAATGGGACATTACCTAATCAAGTTTAAGGATAATAAAAAGAAAAAGAAAAAGAAAGAAAGAAAGAAAGAAACTTACAATTTTTGTTACTAATTTAGATTTGGTGCAATAAATTATAAGTCTATATAAATTTAGTGTTTTAGGTAACGAATCAATTTAAATATTATAGCTAATTACCCTAACTCAACGGAGTCGACAAATTTAAAACTAATTAAAATTTTAAATTCGAACATAATACAAAGAATAAAAATCCTAAAATTTTACTCAAAACTTAAATTACGTACAAAAATCATAAATTTAATATAAGCGCAAATGCTTGAAATCGAACTCAAACTTGACTAAAACCTTAAAACTATAACTTTAAATTTATAAAACGAATAAATATAACTTAATAGTAATATAACCATAGTCGATCACAATTGTCAACTAAATCGTGTAATCACATATAAACCCTAACGAAAACGTTAAAATAACTTGTAAATATTATAAACGTAATGGGTGCTAATAAAATTAATAAATTTTCATAAAATTATAAAATTAATTTATAAATATTAATTTATGACTTTTACGTTTGGAAAAATTACATATATTTATTTTTATTTTCCTTTTTTCTTCTTCCTATTTTTCGCCTTGCTGCCATGTTAAATTTCTGGAAAAAAGAAAAACAGCAACCCATGTGTTTCATTTGCCATTTACTAGTGTCACCAATTTAAAGGACAAAAAACAAATTAATTAAAGCAAGTGTCTTATCTAAATTAATGAGGAGATTTAAGTCAGATTGTTTTTCTTCTTTTTCTTTTGCTTTTAATCTACCTCCTGCTATTTGCTCATGCCTAGAAATCTAGAACTTGAACGACTCAAAACCGAAAAAGAAAAAGAGAAAAACAAAGTAAAACACACACACAAATCAAGCAAACACTAGGAAGAAGAAGAAGAAAATAAGGGAAAATTCAATCATTTAATTTACTAAAGTAATTAGGTAAGTTATTTAATTATATTTGTACATATATGTATCCTCTATAACATGTATATGTATATTGAGTATTTATTTTAATTATTTACATGTATGTATGAGTAAATATATGTGTGTATTATACATAGTATATTTAGTATATGGTATGTATGTATGTGTGGAGTATATATGTATGTATTACTTAAGTATGTGTGTATATGTATACGTGACCATGTATATCTATATTTATATGTACATAATATTTTTTTTAAGAATATAATATGTTTGTGTAAATGGGTATATACATGTGTATGTACCTAGTATTTATTTATAGTATATGATGTATAAATGTAAATATACGTATATGATATATATACATGTATTATGTATTTTTGTATTTATGTACATATGTATGTTATTATTATTTTCTTTATGTATATATATATATATATGTAGGTGTGATTATGTATATGTATATATATACATAGTATTTTGTATTATATGATATATATGTATATGCATATAATAGGTATATGTATGTATATTTATACTTAGTATTTTGATTTTATGAAAAAATTTCTATGTATATATATATATAAGTTGCTAGACGTGATATATATGTATAATATTATTAATTGTTTTTTGTATTTTAGTATATATATGTAATACAACCATATATGTACATATGTATATAAAGTACAAATACATGTACATTATACTCATACATATAGTATATAGTATATAATTAAGGTTAAAATAATTTAATACATAAACTATATTATTCGTATAAATGTACGTATATGAATAGTATCGTATATGTAGAAATATAGGTATATTTAAATAGTATATATATAATATACTTTATTATTAATTTACTAAATATATATATATAAATATTTAAGTGAACCGTAATTTAAGAGAATATATAATAAATAATTAATTTAGAAAATTTAATAAAATATAATAATAAGTATTAATATATAAATATATCATAAAATACAAAGAAATAGGAAAATAATAGAAAACATGGAAAATTCATAAGTATGACATGTGACACTCCCATATACTGCCACATCACCATTAAGAATAAATTAAGTAATTTTCTTAATTAATAATAATAATTAATTAATTAATTAATTAGAAAAATGATAAAGTAGAAAAAATTGAATTAATAAATCTTAAATCTCAAAAATAAGTAATTATAGTAAAATAGGCCTAAAATAAGAAAATTACAAATTTTATGATATAAATAATTATTAAATCTTAATTATACTAAGAAAAGCTTAAATTGATATTTTATAACCTTTTAAGTCAAAATAATGAGGTTTGTGATATTTTTATAACATAGTCAAAATTACGAGTTATAACACTTAAAATGAACCCCGCTACGAGAAAGTACGTTCGAAAACGATCAAAATTAACTATAAGTTTATAAAAAGTCCAAAATAAATTGAAAAAATTATACGCGATTAAAAATTTAAGTTAAACTATATTTATACCATACTTGAGGTATGGTGAAAGACTAGACAAATAATGATAAATATTTAGTTAACTAGAAAACCTAATTTTTCAAAATACTTATAAGCTTTTTTATCTTTTAGGTAATCGATTATCAAGCCCTAAAATTTTAAAAGGTCGAGAAAGTAAGTATTAACCTAAGTGAGGGAATTCTTATAATCTTCTATTTGCTTGTTGTTTGTTATTTATGTGCTGCTTGTTGGCTAATACCAATTGTCTGGTTAAATGACTTATTACTTTATATGCTATCATCTGTGTACTCGCTTTCTTAAACTAATAAACACAACCATTCGATTAAAATAATTAGTTATGTTTGTCGCATGTCTATGATTCAATTGATATATTAATAGAGAGTGCTAGCTTTGTAGATTTTTTAGAAAGATAATTTTGGAAATCGTTTTTCTTTTAATCTTAAATATATTATATATGATTTCTATGAGAGCTCGTCGTACCCGTGAATGATATTTCTATTGTTAAGGTAAAGCTAGCATAGTATCTCCAATTGATTTTGAGAGGACTCGCATATTTGTGCTCATAGGGCCTTGGATAATTGTGGATAGCGAGATGAACTCGCTTTATGTGCTTGAGGTGCCTTTGATATGCTTAGTAGGCGGCCTTAGTTGGAGTTTACTTATATTGATTATTGATTTTTAAACTAAGGTAATAGTCGAGTAACGTTTGGTGGTATCGTACCTCTAAACAGCCTCATGCGATTAGGGTAAAATGCTCCGTGGGATAAGTATGAAGGAAAAATCAACGTGTAGACACATGTAGACAATGTAACTATACACCTTCTATAGTTCCGGACTCCTATAGATATATTTCTTACATTCATTGCGCTTGCATCCATTTTGTATGTAGATAATTTGTATAATTGTTAATAATGATTGATAAATTGCTTGAAAGGTAGTATTAAGGAACAAACTCATTGAGCCGTGGTTTGCTCATTCCTTTATAGTTTCTTTTACAAGTTTATTGAAAGTAGGGATTGAGATAAGCTTAAGAGTAGAATATCAACTGGAGATAGATTTAGCAATATTAAAGTTGATTGAAAAATGTATAACGATATAAAAACAATTTATGTAGAACATATTCATATGATGAAATTATGTAGCATTTCTCGTAAATTATTAAGTTGTTTTACCTTATTTAAGTACTTAGTAAAGGATGCCGATTCTTTGCGGTTCTGATGAACTGTGACCTATTAGATATCTATAACCATAGTCACTATATTTTATAGTAAGTTAATTAATTAAAATTGAAATCCTTAATGACTAATTGTTTAAAGTCTTACAATTTCTGGCTTGCAAAACAGTTTTTGTATTACGAGTGCACATATAATATAAAAATTTTAGGTAATTCTATTAGACTCTTCTTAGGGTCATAACAGAGTCTTTATCGTTCTTCTCCGCTTTCCCATTAGTGTCTGTTATACTTAATATAAACAACCTTAATTATCTTCTACAAAATAACCTAACATAAATCAAGATGACCTAATAATAATACATCAAATAAATTAAAGAGAACAAACACATACACAAGAGAGTCAATCAAAGGTAGAAACCTTAATTCTACACCTAGCAATATGCAAAAAAAAAAAAAAACAGAGAAAGCAACACTTGATTTGATGGTTCCTAAAATGGTCTATAAAATGTGTCTAAGAATGGTAGTTAGATCCTTTACATTGAATGTCACACTCTGAAACGATAAAGTCGTAATAGCCCCGCCGTACAAACCATTTTAAGATAGAAGTTGGCCTTACAACCACTATCCTAGACCTGATCTACACAAGGCGTTAACGACTAACTCATTTTAAAGTAAACAGTTCGTAATTTTAATAAGTCATTTACCTAAGAAAGTAAGAAAATATATATATACACTAGAATTCGATTATTATAATTAACATTTACAACATTTCACCGTAATCTATTTTCTAATTAATACATTATTCAGAAATGAAAAATTCTAAGATAAAAGTTTAAACATTAAAAATATATGTCTGTTCTTCAAATGTTTTTCCTCATTCCCCAAGATCCAATAGTTGCTAATTTCAGGGTAGTTATAAGCCGCTTCTTAGCCAATACTTGCAATGACATCTATAGGGATATAAGCAACCATAACTCAGTAAGTTAGGACGGAGAATTTAAAATTATACCACCAACACAAATAAGTTTATCACCCGATTTGGTTAGATGCAATGCATGAACATGAAAATGCTATTGCACGATGTTGTCCAGCCCGTCATGAGATTAGAGAAATTACGCCTGCTCTAATTCGGGTTGAGAAGTTACCATTAATGCAATAGTTCACAACCAAACCCAGGTTTGTGCAATAGAAACACCGCTCATGTAAGCCCCACAACCAATCCCTCAAGGTTTCGAACGGCTAAAAGATCCGATCAAGCCTAAATTATAAAATAAAGCTAGAAATATTAGTAAAATGATCTCGTAAGTTCGAATTTAAGAAAATAAATAATAAAATAAAAGACTATAAAATTTCTAAATTTTAAGTATATAACTCGTCATTTATCGAAAATATGTAAAATGCATTCCAATAATTAGTGAATCGCTAGAGATAAATTATATGTATACTAAAAATCATAAAATAACCTAAATAATATTTAGGAATATTTATTTGTACTATATATGAATTTATATGTAGGTATAAATATGCGTAATTACTTAAAATACACGAAATGTGCTAAAATAATACAAAATACTTAAAGAAAATTCATAATTAATTAAGGAAAAATCAAGAAAATCAGGAATGATCTAGAATTGGGTCGTGGAAGTTGGGAAAAATAAGAAAAAAATTGGCCAATTAAATTAAGACAACACAAAAGCCAAAAATTAAGGGATAAGGCAATTGTCTTGTCCAATTTAATGCACAATAAATTCCCTAAAGCTCTATAAATAGGGGGAAAAAATTCAAAAGCTCATTTGGACAATTAGAAATCAGAGAAAATTAGGGAGAGGCAAAAATTAAGAGAAAAATTTGGAAAAACTGTACAATTAGGGCCTATAAAAAGAACCTACACTAAGCAAGCAGCTGGGAGTAGACGGCTACCACTACCACATGGTGGTGGCAGCGCCCAGACCGGCCAACAAGGCCATGGTGGCCGGCGGTGGCCGGAGCCACCCAGATCGATGAATCCGATTTCCAGCCCAATTCATGTGTAATTTTGTAAAAATAGTAAATATTCTTATAAAATTATGAATTTTGTTATTCTAAAATATTTTTGTATTTAGTTTTTAGGAAAAATATTATTTTGATGAAAATATATATCGTAATATATAGTCCTTAAGAAATCGTACAAAACCGAACATGTTTCGGTTTATAAATAAATTACCTTAGAAGTGTAGTTTTGAATCCAAAATTCTTGTGTAGACTAGTTAGATAATATAGAACAATGCTATGAAGCCCATTTTCAAAAATTAATTTTCAAAAATTTTAGATAATTTTTAGGCCCTAAAATGAGGCATAAAATGGGTAATTTAGGGTTAATTAAATGATTAATTACTAATTTAGTGAATAATTATATGTTTTAGGATGTTGAAATCTGATGGAGTATGATACTTGTAGCATTTGGGGTGTTAGATGTAATTATTAGGTTAATTATGTAGTAAATGAGTAATAGGGAAAAATAGTTAATTTTAAGTTAATTTTTTAAATTAAGAAAATTAGGAGTAAAATCTGATTTAGGATGAATTTAGACATTTTGAAATGATAATTAATGTTTAGGGATGGTAATTAAAGTGATAGAAATAGTAAAAGTGTATTATATATATAATAGGTAATAATACATAATACATAATTATTTGAAATATAATAAATAGAAATATTAGGATAAAAATTGATATTATATAAATAATAAGGATATATAATAAAACCAATAGAAGACTTGAATTTATGTGATTATATGAAAAATATAAAAATTTCTTACATCAGAAGTGAATTCGATATACTAATAAAGATTTAAGTGTACCGGGTGAAATAAAATACTGACAAGAGGTAATGATGATATTTAGGAGATTGGAAAGTAATGTGATTAATCTCACATTATGGGTTAAAACGAATTTCTAGGATTCGAGTATAAAACAATACTTAGAAATCGAACTAGAACCTAATTTAGAAATCAATGCGGAAACCGAACTCAAACTTAACCCCAAACCTAGAATAATTGTAAAAGACTTAAGACCAAGATAATTAGGCATATTAAACCTTAAATAAAACATAACAATAAGCGTTATAGGATAAAATGAACCTATAATAGTTATATGAAAAACTGAAACTACGTTTGTGTTATAGGGATGATCGACAATGGCTTAAACAAGTCGGATCTCAAGTGAGTAAGTGAGGAGTCAAGGTAGGTTGGGATTAATACGATATTGTATTTTAGAGGCTTAAGATTATGCTTGGTTGTGCTTGTTAGATAGTTGGATGTGTGCATGTGCTTGATTATGAGTCATGCTATGATTCTGTCTGTTGTCCTGGCTTGTATTGTATGGTTTATATGAAATGATTGATCACCCTAAATTGGACCTAATCAAACATACGACCTATAATCATAATCGGACCTACATAGCAACCCATTAGGGGAACTTAGGACTCTCCAGCCAAATACCGACCCCTTCGAAAGGGATAGCGCAGGATTGCATAATGGTCCCTTTTTCATCCTCAGTCGAACTAAGTAACAAAAGAGGAGGTCGCGGCGAAGGTGAAGACAGTGGTTCGAAGGTAGTCACAGGAGGAGCAAGGTCTCCATTATACAAGCCTGGGTTTGGTCGTGAGTTATTGCATTAACGGCAACTCCTCAACTCGGATTAGAGCGGGCGTAATTTCTCTAATCTCACGACGGGCCGGATAACGTTGTGCGATGGTATTTGCTTGCACATGCATTGCACCTAATAAGTTGATTGATAACCCTATTGTGTGTTTATGGTATAGTTTTAAGTCCTCCATCCTAACTTACTGAGCTGTGGTTGCTCACATCCCTATAGACGTCGTGCAGGTGCTGGCTACGAAGCAACAAACAACTACTCTAAAGCTAACAACTGCTGGATCCTAGGGAGTGAGGAAAAACGTTGAAGAATAAACATATATTTTTAAAGTCTAAGTTTTTATTTTAGAATTATTTTTCATTTCTGAATAATGTAATAACTGGAAAATATATTACGAAAGAAATATTGTAAACTTTAATTAAAATAACCGAATTATAGTGTAAATATATATATCCTCACTTTCTTAGGTAAATGATTTATTGAAATTACAAACTGTTTACTTCAAAGCGGGTTAGTCGTGGACGCCTTGTGTAGATCGGGTCTAAGATAGCGGTTGTAAGGCTAACTTCTATCTTAGGATAGTTTATACGGTGGGGCTGTTACGACTCTGCCACTTTGGGGTGTAACAACTCATCCTGCGACTACCTTCGAATCATTGACTTTACCCTTGTCGCAACCTCCTCACCTGTCACTTAATTCGACTAAGGATGAAGAAGAGACTCATTATGTTATCCAGCGCTATCCCTTTCGAAAGGGTCAGTATTTGGCCAGAGAATCCTAATTTTCACCTAACAGGTTATTATACAGGTCCGATTTATGTTTACAAGTCATATATTTGATTAGGTCTAATTTAGGGTGATCAATCATTTTATACAAGTCATACAATACAAGCGAAGTAACAAATCAAAATCATATCATCGGTTCAGAACAAGCACAATCAAGTACAATTTCAAGCATCTAAAATACAACACTGTATTAATCCCAACTTACTTGGACTCTTCACTTGTTCACTCGAGATCCGACTCACTTAAGTCATTGCCGATTATCCCTATAATACCAACGTTGTCTTAGTTTTCATATAACTGTTATAGATTAGTTTTTATCCTATAACACTTATTGTTATCTTTGGTTTAGGGTTTGATATGTCTAATTATCTAGGTTCTCAAATTTTTTACAATTATTTTGAGTTTGGGGCTAGGTTCGAGTTCAATTTCCACATTGATTTCTAAATTAGGTTCTAATTCAATTTCTAAGTACCGTTTTATACACAAACTCTAAAAACTCGTTTCAAGCCATAATGTGAAATTAATCACATTATTTTCGAGTATACTAAATATCATAATTACCCTTAGTCAATATTTTATTCCACTTGGTACACTTAAATTGCTATTAGTGCACCAAATTTACTTTTGATGTAAGAAATTTTTATATTTTTCATATAATTACTTAAATTTAATTTTTCTATCAGATTTATTATATATTCCTATTATTTATATAATATCAATTTTTATTCTAATATCTTCTATTTGTTATATTTCCAATAATTTCATATTATGTATTATCACCTATTATGTATATAATACATATTTAATATTTCTATCACTCTAATTACTACCTACCAACATCAATTAACATTTCAAAATGTCTAAATTCATCCCAAATCAGATTTTACACCTTATTATCCTAATTTATAAAATTAACTTAAAATTTACCATTGTTACTTATTACATATATACTACATAATACCCTAATAAATACATCTAACATAAAAAAGAATACAAATATCAGACTTCATCAGATTTTAATGTCCTAAAATATATAATTATACACTAAATCAGTAATTAACCATTTAATTACTTAATTAACAAAAAATAACCTCATTTATGCATAATTTTAAGGCCTAAAAATTTCAAAAATTCATTTTTGAAAAAGGGCTTCATGGCATTGTTCTATATCACCTAAGTAATCTATACAAAAATTTTGGGCTTAAAACTACACTCCTAAGGTCATTTATTTCTAATCCTAAATATGTTCGGTTTTGTTTAATTTTTTAAGCACCATATATTTACAAACATGGTTAAACTTAATCACTATTTTTTCCTAAATCTACATACAATAAAACATTATAATAAAAATTTTCATAATTTTCTAGGCAAAATTAGTAATTTTAATAAATTTTACAAAATCAGGCTAGAATCAAACTCACCTAGCCGTTGGGATTCTGGCCACTAACAATAACCCTAAGGGTGTCGGCCAAGTTGGTTGGTGGTGGTGGAGTAGTGTGGTGGCGGCCGTTTGTTTCCAGGTAGCCGTCGGATGTGGATTTCTTTCCAAAGCCTTAATTATATAAATTTTTTATAATTTTTTTGTAAAATCCTAATTTACTCTTAATTTCACCTCTCTCTAATTTTTTACAATTTTAGACATCTAAAATGAGTTTTTGAAAAATTTGGGGTATTTATAGAGGTCTTGGGGAGTTATTGTACATTAATTAGACAAGATAATTACCTTATCTCTTCTTTTTTTTTTTTCATTTTCTATTTGTTGCATTTTAATTGGTTGATTTTATTTCTTCAATTCCAAATTGACACGACCACTTTCTGGAATTTTCCTCATTTTTTATAATTTTTATTTATTTTTCCTTAATTAATTATGAATTTTATTTAATTATTTAGCATCATTTTAGTATATTTCGTATATTTTAAGTAATTACGCGTATTTCTACCTACGTGTAAATTTATATATAGTATAAATAAATATTCCTAAATATTATTTAGGTTATTTTATGATTTTTTAGTATGCATATAATTTATTTCTAGTGATTCGTTAATTATCAGAATACATTCTACGTATTTTCAATAAATAATGAGTAATATACTTAAAATTTGAAAATTTTATATTCTTTTATTTTATTACTTATTTTCTTAAATTCAAACTTACGGGATCATTTTTACTAATATTTCCAGCTTTACTTTATAATTTAGGTTCAATCAGATCCTTTAATTAATTGGAATTCCAAGTAATTAATTGTAGGTCTTACACTAAACACTCAAGTTACAAGCTAGATCAACCTATAGCATTGTGTTTTGCTAGTAGATTGAAAAAGGGAGTTATTCATTATATGTGGTAAGAACTCATCAAAGTTAAAAAGAACTTATTTAGTTGTAGATTCTCCACTCCATTATTTCCTTGAAAGAACATTATTATAGTTAAATAAGATGGTTAAAATACCTAACTACAGTTATTGGTGTAATTAATACAATAGTTATATTTTTGGGATAATTGTAAATATAGCTTTAAAACTACTCACCATGAGTGATTAGATATCTAAAATATATAAATATGTGGCTTTAGCTTCTTACAGTTTTTTAAAATATGCACATATCTCTCTAAACAGTTATAAAATTCCAAAACCATTACTAAAAAAGCCATAAACATTGTATAAATCCATAACTTGTATTTAACTAATGCTACGTTTCATATGAAGGAATGGTTCGGAATTAAAAGGATTAGAATGAAACAGGACCAAATAAGAAATAATTTTCTATTTTGGAGATTGCTTTGGAATGCAATGACAACAAATACTTAAGTATTATTAATTGTCAAAAATGCTCCCAATTATTGTATGTTATAATTTCTTTTAAGATTATAAAAGTAATTTTAATTAATCATAATTAATGAAGTTTGAGTAGAATCGCAATTTTAACTTCTCAAAGATGGAATCGAATTATCTCTTGAAACCAAAATCATTGATTCTATAGAATTGCGATTCTTACTTCAAAATGTATTTCCACTAAAATCTTTTCATGTAGATTATTTCATCAAGTGATTTGTCAAATTGATACTAATTAATAAGAATGGGAAGTTTTTCACAAAATGATTGCTGAGATGACTAAAGAACCTTTTTTTCTCACTTTAAAAAAGGCAAAGAAATAAAATAGAAAAGTTAAAAGTGAATAACTCAAATAAGGAAGTAGTAGAAGGTTGAACACTCAAGAAAAAAAGGTTAAAGGATGAAGGAACCAAACACGATAGTAATCAAATATAGGAGACTACTTTTACAAGTTTTTCTTAAAACAATATAATAGCTACAAAGAATTTTAAATAATAATAATTATAATTAAGAAAAAGCTAAAAAAAATTTCTACCTCCTTTTTTCTAATTTTTGTAACTTTTTACTATTTTATATTTTTCAAAAAAGTAATGTTAGAGCTTTAAAGTATGTTTTAGAGTCTAAGAACTCATTTGTAAAATGGGGCATTACCTAATAAAGTCTAGTGGAGTTAAAAAAAGAAAAAGAAAGAAAGAAGCTTACAATTTTTGCTACTAATTTGGTTTTGGTGCAATAAATTATGAGTCTTTATCTTTCTTCTAGGTTTTCCCATTAGTGGCGTCCTTTATACTTGATATAAACAACCCTAATCATCTTCTACAAAACAACCTAACATAAATGAAGATAACCTAATAATAATACATCAAATAAATAAGAGAGAATAAACATATACACAAGAGAGATCAATCAAAGGTAGAAACCCTAATTCTAAACCTAGCAATACACAAATGAAAAGAGAGAGAAGGCAACACTTGATTTGATGGTTCCTAGAATAATATGTAAAGTGTGTCTATGAATGTTAATTAGATCCTTTAGGCTAAATGCTCAAGTTATGGGCTAAATCAGCTTATAGCATTGTGTTTTGCTAGTAGATTGGAATAAGGATGTATTCATTATATGGGGTAGGAATTCATCAAGGTTGAAAAGAACTTAATAGTTGTAGATTGTCCATTCCATTACTTCCTTGAAAGAATATCCTTATAGTTAAATAACATGGCTAAAATACCTAACTATAGTTATTAGTGTAATAAATACAATAGTTATATTTTGGGGATAATTGTAAATGTAGCTTTAAAACTACTCACCATGAGTGATTAGATCTCTAAAATACATGAATACGTAGCTTTAGCTTCCTATAGTTTTTTAAAATATGCGTATATCTCTCTAAATAGTTACTAAAATTTCAAAACCATTATTAAAAGAATCATAAATATTATATAAATCTATAACTTGTGCTTATAATCATTTAACTAATGCCATATATTGGTATGAATGAATGGTTTGGAGTGGAATGGAATGGAATGGAGACCAAGATAAGAAATCATTTTCTATTTTAGAGATTGTTTGGAATGCCATGACATTAAATGTTTAAATAATATCATTTGTCAAAAATGCCCCCAATTATTATATATTATAATTTTTTTAAGATAAAAAAAAAAGTAATTTTAATTAATCATAATTAATGAAGCGAAAGTGAAATCGCAATTTCAGCTTCTCAAAGATAGAATCGAATTCTCCCTTGAAATTAAAATCATCAATTCCATAGAATTTCACTTCTTACTTCAAAATGTACTTCTAAAGATGGAAATGAGAATGGATATTGGAATTATTATGACCTAAGCCTAAGGTGCTCTCCCATCTATCAAGCTAGTCTTTTGGCTAAGCTGTCCCTTTAGGCTTAGGTCATAAGATTCAGTGATCTCATTAAGAGGTCAATCCTATGAAAAGGGTTACTTCGAAAAGGAGTGACCTAGGAGAGAGCTACTTAGTAAAGAAGAGTTTAAGTTACCTAGAGTGAAAGTTACCCAACGAAAGCGTTGCCTATTACAGTCTTACATAGGAAAAGTAACATGAACTAAGTATTATACTTAAGTCTAAGGAGCTCTCCTACTTATCAAACTAGTCTTTTGGGTTGAACTCTCCCCTTAGGCTTGGGTCATAATACTATCATGATTTCATTCGAGCACATTTTAACATACCAAACATACATAACTGTTTAGATTATTCTTAGATGTACTTGGGGATTCATTGTTTTAATTGGTACTAAGATGAAGTAATGAGATGAGATATAAATATTCATGTAATGGTGGACTTTATCCTAATCTTGTACATAAGATTTGAATGAAGTATAATGCATTCTTTTTGTCCTAAGGACTTTATTTGGATCTAACTGAGGGACTTCGAATAAAGCCATGCTAAAAGCTTGAAGAGAGATTATTATAAACACATCGTTGGAATGAACTCTATGAGATCTAAATGAAGTGTCTTATATGGAATTCCATGTCTATTCATGCTCGCAACTTTCTTATTATTTCATTATGTTGATTAGATGCAACAAATGTGTCTATTCATCTTAAAGGTAATGATTCATCTAAAACAGTATCTAATAAATAAATACAAACGTGACCATTAAAAGAAAAAACGATGTCCTTTTTAAGGAGGCACATTGATTGGTTATATTATATAAACTATGGATATACATAGGAGTTCTTTTTCAAAATTTTCACATAACTTCTCTCTCTACACGAGTGTGGTCTTACAAAATAATTTACCATCAACCATTATTATAGGGGTTTTTCTATGGTAATGCTAGCACTATAGCATTATCGTAATGTTGGAGAAGGTAACCTATAATAAAAAGTTAGCGGGTTACCTTATTTCTCTCCCTTTCCCATTTAATTAATTAGTTGGCATGTTGTTCAGGTAACAGGTTAGGCCATTATAATAAGATGAACAGTGTAAATTAAGTTTTGTAAATCAATAGTTTAGATCAGCTAGTGTTACGGTAACATTGTTTTGTTAATGTTACCATAAAAACTTCCTATATAGACTTAGTTGTATCTTTGAATAGATCTATCTTTATCCTTATTTGATGTAATATGTATGAACTCTCTCAGGATAGAGACACCATCGTACCTTTATGTCACCACTGGAATTTCCTTCTCTTAATGATTCAATTTTGCTTTATATAATAAATGAGCAAACACCTTTATTTCTAATAACAAATTAGAATGAATTTAGCCATTTAGCAATTGTTTAAATTATCAAAACTTATGGGGAATGAAAGTACTTATAACAGCATTTAGGATATGCTTACAATTTGCGATCTATTTTAATGGATCGGTCTTATGGACATTGTGTTTGGCAACTTTAACAAGAGAAGAAATAAAAACAAATTTACAAAAAGGAAAAGAAAGAAATGCAATGTTTGTGTTGTTGACAACTAATTCTCATCAAAACTAATGGCTAATAGGCAAAGCCCATCACAGAGTACACCGAAGTGTATGCGAGCAAACGGTGAGCCCATCCCTTATACCATAACCTACTTACAAGGCCATGCGATTACAACAGGAAGGATGCAAGCTGTCGGTAAGCCTATCCCCTATACTGTAACCTAATGGGTGAGCCATATAATACCTTGTTCGAGTGGGTCGCCTCGATCGGGAAGCTAGCACACGATGACCATCTAGCATAAGTTTAGGCTCAACTCGCTTTCTATCAACATTTAGCTAATCCCTTCTTTAACATTCCGGCTTGACATTTTGTCTTTAACGCCTACTCTCCACTATAACTCATTAATGAACATCTGACATCCGTAATATAGCCACTATACCTAGCAACCTCTATAACTATTAGATCTCTAAGCTGGAAATTTGGTAATCTGACCAACTACAACATACCGCTCATAGTGAAGCTCAGTCTCTACTGTAGAGTGCACTATTTGTAGACAACTAGTTATGCCTTTTTGGTTGTAAAAATGCTATTTCAGTTTTTTAAAGGAAGATGGATGAGATTTTTTCAAAGTAACCTATTATTTGTGTATATATAGACGATATTTTAATTCATTCCAAAACTAAAAAAGAATATACATCACATCTAAATATTATTTTAACATGCATCACATCTAAATATTATTTTATGTGAATTCCTTAAAAATGGAATAATTATAAGTAGTAAAAAAATCCAATTCTATAGAAAAATATAGAATTCTTGGGAGTAGAAATAGAAAATAGAAAAATTAAATTACAACCTCATATTTAAAAAAAAAAAAATCTTAGAATTCAGTGAAGACTTTGATAAAAAGATTTTATAATAGTTTTTAGGCTTAGTTAGTTATGCAAGACCATTTATAAAAAACTTAGGAAAATATACCAAATAATTGTATCAAAGAACAAGTAATTTTAAACCTTTAAATTTAGAAGAATTTAAATAAGTAAGATAGATAAAAAAATTGGTAAGGAACTTACCAAATCTAAGGTTACCATTAGACAATGATTATTTAATTGTAGAAACAAATGACTGTGAAAATAGATAAGGAGTAGTCTTGAAAAGAAAACCTCGTAAATATACCTTAAAATATGAAAAAGAAGTTTGTAGATATAGCAATGGTACACTTAAAGAAAAATGGTTAACAAGTAATATAAACATGGAAATTCTTACCATTATTTATGGGTTAAACAGTTTTATATTGTTTTTTTAGTAATAAAGTTGAAATTTTTAGTAAGAACTAATTGTGAAGCCATTATCAAGTTTAAAAATAATGAGAATAATAAAAATATGTCCTAAAGAAGGTGGATCAAGTTCATAGATATTTTAATCAATAATGGATATAAAGTAAAAATAGAACACATAAAAAGGGAAAAGATGATAACTATAATACCTATGAAAAAAAAGGTAGTAATTAAATAATAAAATTTATAATAAAATAAAAGAGAATTAAGTTTTGAGTAAGGAGTAGTAAGGTCTTAAGTCGTGATTTAATTAAGTGTATTAACGAAATTGCAAGGAGATCTTAACTTAATTTTAACCTAGCTAGTGCACAAATTAACTCATTGTGCACTATAGGATTAGACTCTTCTCTTATAAACTTTGGAAACTCTCAAGATAAGGGGGAATTCCACTATTATTCTTTTTATTAAAGAGGAGAAATTTTGAATTAATGTGAGATTTCTTTTTATAGTAAAGTAAGAGTAACTGCGTGAAGAAGGGAAACATAAAGTTTATGTAACCCTAAAAGGACACTGGTGAGTGAAGATTTGATTTATGGAATTTGAGATTTCTTTATAGAGGTTAAGAATTTTTATGTTGATCTTTTAAGATTTTGCATAGTCCGTTAAGGAAAAACAAGAAACCTTATAGGGTTAAAATTAGGGTATGCATCTTGTGTTCCATAGAATCTTTATTATTCTTATTTTTTTAACAAGTTTATGAGTATTTGTTAGTTAAGTAATACAATGACAGAATTTATTTGGTGGTGTTGAGTTGAAATAAGAGTTAAAGAGGTTAAAGTTAAGTAGTATTGTTGATGGTATTATGTTGTGGAGTTGAGTTTTCTATAAATTAAGGAGTGTTTTTTATCTATGTGTTGAGGTATTGGAGGATAAAATAGGTTTAAAAAGGTTTTGGGTGAAAGAAAAAAAATATTCAAACAATGAATTACACGACCAAAAGACACAACCTTGTTCGTAATCGTGTCCTTTGCAGTAGGTAACATAAGCTAGTAGACTAGAAAGTTACACGACCATGTCCTTAGTTATATCCCTTGCAATAATGAAGTGTAACTTAATAAGTTATACAATCAAAAAGACACAATCTTGTCCTTGATCGAATCATAGATTTTTCTTTTTTAAGTTGAGTTTTTTCTCTTCTTTTTGTTTTATTTATTTGATACCTCTAAAGTAAACCCTTTTAATGTATCATTAAGTGAATTTAAGAATATTTAAATAGTCTAAAAGTGAGTTCTAACTAAGAGACATTATTTATTCAATATTTAAAAAAGTTTAATAAGTATTTATTATTTCTAAGATTTAAAACTAGGCTTGATTAGTTAATAATGGATTCCAAATATCCAAGTACCTGACATTTGTTTGTTGTATATAAGTATTAGGATAGTAAAAATTAAAATGAATTAAATATATATCCAACTTATGTATCTTTTTATTACTTGTGTTTAGCTTGTCCTAGAGGCTCGTAGTGGCAAATTCCTAAGGAGTAACCCCAATTATCTGTGTGATGTGTTGTCCATTGTGGAGTCATATGACAACAATCTGGAGTAGATCTAAGTTGTTATAAAGGGGCTTGAAGAGACATGCCCAATGTTAGGTTGTATAGGGGCTTGAAGAGTTACGCCCAAACGCTAGACTATGATATAATTGTGATGTGAATGAATCATGAGAATCACTATTATGTGTTGTGTATTTGACTTAAAAACAAAAATAATTAAATAAATTGTGCAATTTACTTGTTTTGCATTTGTACGCATATGAATATACATTGTTTGATCACGCAAGTAGTTGTATGTTATGTATTATGTTTCGACTCACTATATTATTTCTTTTTCCCAATTATGGGTCAAAATAATATTTATGAAGATTATAGTTATGAAAAAATATGCAGGTTATAAGAATACGCGAGTTAAAGATTAGAATGCTAGCTATTATTATCCCGATGTCGAATTTGGAAACTATTATCATAATGATAATCAACAGTTTTAAGAGTAGTATTAAGGATTGAAATGAAAACTGTGATTGAGACTTATTCTATCCTTTAATTTCTATTTGTACTAGTTGTTTAATTTTATTTACGTTATTTTCCCTATAAAAGACAAAAAAAAATTTTTAATCTTGTTGATATTTGTAGAGTATAAATTATGAAGTTTGAATTTCATGAAATATGAGTTTTTTTTTTTTTTGAAATACCGATATGGGCGGTTTTAAATGTCAAGTTTGAAATATTTACTATAGTTTTTAGAACTTAACATATCATTAGAGGATTAGGTACACATAATAGTCTATAGTGTTCCAAGTTTTTAAAGTTTTTAGGCATTATAATAACTTAGCTAATGTTTTGATCAAGTACATTTTCCATAGAGAATTACAACAGATCAATTTAACCAAATTCAATGGATTAAGGCCCAATCTCATTCCCAATCAACGATAGACAAAAGGACATGGCAAATAGATAAGGGCTAATAATCTTCAAGCCTACTTTAAGATGCAGTAATAGTAATAAAAACATATTTCTTATCACAAATTATAATAGAATAAAATTACTTACCTATCTAAAAAACTCGCCTTTAAAATTTAAATAATCTACAAAAATAGATGTAGATGAAGCCTAAGAAGTGCTTATTGATGCAGTTTGGAAACTTCAGACTATAAATAAAATTAAGTTAAAAGTTTGTATAGCTTTATCAAATTATTTTACATAAATAAACAACAAGGTTACTCCTAGACAAGAAGGTATATATTTTTCATAAAACAAAAAGTCTTATTGTTATGTAGTAATGAACGAATTTAACTTAAGAATTTACAAAAAGTAGTACAAAGTAATTCCTTGTATACAAGATTGCATTGGCCCAATGTGAAGAGTATGTAATTTTATTGCTAAGGCAAGACAAAAAAAAATAGTTGGATTCTTTAGAAATAAAGATTTTTTAAATAAATCTATAATTAGTCAATAAATATAAATATCAAGTAAAAAAGATGTTATAAACAAGTGAAAAACCTTCAAACAAGTATTTTGTAGATATTACATAAAATATTAGAAAGATAAAAGTATTTTACTCGAATAAAAATTTACATTTAAAAGACATCAAAACAATTCTATTAATTTCCTTCCATCTCATCTAATTTCCATCCAAGCCAAACACATTACTTCCTTTCTATCTCCTTAGATTTCCTTTGATTTCTTGCGAATCTTCCATGACTTCACTTGGTTGAAGTAAAATCGAAAAAACGAAGAAGGGCTGCCAGGTCCCCCTGTTCGTATCACAACCTTTTTGATTTTAATTTTCAACGAACATTATATATGTTACACCGTTCCTTTTCAGCGTAGACCCCAAGTCAAAGCTGCCAATCTCTTACTACTATTCAATGCTACGACCGACTCTCTCAGAGTGGGGAGAGAGAGAGAGAGAGAGAGAGAGTTATCATCGACCCACCAAAGGGAACCGTTGCTATAAATCGATATTATACGAGTTGGGTCAGCCATAAAAACTTGGAGCCGAAAAGCTGTGCATTTTGTTGAGTTCCAGAAGCAAAAAGCCCTTCCCTTTACCTTACACGTAAAACTGTCCGTACACTTACTGGCTTTGGACTCTTCTCCGTCTCCTGTTTGTTTCCTTCTCCTTCTTTTTACCATTCAGCTTTTGGCTCTTGTTGCGTCATGGCTTACACTTATCAGTTACGTTTATTTCTAGAAACCCATTTTGAGCTGATCTTCTTCTGATCATCCATATCTTTGAACTTTGAAGCTTAAAGAGGTAAGCCCTCTTTGGGTCTTATTATTCTTTTAAGTTGTGGATTCTGGTTCCACTTCCATGCTATTTCTATGTGGATTCATGCGGGACTGAAGAACAACAGTTCCTTTTGTTAGGTCAATCACTCATTGATTTGATTAATTTTTCGAAAAGTAATCAAAGTTAACTCTATTGGGTATGCTTCAAATCCCACCATATATGTTGATGATTTGTGTAAAATTGTTGCTGAAGATGGTCTATTAGCTTCTTTTTCTGTTCTCTTGGGTTAGAGGTCTGAAGGTTTCTTTTGGCAATTGGAAGATTCAGACAATCTGATTGTTAGGGGTTTTTTGTGAATTAAATTTCATTTGGGGCTTGTGTGGATATGGAGGATTGTAATTTTAGGAGTACAACATTAGGAGAAGAAGCTGACAACTTGATTGTTGCTGCGCAACAAATCGCAAGAGCTTTAGGATCAAAAAAGGACCTATCTGATGAAGAGAGGAGGGTTTTGGTTGATCTTGGGAGCAAACTGTCAGCCATATCGGTTATCGGCGATAACGATCATCACTTAGTGACCGAAAAAGAAGAGCACCTTAATGTTCTTCAAGAAAAGGTCATGAGCTTGGAGGCTAATCATTCCAAGTCCATGATATGGGACCTGAGCCAAGATGAAGCTTTGGAGTATTTAGATGCTGTTGATGAAATCAGAAGATTGATTGAGATGTTGGAAAATTCGCACTCGAGTAAGGATGTTGATGAGAGTGGATTGTTGAGAAGAGCGCACGATGTTTTCCAAACCGCTATGGCTCGACTAGAGGAAGAATTTAGACATATGCTTCTCCAGAATAGATCGTCCTTTGAGCCTGAGAGCTTTTCTTTTCGATCAAGTGAAGAGGATGTGATGGATGAAGGGTCAAGCGTTTCATTTGGGGCATCTTCGTTTGATGAATCGTTTCGTAGAGACAGCGAAAGCAGAAACTCAGAGGAACGCATCATTGATTTGGTTAATCCAGATGTGATTCCTGATCTCAGATGCATAGCAAATTTGATGTGCAATTCGAGTTATGGCCTTGAATGTACTCAGGCCTATATTGATGCTAGAAGTTGTGCATTTGATGAGTATCTCTCCATCCTTGAAATGGAGAAGCTGAGCATTGAGGATGTGCTGAGGTTGGAATGGAATTTTCTGAATTACAAGATAAAGAGATGGGTTCGGGCTATGAAAGTGTTTGTACGGGTTTATCTAACAAGTGAAAGGTTGCTGAGCGATCAAATTTTTGGGGAACAATCTTTAAACATGGTCTGTTTTATTGAGGCTTCGAAGGCTGCGATGTTGCAGCTTCTGAATTTTGCCAAAGCCATATGTATAGGCCCTCATCGACCTGAGAAATTGGTGTGCATTCTTGACATGTATGAGGTAATGGCAAATCTTCTTCCTGACGTTAATGAGCTTTATCAAGAGGAGGCTGTCTCTTTTGTAATGACCGAGTATAATGAGGTGTTACTCAGACTCGGTGAGTCTGTCCGGATAGCATTTCAGGAATTTGAAAATGCCATTGCTTCGCATGTATCAACCAATGCATTTGCTGGAGGAGGACCGCATCCTCTAACTCGATGGGTGATGAACCATGTCAATATTCTCAGCGACTACAGAGAAATTCTTGATTCAGTTCTCAAGGCGTGTGAAGTCAACAAATCTGCTCCTTCGTCTCCTGAAGTGGAGTCACCAATGTCGAGAGAAGACCGTGAGGAAAACCCTAGACAAGCTATTTCAGAAATGGCTGTTCATTTTCAAAAAGTTGCAACGATCCTGCTTGAAAACCTCAGGGAGAAATCCAAGCTATACAGTGATCCAGCTTTGCAGCATCTGTTCTTGATGAACAATATACATTACATGGTTGAGAAAGTGAAGAACTCCAATCTCAGGCATGTTTTCGGAGGTGAGTGGATCAGAAAGCATTCCTTGAAGGTGCGGCAGCATGAGCTAAAATACGAAAGAGAGACTTGGGCACCCATCCTCTCCATGCTCAAAGACGACGGACTCTATGGTTCGGGATCAAGCTCCATCTCAAAGTCTCTTCTAAAAGAGAGATTGAGGGGTTTTGCTCTTGCATTTGAAGAGGTCTACAAGGCTCAAACTGCATGGATAGTACCGGATGCTCAGCTGCGGGAAAACCTGCGAATTCTAATTTCTGTCAATCTAATTCAAGCATATCGAGCTTTCCTGGCGAGACATAGCAACCTCCTTTACGACAAGAAGATAAAATACACCGTCGATGATTTGGAAGATTATCTTTCGCATCTATTTGAGGGATCGCCGAGATCATTGCCAAATTCCTATAGAAGATGAATTTGTGATCGGTATGTGATATGATATTGTGAATGCTTGTTTTCTGATCATGGAGTTCCAACATTCTCCTCCGTAATTACTTCATCTAGCACTCTTGACTTGTATTTGGTTTGTATGCACTGAATTTTGGTGTGAATGTATTAAATCTATATCTAAAACTTGTAGATTTGTGCCCCTATGTTTCTTGGCAATTCACGGTCCAAAGATTGAACAGCACATATTTGTTTTCTGGTGCAATTAATTATGTCCCAAGAAATCTGATTAGGTAATTATATGACAATGGCTTCAGTCTCATGGAATCTAAGCATCATCACCTATGTCCAAATGCTCTTCTTGTTTCCTTCTTTTAATTGCTTCTTCAGCATATAACACATGCTTTGACCTTTCTCAGACAGGTGATTATTAAAAGGGTAGTAGATAAATTAGCTTGGAGATTAGATCCAAGTGGAGATTTATTTATGGGGAAAATGTGAATAACCTCTTAAGCATTGACTTAAGTGCGGATTAATTTTTTAAACGTTTCAAGTGTAGTTTAAAACCCTTTAAAATTTGATAAATTGGCAAACAATTGCCATAAGTTAAAAATAATATTTTTAAACTTTAATTTTGGTATATAAATACTCATTAAATTTATCAAAATTTGAGTTAAGACCTCTTAAACTTTAACTATAGTTTGGTTTTTTTAATTAGAAAAGAAAATGTTTTTCATATTGCTAATTTATTAAAGTTTAAGAAGTTTTAAAATATAGATTAAAAGTTTAGAAGGTCAATCTATACCTAAATTAAAGTTTTTGAAATTATTTATAATTTTTCCTTTATTTATTATTAGCAGTGTAATTTCAGAAGATTAACTACTAAATAAAAGAAATCGGCAATACCACGCAGGTGTTTGAAAGGTGTTAAGGAGAGCTAAAGATAGCAGGTCCACCTTCTCCTAAGGGATCGCTAAGAAGAGAGAACTTTTTTATTCTAACTTACCTAGAAGATTAAGCCTAGGTCGCATAAACTATTCCGGTTTAATGTATTAACCACAGACAGAATTACTCACGGATAGAATACACAAATAGATGTACAGGTGACTGTTAGTACATCACTTTCAGCGTTGGAAAATCTCGTAAACTGTAGCAGCAACCTTTTTGTCCAACTTGTAATATTAAATTGGAGTTAAAACGGATGGGGACATGACATTTGACATCCCAGTTTTTGAATAGGATGTTGATATTGGGAATAGGAAATCCATAGCAACCGCAGAGGATGGAAGAGATTTTTTCAGAATGGTGCAATGGATATAGGCTTATGATGTTTTTAAGTTCGACGAATTAGAAGTATCAAGCCGTGACGATTTCCGCAAAGATAACTTTTTAATTAGACGTTGGTATATATATATATATTAACTTTCAAATATACCAATAATCCTTAAGTTCTAATAAATTAATAATATAATTAATTGCAAAAACATGACCTATATTTTGATACTTTTTTAAATAGGTGATATTCATTTTCATTTTCAACAAATATATAATCCCAATTTGTAGTTTTTTGTTATATAGGTATAAGAACATAATGTAAAATTATATTGGTTGAAAACTTGCTATTAAATAATTTATGTAAATAATATTAATAAATATTAATTAAAAACATAGAAAAAAGAAGAAGAAGAAAACTGGGAAAAATATATACATATCTATGCATTTCCAACCACTTCTTGGTCCGTCTAGCCATTGATCACTCTCTAACGTTAGGGTAATTGAAAAATGACCAACATGAAGTATAGGCCATGATCCATCAATAAAGTTAGGATAATTGAAAAACGACCAATATGAAGTGTAAGTCATGATCCATCAATAAAGTTGGATCGTATGACCACATAATGGTGGTGGGCAATCAATAAGTAATCACTATCACCATAGGTCCCTTAAGGATCATTACCACCATAGGTCTTCTTAAGTGTGGTGAGTGACTTATCCATTAGTGTGCAAATAAGAGGAAAAAAAAAAGAGAGAGAAAGAGAAAGAAATATGAGCAAAAAGAAATTAAGTTGTTTACTTCCTTATTCTTTTATTGGTGGTGGTAGCCACTGTTACTGTCACTCCTCCCCCCTTCGATATAGATAACATAACCCACTTTTATTAATAAATCGTAATTCACACTTACATTTAGTCCTTTACTAATCACACTAAAATTAAGAGGCAGTTGATAACCATTAAAAACTCATTGTGTATGATTCTTCTTAATAGTCGCTAACCACATTTAATCTTGAATTGGCCAATCAGAGGCTCCATCGTTACTCTAATCATTTATATGTTATTTATTTATTTATTTATTTTTTGCTTTTTTAATAGTTTGCTTCATATATTTTATGTTTTTTTTCAATTATAATTTTATATTTTAAATTATTTAACACTAGTCCATCTACTAAAATTATACCATGGGTCCCTTAAGTATGTATTGCCAAGATTTGAAAATATAGGTAATGTATTTGTTTAGCAGAAAAAATCACAAGTAATTTTTTTCAAAACGATCGTAACATTAGTCATTTTTTATAATTAATCCTTAACAAGATAAAAGAACTTTTGCTTTTTTTTAAGTTGAAAACGACATACAAAATGTCGAATTTTAAAGGTTAGACTTTAAAATGCTGGTAGCCAACTGCTGAACTCTAACAAATCAGCGATGTTAAAATACATTTTCATGAATTTGGAAGAGTTTCTATAACAAAATTAAAAGTTTAAGGAATTATTTATAATATTTAAAAATTTAAGATATAATTACATTTAAGCAGTGAACTTGGAAATACCTCCTTTTACAATTACTCACTGTTGTAAGTAAGTTTTTATCTCGATAAAATCTTTTTATTAAATAGAAAAAAAAAGTATTCTAAAAGAAAAAAAAATCTATCGTAGGAATATGAAGTTTAAGGGTTTCTTTGTAATTTTATTTAATGGAAGTTGTGAAGAAATATATTCAAGCCATTTTGATTCAAAGTGCATCATACGGCTCAGAATAATTCAAACGTTAATCCAACGGTAGAAGCAATTCACGCAATTTCCTTTCTTTTTTTTTTTTTTTTTGTAACATAAAAAAGCTTAAGCCCGGGAGACCATTTCCTCCTCCTAGTGTCGAAAAAACCTGGGGTTTTAGCTGAAGCGAGACAACAACGGCTCCATCAGTGCATAGGTACATATCCTTGATCCTTAATTCATCTTCTTGAATTCTTGTTTTTCTTTTGATTATCATGATGTTCCTACAGAGTCCAAAGTTCGTTCTAATGGTAGCTTCATTTTCATTTCTTAAGTTAGACAGTGCATGTTTTCGATCTGGTGCTTATCCTAAATTGGGTTGTAGTCATATTTTTCAACAAATTCTTCGGGTAAGGTTAACTTTTTCGTTTTCCCCCTTTTTGCTTAAGAAAAAAAGGAACCTTGATCAGGGTTCCTGGGGGGTTATGTGTTTTTAGAAGTGTTAGGAATCAACGTTGTTTAGGATGTGGTTTTCGTCAGTAATCTAGCATTGTCGATCAATGTTCTATGTTTATATTGTTTGTTGAAATTTCGTTGGTGAATTGCATGGTGTGGATGCTAAAAACAAAAAAGTCGTCATTTGTGTGTGTTATAACAGCCTTTTCTCGTCGATTTTATTTAAGGGGCAGTCGATTCATGGAAGATGCCTCGAGAAGTACTAATAGGAAATACAGAATTTATTGGCATCCATTTTCTTAGAAAAGGAAGTACTTTTCCATGTTTCTTTGGTCGCTTTCGATGTGGATATTGACTACAACTATTAGCACTAACTACTGCAGGTTAAGACATGTTTTTTCAATAATCTCCAAAGAATGTGATAATTATATAAATTATGGGATAGAATTAAAAGAGAGGAAAAAAAAAAAAAGCAGTTTTCACAAAACAAATATTCATCCCTATTGAATTGATTATGAAAATGGGTCAGTTAATCTCTGCCTCATTCGTACAAACTGTTAAGAATGCCACTTTTGTTATGATTCATGTTTGGATTTTGTTTGTTGCATGGATTATGCTGTATACCTCATGTGTATGATTGAAGATAGTAGAAAATGCAAAGCTTTTCTTAACCAAATATTTTGGAAGCCTTGTTGTTTGATTAAATATCTATTATCTCAACTGAAAAAGTTCACGGTCACTTGTGGTGTAATGTTAAGTTCTTGTGATATTTTTTACCTTAGATCTGCTTTATTGAGACATTCAAGATAACTTCTGTATCTTCACTAGTTGCCTGTGAAGGGACTTGCTTCTCTCAAGGTTTAAAGGATTTCGAAGCTTTAGTACACTCTGAAAAATGTCTCCAATATAAAAAATGTCAAAGGGCGAATTCCTGTAAATAGAGATATTTCATCCTGGTTTCTTATTCTCTTGTTTTATAGGTGTAAATCATGGCATTCCTGAACAAGATGCAGAATATCTTTAAACAGACGGCAAGTGCCCCCATTAAATTTGAGGCATCCTCTTGTAGTCCGTCAATTTACCAGGTCATAAGGTGCATGTCTTCAAAGTTATTCATTGGAGGTGTGCTAGTTTTTCTTTAGTAATATGTTAATCTTAGTTACCATAAGAGTTTAATTATTCCTTGCTGCAGAATATTTGTAACTTGCTTGTGTCATGCAGGTCTTTCCTATAGCACAGATGATATAAGTCTTAGAGAGGCCTTTTCTAGATACGGGGAGATCATTGAAGGTTTTACAGTCTTTCCCTGTGCTAACAAAATTTCACAATCAGATGCATAAAATGTTCTGTTAAGTTGATGATGGCAAGTAAAAGAGCATACCATGCCTCTAATCTTATACTTCATACATCATACTTAATTTAAGTATGTCGTAAGCATGTCAAATTTATTTTATTAGACTGCCCTACTTGAGGTCTCAACTGTGTCACAGTATGTATTGAGAAAATGTTAAACTTAAGAATATTCAAAAGATGCATGCGAAAGATAATATCCAAAAGATGCATGCAAAAGATAGACTTCATATTGGCATGATAATCTGTGGAGGCATGTCATGTTGTGCAGCAGCCCATGTAATCCACCATTGACTTATACAAGCTATCAATCAATTCCAGGCAAATCAATTGAACGTAAAATGTGATATGTTAATCATTCACATTTTGCAACGCATTTTTAAATCTGATATCAGTTTTCTGTGGTTGGTTTTAAAGACTTAAATGATTTCCGTATGTGTGCATGTGTATTTTTTGAAGTGCTTGCAAGTCTAATGGTAATGACTGGCAGTTTGAAACTTTTTGCCAGCAAAAGTGATCATCGACCGTGAGACTGGCAGATCAAGAGGGTTTGGTTTTGTTACCTTCACATCCAGTGATGAGGCTTCCACTGCCATCCAGGGAATGGATGGAAAGGTACAGTATTTACGTTTCCTCACTTGAACAAATTTTGTTTGGTGCTAGAAATTTAAGAAGTGTCTATCTCGTTTGGTTGAAGCTTGTATGGTTCGTTTGTTGCTGTTGTTAATCCAGGTTCCCTTATGACATTCTCGTTCCATGATGTATGAGAATTCAAGGGACAGATCATAGAATATGATATAATGGTTGCCTTCTGAGATGAACTATATGTGATTGTCGCATGAATTCTTTAATGTAATATCTCCCGGTTCTCTCTCGGTATTTGTTGTTCTGGAATGTTAAGGTAGCGAATAGAAATACCTTTTCAATACAAATGAGGTTGGCGATGTAAAAGCATTATAGGTGGTGGTTGTTACCATGCGAAAAGAATGGAACTATCCAATGGAGATTCATTGCTGCCTTTTGGGAGTAGTATAACATATAGATAATAAAGCTGTCTCTGTTGGATACTTTAACTGCATATTAAAGGCCAAGACCCCTTAAGTTATGTTTTTTAGATATTTCCTGAGCTCCACTTTTTGCTGCTCAATTTTCTTTCAGGATCTTCATGGCCGGATGATTAGGGTGAATCATGCTATGGAGAAGAACCGAGGATTTGGAGGTTTTAATTCCAGAGGGGGTGGTGATTATGGTGGTGGGAACTATGGTGGTGGTGGTGGAGGTGGTTACAGTGGCCGTGGTGGCAACTACAGTTCTGGATATAGTGGAGGGGGTGGTTACAATGATGGGAGAAGTGGATATAGTGGTGGCAACAATTACAGGGGTGGGAGCAATCTCGACGGTGGAAATGTTGTTGCCTCTTCAGAAAGGAGTCCAAATTTCTTTTCCCGCAGTGATGGTGGCAGTGATAACTTTTTCAGTGGAAATCTGGGTGGGAGCAAAGGTTTTGAACATGAAACATCCACTGAAACCATGAATGATTCTGAGGGAGGACAATTTGGAAGCAGTGAAGGTGACACAGAAAACTTTTCTCTCGGAGATGATACATTAGAAGACAATTTGAAGGATGCTGATCTAGATGATGATGAGCCCAAACATCATGCTGAGACCAAGGTATGATGCATTGTTATGCAAATGAACGACTCTGATAAATCAGTAGCTGAAGACTTGTCGGTGGGTATGTAAAGCTGTTGGTTGATCTTCTTGTTTTCTTTTCTAGGGTCTCTTTTTATTTGTTTGTTTTTAAACTGCAGTACATTGTGTTGCTGACTATAATGGTTAAGTCTGCGGAACTTTGTATCATAATACCTTGTCTTGACAAAGTGCTTTCAATGGATTATGAAACTTCGGCTCTGTATGTGAAGCATTTGCTCTTCGAATTAAGGTCAATTATTATGAATATATACGGATAAGGCCGTCTGATCATTTGAGTGAGTGCGGCAGAAAATTGTCTTGTTTCGTATACCAATTGGGCTGTGTCATTTGATCTTCATATTTGTTCAAAGAGTTGTCATTAATTGATACTACTACTATGCCAGGATAATGGGTTTTCTAGCGTGAAGGAGGGATGTTTGATGCCTTAGCAAAGCAAGGTCAATGAAAGTACACACTTCAAACTGAAAACCGAAAACCCCAAAAATCGTGCCAGTCCAAGCACTTGGTTTTATAGTTTGGTAATTTTAAAACTGAAAATTTTGAATTGATTGTCAAAATAGTGTATGATAATCAACAATGTTTGAGTAATTTTTATCATCTTTGAGATAAACCGACCGATTTAAGAATCTTATAAACGGAAAATTTCAATTGAACTAAAGATATGAGAAAAAAGAAAATAATTGACTTTTAGCCCAATTTAGTGATTTAGGAAACCAAGCCTTATAAAGGATGTTTTAGAAAAATCCGATTTGACAGGCGCAGAATAGAAATCGTTAAACTAGTTCTTTTCTTCTCTCGACTTTACTCGGTTGTTTAGTATTTGGTGCACAAAAAGTATATTTAAAAAATGTTTGTTGGAGTTTGTTTGTGCTTTATGGGCTTTTAAATGGTTAAAATAAACCTTATTTAAAGAATAGGCTTTAATGAGGAGTTAAGCTTTTTTTTTTTTAATTTTTATAAACCTTATAGGCTTATACAAACCCATTTCCAAAGCCTAAATCCATAAGAAAAGAAAGGATCAATATAAGTTGTTCGATTATCAAGAGCAATCCAACAACTATCAACAACAATGGATTTTAGCCATTCATCTCATGATCCAACAGTTGAAATTAGCCTCTTATCTCTTATTTTACATACATTTTACTCTCTATAAGGTTTAAGACAAATGTGAAAGCTCTGTTAAATCCCTCATGTGAAGATTAAATAACAAATTATTCAAGAACGAATTAAGAAATCATTGATTATACTCATTACAATCTCCCATCACATACACATCATGAGACATTGAGTCCCGTTCCCCCTCCTACATATCTCTATATCACATCCATACACGTATAATTAAATCAAGTGATCTCTAAGATTGACCTATATGTGCATAACATAGAATCTATCACTTATAGCAAACCTTCTATACATTATTTAGCAACTCCATTAGGGAAGAGATCACTTGCTATCATCATCATCAATGGCGTCTCACAACAACATAAATTATGTTAGTATCAATGTTCAAGACTAATCATAAACACAATAAAGAAATCTAAGTGTCAGGAGGAAATATTATGCTTGTGGCAATTCAACAACTACCTGTTACTAATGCCTCTGTACTCATGATACATACTTTATAGGAGAATACTCTTGTTCTCCATCAGTGTTTGAACATTTTCAAGCAATTTTTGCTAAGATTGGCAATTACTGCTACCATTGCAAACCTTACAGGCATTTAACCTACAACAGTTTTTCCTGCACCATTCACACAAGCTTCTAGATCTATTTTAATGACTACTATTGTTGCACTAACTATGCCTAATAAGGTATTCAACTTGTGTAACCACCTCAGGTCCTTATAAAAGAGGAAGGTATACACAACAAAAGGAAGGATTGTAAGATGTACTACCTCCAATTACCGCATATCCAACCCCTCCTATTGTAGAAAACCTAAGCTAAAGGGTCATCATCATCATCTAGATGCAACATTCAACCTCCTACAATAAACACAGTTGCAATAGGCAACATCATTGCAATACTTCAGATCAAAGTTGCTTTTGCTCTCACTTCTTCATCTTATGTAACGAAAGAAGATCTTAACAAAACTTGAAGTAAGTTCAAGCCTTATCTTCTACAAGCACCATTAACTTAAAGCTATTGCAATGCCCCATAAAGGGGCTTGGTAGAGATAATCTAAAGCCATCACATCACATGTGCACCTGTCATGTGATAACTACCTTGTGAGTTAGATATCACAAAATTCTACTTATTGATTTATTCATTTTACCTAATTATATTATATATGTATATACATGATATAAAATAACTATGGGATTTAATGTCTCCCTGCTTTCCAAGATTGTCAAAAATCAGAATACCTTACCAAATAAAAATAAGTAATCCTCAAATTTTTACATTTAGACTTACTTGGAATAAACAATACTCTTATCAATAATTGACCCTCTCATGGAGATTGTCAAAGCAACTCTTATATGCTTTAATTCCTAGCCCACCTAATGTTTTGGCTACTATCCTGCAAGAAATCAATAGGGGAGTGAGCTAAAAAACTACGAAATCAGTAAAGGGTAGGAGACAAAAAGCGTATATTACATGCAATACATGAACAAGTAATGTGCCATTCGTACATTGTTATCCGGTCCATCGTGAGGTTAAAAAAATTACACTCACTCTAACCTGGGTTAAGAAATTTCAATACGTATGCAACAACTTACGATCAAACTAGACTTGTATAATGGAGACATCACTCTTGCCACAACTATCTTTCAAACCACTACCTTCATCCCTACTATAATCTCCTCTGTAGTTACTTAGTTTGGCTAAAAATGAAAAAAAGACCATTACAACACTATCTTTTTAAAAGATGTTGGTATTTGATTGGAGAATCCTAAACATTCTCTAATATGTTTTAATGTATGTCTAGTTTTAAATTTTAATTCTAATATAGTTAAATCTGATTTAAGGAGAACAATCAATTTGTAACACACCAAATAAAGTCAAGCAACATAGCAAAACATGTAACCCAACTACCAATCAACGCCTCAGTAACCAAGCATAGGCACAGCATGCGCAAAAACAATTACTTACAACCACGAGTAAACATATACTCTAGTCTTCACGAATCCTACTTACTTGACACCAGTTTTAGTCTTAGTGCTCTAAGGCAATATTGTTTTTGAAGCTTGAATTTTCCTATATAGTATAACAAAACTTCAGGATTTATAAAATTGATTGAAATGTTATTCAATGTAATTCATTATAATTTATGATTATGTCTTTTTTTCCGCTCGCTAAATCTATTGAGTATTAATAAATCTTGTATGTTATAGTCTATTGAATTCCCATTATCATCAAACATTAAGGTAATGTACCTAACATATGCACTTATGAAGGAATATCTATACATATATATGCGTGTATATGCATATAATGTGTATATTGTTTACTTGTATCTATGATAAGCATATTTTATTTATATAGATACTCAAATACCAATTAGCTAAGTGAATACTTGTGAATATATTAATAAGGCATGTTTATGACTCCAATATGTAAATTATTAATACATAGTAGACATATATATATAGGGAATTTAGATAAGAGTCAGCAACATATACATATTCATAGATATATAATATATATGGTTTTATTTTGCTCATTGATAATTCATAGATATATAATTTATATGGTTTTATTTTGCTCATTGATAAGTGTATATATATACATACATACATACGTACATAGTTATATGTTTCACACTAGTGTAATTGTATAAGTAATAAAATAGATACAATCCTATAATTACATATAAGCTGCTTAAAATAAATACGAGGTACATAGAGTAGTTTAAAATGCTGGTTATAAAAGTTATAATATCAATGCACCTATTTACCAAACTGTCACGAGTACATGTATATGATAGCATCTTATGTTTTACATATTTTATATGTACATATATGTAGTTTATAGTATTGGAGTTATCTTTTCAGTAATATATATATATTGGTGTAGCTAGTTAAGTATTACGTAAAGCATACCATTATATGTTTGTAACAAATCATAGAGTATATTTATGAAGTCATGTTTAAGTTTGAAAGAAATTGCCATAGAATGATATTTTTCACAATGTTATAAAAATAGGTGAATAAATCATTTTTGTTGTTTTTAAAGGCTTTTGAGTTTTGTATATAATTAGTAATAAACTATCGTAATTAATTTTATGAAAAAGACTGTGGCCACTATGATTACTGGAATATGAAGCGATTCATTCATGCATAAGGGGTTACTATCCAAGTGCATGTCTAGATTAAATTGAAGTCACCAATGAGCAGAATATGCAAGAGAAGTCTACATTTAAAGAGCTATTGCTAGCAGCCCTCGTCCACAATTAATATATAATAAATAATATATATATATATATATATGTATATGGGGGAAAGAAAAGTCAACCACCAATCAAGATGATAAAATGAATTTAATGAATAGAAGGCAATTCAACAGGAAATCTGGCCTACTTAAGCAATTCAAGTTTCCACGTTCCAACATTGGTTCATTAGAAGCACAGATCAAGGAAAAGAGCAACACTATGTCGGTCTAAATAACATCCAGGGACACAACTTGTAAAATTTGGAAACTTGCATACTTTGAAAAATAAAGAAAAGTTTCTTCTACTCATTCCTATTCTAATATTTAAGTGTAAATGGAAGGGGATTATAAATAGGAAGGATGAGAACGCATTTATCTCTCCATTCAGATGTCAAGCTAGCAGAGAAAAGGGGAAAAAAAAAAAAAAATTGAGGAGGAAAGTTTCAGAGAAATAAGATTCTTACTAGATTTTTCCAATATTCGTTAGTCGGATTTGATATCTAAGTTAAAGAAGGAAATTAATTAAAAAGGAATTGTAGTTTGCCTTTCTTTGAGAAGACATCCCCTGGACTGGACACATGTTGACACCCAAGCCGAAGGAATTATATCACATGCATGGAAGATGCCTGGAATATGCTTGATAATGATCCTTCACAAGGTATTATTTATGCTGGGATTTTACACCAAATGTGGGGTTGGAATTTTTTTCCCTTTTTTTATTTTTTATTTTTTTGAAGATGCCCGGGATATGCTTTATAATGATACTTCACAAGGCTTTATATATGCTGGGATTTTACACCAAAGGGAGGGGTAGGAATTTTTTTCCCTTTTTTTATTTTTAAAAGAAAAAATGACTTGGATTTTGGAAATAGAAAAGCAGAATTCGGGCAAGAAATTTGAATGATTGAAAACGAGTAGAAGGGGAAAGAAAGGAAGCCGACCTGTCAGCAAAATGTTGTTTATTACTCCATTAGCACGAGACATTATCAAACATATTAAAAGTTCAATATTCCCAGTATGCAGTAGTAAATTTGGATCAAGTCACAATAACTCGTATAAATTCACAATTTCACACGTGTTGGCTATTTGACAAGAATTCTCATACAAAGTCAAGCCCCAAGAATTATCGAAAATCAAAGCCCGCTATCAACGTAAAGGTCAAAATTTGTGAAATAACAAAATTCTAGGCATTATTTTCTTTTATTGCTTAAAGAATGAAACTAAAGAGGAAAAAAAATTAAAAAAGTCTTATTTTACAAAACCAACGATCAGGTACAACAACTCAATAGCGGTTGGAGATTAGTATTATTATGAATGAAGATGGAAACCGATTCAGGAAATAAAAATAATAAGTGGTTCTTCGGAATCGTCACCGATGATGTTCGAGCAATTTAAGGTGCTCATAATATTTGAGAAGTCTCAATGATGGTCCAGTTGAGAAAAGTGATATAAGAATATTGGACAACCACTATTTAAGATCTAACTTGTTGTTATGTCTTGAAAGGCTGTATAATACAAACGGTTATTTTTTTTTTGGCACCCACTTTAGTTTGAATCCTTTAGAGTTAGTTATTGTAATATAAGCTTATCCCTTAAGGATTCAGACCATTTTACTTCTGTTATATAAGGAGAGATTGTAACGTAAACACATGTATACGTAATATGACTATATCCACTTTATACCTTAACAAAGTAACGTTTATATGATTTATACACATTCTCTTTAATATAACCTATTCCAGTTTTATCTAAACTTAGCCTTTGTGTTTCAAGAATTTTATCCCAATTTTATCCGAATTTTTTTCTCTATTTACAAATTTTGCCATTATTTTCCTTGAATCATCTAAGTTAGATCTTAGGATTAAGTTTCCAATTTCAAGACGACTTAGTTTGTCAATCACACCTTCATCATCCTTTGCCTTGAGTTTTAGTTCTTTCATTTCTCTTTCAAAATTCTTGTTGTCTTCTTTTAATTTACTATTTTCTTCCATCAATTATTATTTCTAGTACTTAGCTCTACATTTTCTTTTGTCAATTTCTCATTTTCAATTTTCAAGTATTCATTATCTTCTTCTAATCATTCTTTTGCATTAACTATTTTATTGTATTCACTTTTCATAATATCAAACTCATCACCTACTTTACTCATCATTTGCTTCAAGATTTTATTCTTCTTTTGTAATTTTATGAATTCTTTCAACAACTCATCATATATACTCTTAAGTTTATCAAATGAAGAGTCATGTGAAGGAAAGCATACCTTATCATTGAGAGTCGTGAAGCAAGTTTCATTGTTAGAGTCGCTAGAATCCTCATCACTCCAATTAAGTATCATAACTTTCTTTCTTGACTCTTTATCGACCTTCTTAAGCAACAAACAATATTGTTAAATATGTCCCGACTTTTGACAATTATAACATTCGATGACTTCTCTCTTCTCTTTCTTGAACCGAGAAGGTAATCCATATCCATCTTTATTTCTCTTAATTCTTTTATTGAATTTCATGAACCTTTTAAGCTTCTTTATTAACATTGCAACCTTATCATCGTCTTTACTTTCTTCTTCGCTTGAGTTCTCCTTCATGACTTTTAGAGTAATTGTTTTCTTTCTATAATCCTCTCCTTATCTTTTTACCATCTCATGTGTCTTAAGTATTTCAAGAAGTTATTCTTTTGACATTTTATTAAAATCACGAACTTCCTTGATAGCAGTTCTCTTGACTTCCTAATCTCTTAATAAGAACCTAAGAATTTTAGAATTTATCTCAAAATTAATAAATATCTTTCCAAGAACACTCAAGGAATTAATGATATTAATAAACCTATTATGCATCTCATCGATTGTTTCATTTGAATCTATTCTAAAGTTTTCAAATTGTCTACATAATAAGCTTATTTTTGTATCTCTTACTCTACTAGTTCCTTCATATGTGTTTTGTAATTCATCACATATTCCATTTATACTTTTACATGTACATATTCTATTGAAGTTATTTTCATATATGGCACAATACAAAATATTCATAACAACTTCACTTATATCAAGTAATTTCTAATCATCATCCGAGTAATTTCTTTTTTCTTTTCCTTCTATCTTAAATGGTCATTGGTTAACTAAATGCCATAATAGTCTATTTTGTGCTTTCAAGAATATGGACATCCTACATTTCCAATATAAATAGTTGCAATCAGTTAAGAGAGGAGACTTATTAATTGTTTGTCTTTCTAAAAAGCCTAATGCATTAGATTGATCTTTACTCTAATATGCGATTAAGTAAGCACTTAGAAACTTGCTCTGATCCAATTGAAGATTATTAGGCTAAACTCAAGAGAGGGAGTGAATTGAGTTCTAGAACAATATACAATTCTTTTTCAATATATCCTATTAAATACAATAATAAGAGTAATCAAAATAATAATAAGTACAGAAATTTAAACGAGATAGGGATAAAGAAATTCAAGTACAGATATAATGTGAAGTTCGAACCACCCCCTAGTTTACACAGACTCACAATGCCTCCAATCATGGACTTCACTTCACTTCACTTTATTAATTTATCAACTCAATGCTCCAAGAGTTATATAAGCCTACACAATTTCTTTTACACACAACTAACTTAAGTATAATACTTTTCTCTCAAGATTGCAAATGTAAGGACATTTAAGCACTACAACTAAGTCTCTTTTTATTTGATTGCAAGTAAATATACAAGAGACAAATGAGAAGTAAATAAGCTAAAGAATGTGAAAAGATGTTTTTATGTTGCAATAGAATATCATATCTTAATTCCCTTTGGTCAGATTGTTAAGCATTTATATTAACTCATTGAATTCTTCTTGTTATCACGCATTAAATACCCCAATAACTATTTAGATCAAACTTACCAACATGTCAATACCTTACCCTTACCAACAAGCCGGTAATAAATTGCACTACCGGCAAGTGAATCAGCATGCTGGCTCTTTCAAGCCAATGAGCTTTTCTTTGCGTTTTTCATGGCTCTACACCGTCAACCTGGTTCTTTCTTGAGCCATCATGCTAGTAGGTCAAATATCACCTAAAAATACTCTTGACAACTAACAAACAAATACACTTTGCAATCTAATTTCAAGATCATTTAATCACCACTCAAAGGATTAAATTTCTTGTAGAGATAGTTGATATAATTAATTATTAAGTAAATTAATCGATCTTATTCAATTATCTTAATATGATTAAATAGAACTTAGTTTAAACATTTACTTTTATTTTGTTCTCATCAAAATCAATTAATGAACCCTAAATTCAGTACCATGTACATTCTATCACCTTACAAGGGCTTGCATTGGTGGTGGTTTGCCATATAGGTTTATCATAGGGTTAGGGTTAGGTATAGAAAGAAGGTAAGTAAGAATTAGATATTACAATTTTACTGTGTTTTGGGTATTGTTATTTAAATGTAAAATACCCCGTGTCAAACTCCTATAGATAAGAACAATAAGGTAGCTGATAGGGTCTTAACATTTTTAACTATTAGATGCCACAAGAATGCTAATAGCATAAGTTCACTTGAATGCTGCATATAGTAAATTCAAAGTTCAATGGTCAAAGTTAACGTTGACATTCTCTGAAGTACGGTATATGAGCCCTAGATAATTGAAATATTAGTGAAGACTAGCCAACCACTTGACAAACATTGTGTACATAGCGTTCTACCATATTAGTAGATACGTATTCCCGATATATGTTTAAAAATAAAATTTTGCACCGAGTGATATAATTAAGTTTAATAGATACAAAATTACTCAATCAAACTAAACTATCGATTGAATTCAACAAAGAAAATGAAAATCATACATAATGTCTTGTATAAAAAAGGTACAATTATAGTAATACGTGTATTGAACTATATTATGTAGCATTTTTAATAAACATTTTAGAGGCGAATTGGATAGAAAAATTAAATGCCACTTTATTTGACCATTTATAAAACATCATAATAGCTAATTAGCAAAACATCACGAGTCATTTATTTTCAAGAACTTAAATTACTTAAATAATTTCGTAATATGTTTCATATTGTAATGGAATGAAATCAAGAATGCAATGAAAATTCCAATCCTTATTGATTTATTTGCTTTGAGCATGTATCGAATGGAATGTGATGTATACAGATGTAGTATAAGAAATGCCATGTACCTTTTAAGATACACAAATATAATATAGTGTATATTGGTATTATACATATAATAGCTTTTAATGTAACAAATGCTATAATAATAGATAAATTGTGTAACTTACATAATATATAATATATGATTTATATATTGAATATATAATATGTGTGTATTATGCGTAATATATTATGTTTAGTTATAACAAATAGTATGTAACAGAATGCAAAATAATATATATGAATCAATTATACAATATATTGCAATAAACTATATCATATTTATATAATATATTATACAGTGAGCATATGCATAGTATGAAGCGCATCATAATGCCATATGCCAATAGCATCACATGTGCAAGATTAAATTTACGATTATGCATTTGCAATTTCTTATTAGGTTTTATTCTTTTCAAAAGCGTGTAGTTTACAAATCGGTAGTCTCAAATGGGCGGCCTTCATTGGCTGTTTCCTTGAAATTACAGGAATGTTGTAATTGGGAAAGAGAAAAAGAGAAAACATTTTGCCCTTTCATATTTCGAAGCTTGATTATTATTATATGTGGTTTGCATAATATTTTTAGGAAAAAATTTTAAATAAAAGATATGGACACTAAAAACTATTCTTCGACTTTAATAATATAGATGGACAAATTGATATAGATGACTAACAAAAGCATGTATATTAATTTAGGAAAAAAAAGTTCGATCACAATATAATTTTTCTTGATCACCTTTCAAAACTATTAAAGGGTGGTTTTATTAAATTTCTAAATAAAGCTTTGTATCCTCATAAGTGATATATTAAATTGTCTTTGTTGAAATTACATCTAAAATAAGATTCATGGTTGTTACTTCAAATCTACATTCATTCTTTCACAAATGCTTTATTTTTTTTCATTATTATTTATTTATTCTTAAATTCTTACTCTGACTCTCTAAAACTTATTGGTCCAAAATCAAATTTCTGGAGAAAACTGACAAAAGTTCAGGTTTTCCAAGAATGTTACTGGATTATGGTATTTTAATAACAATGCGGTTATCTGCCTTAGGGGAAATATGCAATTAATACTTTGATAAATCGAGAAAATACGATCAAATTAAAATCTCAAAGAAAAATTAGGAGAGCACTACGAATTAAATTTCAATACTGGGAAGTGCTTTAGAGTTTAGAAACCAACCGAAATGATGCTTGTCTCGCAATATAATTAGATGGAGAGGAAGTTTTATATCATTCAAACTATAATAGCAAAGAAAATTTAAGACAAATATTTTCAAAAACAAGGACATTTTTGTCATTTCAATGGTTACTAAAGCCTCACCCCTTTTATGTAGCCACTTCTTTAAAATCTTACCCTTTTTTTTTATCTAAAATCTTAACCATTTATACTAACCCTCATTTTCTTTTTAATCCCTTTCATTTTTAGACTCCTCAACCTTAGCCACTCATGCTTGAGCTCAAGGAACACCAACATCAACAAGTATTAAGGTAAAAAGGTAAAGGAAACACCTTGTTTAATTCGTTTTTATAAGTTATTATCACATCTTGAAGCGGCAAAGTCACAACAGTTCCGTTGTACAAATCATTTTAAAATAAAAACTGATTTTACAGTTATTATCTCAGACCTGATTTACATAAGATATTCATGATTAACTTGTTTTAAAATAAACAGTTCATAAACTAAATAAGTTATTTACTTAAAAAAGTACGAAAATATATATATACACTAGATTTCAAATATTACAATTACTGTTTGTAGGGTTTTGTGTCTTATACTTCATAAATAATACATTATTTGAAAATGAAAGATTTTAAATAAAGGCTAAGACCTTAAAGATATATCTATTCTTCAAACATATTTCCTCACTTCACAAGATCCAACAGTTACTAGCTTCAAGATAATATAAGCTGTTTCCTAACTAGTATATGCAACAAAGTTTACAGGGATGTGAGCAACCACAACTTAGTAAATTGGGACAGAAACTCAAAACTATATAATAAACACAAATAGGGTTATGAACCAAATTATTAGTACAATGCATGCTCAAGAAAATGTCATCGTACGATGTTATCCAGCCCGTTATAAGATTAAAGAAATTACATCCACTCTAATCCGGGTTAAGGAGTTTTCCATTAATGCAACAGCTCACGACCAAACATAAGTTTGTGCAATGGAGACATCGCTCTTCCCACAACTATCTTTAAACCATTGACTTCATCGTTACTGTAATCTCCTTACCTGTCACTTAGTTCAACTAAGGATAAAGAAGAGACTAATTATGCTATCCAACGCTATTCCTTTCGAAGAGGTCAGTATTTGGCCAGAAAATCCTAATGTTCTCCTAATGGGTTGTTATGCATGTCTAGTTTAAAATTTCAAGTCATATATTTAATTAGATCCACTTTAAAGTGTTCAATCATTTCAATAAATCACATAAATACAAGTTAGAACAACAATCAAAATCATATCTTCAAACTTAGAAACAAGTACATACACATAGTTAACTATCTAATAAACACAATCATGTACAATTTTAAGCCTCCAACTACCACAATTTAATACTCCTAAATACAGCAACGTATTAACCCTAATTTACTTGGTATATTTAGTCGCTCATTCAACCAATCGCATGTCGACTTATAATCATGTGTCCTATAATATATAATATAAATGTGTTTTTAGTATTTATATTTTGATGATATGTATATATATATACTCTAGGTTATGATTTAACCTAACTCTTTCCATATACATTATAGTTATTATTAATTCATCCTAGGTTAGTTTAGGGCTTGGTTTCCGAATTTGCTTCAAATTTAGGTTTTAAAACGGTTCCAATTAAGGATATTATACGTAAAACCTAAAAATATGATCTGAACACAAATGTGAAATTCATCACATTAGACTTAAGTATCCTAATTATCACTTTTGGTTTTAAATTAGTATTCTATTTTACCCAGTACACTTAAATCCTTATTAGTGTATCGAACTTACTCCTAATGTGAGAAAATTTTACATTTTTCATATAGTTACAAAAATTTAAGTCTCTTACCAGATTTTATATATATTCCTATTATTAGTAAATATCAATTTTTATTCTAACATTTTCTATTTATTATATTTTCAATTTTTGCATATTATGTATCATTACCTATTAGGTACATAATACACATCTAATATTTCTATCACTCCAAATATTATCTCTCAATATCACTTAACATTTCAAAATATCTAAATTCATTCCAAATCAGATTTTACACCTAAATACCCTAAATTACAAAATTAACTTAAAATTAACTTAAAATTTACTATTTTCACTTATTACATATTTACTACATAATATTGTAATAATTACATCTAACACCCTAAATACTACAAATATCATACTTCATCAAATTTCAACATCCTAAAACATATAATTATGTACTAAATCAGTAATTATCTATTTAATTGCCTAATTATCTATTTAATTAACCCAAAATTTCCATTTTATGCATCTTTTTAAGGCCTAAAAATTATCTAAAAATTTAGAAAATTAATATTTGAAAAAGGGCTTCACAGAACTGTTCTATAACCCCTATGTAGTCTACATAAAAATTTTGGGCTCAAAACTATACTCCTAAGGTTATTTATTTATATATCGAAACATATTCGGTTTTACATGATTTCTTAAACACCATATGTCACGGGATATATTTTTATCAAAATAATATTTTTCCTAAAAACTAAATACAAAAATATTCCATAATACCAAATTTGATCATTTTCTAAGCATATTTAATATTTTTAACAAAATAGGTAAAATCAAAGAAAAAATTGAACTCACCAGAACTGATAGCAACGGCCACCAAGGCCTTATCATCCAGCTTGAGCGCTGCCACCACCATGTGGTGGTGGTGGTGGCTGTCTACTCTCACATGATCGTCTTATTAGGGATCTTCTCTAAAGCCTTAAATGCACAAATTTTTGTAATTTTTTTAAAACCCTAATTTTCCCTTTGTTTTCAACTCTCTCTAATTTTCTACAATTTCAAACATCTCAAATGAGCTTCTCTAAAATTTTGAATATTTATAGAGCTCTTAGGGATTTTTTGTGCATTAAATTAATGTGACAATTGCCTTATCTCATCTTATCTATTTTTCATTTTCTATTTGTTACATTTTGATTGGTTAATTTTATTTCTCCATTTCCAAGTTGCCACGACCACTTTTTGGAGATTTTCTTGATTTTTCCTTAATTATTCACATATTTTCTTTAATTATTTAACATTATTTTAGCCTATTTCATGTATCTTAAGTAATTATATGTATTTCTACCTACATGTAAATACACATTAGGCCTCGAAAAAGTGAAGTCATAACTGTCTCACCATGTGAACTATCCTAAGATAGAAACTGTCCTCACAACTATTATTTTAGACCTAGTTCATATAAGGCATATTTGACTCTACCCCTTTGAAGCATCTAATTCAATACCTATTTGATATAAACCTGTGGAGTAATCTTTTAAAATAATTTGTAATAATAAACTTGTTATTTGATCTCATAAAAGAGTAGTAATAGTAAATCCCACAAGTATTTGTCATTTCATATACAGACCAAAATATTGAAAACTACTAAACCCTTCGAGAAGTCTTGTGTAGTTTTCCTTAAAAAACAAAAAATTAATACTAAGGGCAATAATCAGTCATTTCTTGTTGTATCTCACTCCTTGTCCCAATTTACTAGGGTTTTGGTGTTGGGTAGGCACTTATAAGCCATTTAGAATCTGCAAAACAAACTACAGAGAAATGAACAACAACTTACTCAGTAAGTGGGGTGAAGACAGAAATATGCACTCAGTACATCACAAATAGAGTTTTCAATCAAGTTGGTTAGATACAGTGTATGTACAAGAAAATGCCATTGCACGACGTTATTCGGTTCATTGTGAGATCAGAGAAATTTCATCCGCTCTAATTCGGGTTAAAGAGATTAACGTCATACACTCACGGATCGATATCAAACCAGGGCTTGTGCAATAAAGAATACTCTCCTCTAGTGATCACCTTTAAACTATGGCTCCCAATCTTGTCGTGATCTCCTCTCCTATAACTTAGTTTAGCTAAGAGTGAGGAAATGACCATTTCAGCTATCCTTATCGAAAGGAGTCCGTGTTTGGCTTAAGAATCCTAATCATTACCCCTAATGGGTTACAATGCATATTAAATTAGATATTAAGCTAAGTTTGAGTTAGTTCTTCTTTTTAAGATGATCAACCAAGCTCAAACAATTTAATAATAATATTCATAGAACATTTATATCATAGAGCTTAGCTCCCATTATAGCAAATTGAAACCCAACCACAAGCGTTATATACACACCAACAGCTAACTATAATCATAAGCCAATACATACCAAAGTTTCCAGATATTCTAAAATAATATCCCAAAATGCGGTAAAACATTGATCCCGCTTACTCGTCCTGACACTCACTTTGAAAAACTCGTGTTGTCAACGGTCTGATCACTGGGAGACTCTATATATACAAAATCTAAATTTAGTTTTCGTAATGGTTACGAAAACATTAGAATCTTATCTAAAGCAACTATATATATAAAGTATATTATCATTTTCCTTATATAATAATATATAGTTTCATTATATCGATCGAGTTAAGTTATTAAGTATTAATAATGTACGCAATTATACTATTACGTATAATATATCATTCCAATTGTATCAAAACGTACTTTTAGTCGTTTAAATCGCGTTTCGATTACTGTAGAGTTATAATAATACGTAAATTAGTAATATTGTAAAGATATAGGTTATATTATCTAGGTTTATCTAATTTTAGTAAAAATAATATCGTTAGGTTCGTACAGACTTAATGATACATATTGTAAGTCTTAATTTCTAGAGATGACTTTTAATTAGTAATTCGAGTTTTTAACACAATTATACATATTTAATCAAATATTATCGTACTATACGTATTTTATATTGTTAAATCATATTTTACCTAATTTTCAATACAACCCATAATATAGGTATTATCTAACCTTAATACCTCTATAATGTATCCTAGTTAATGAAATATCATTAAATATATTAAAAAATATAATTTTTATCCAATTTGACCAGTACACAAATAGATAGTTTTTATTCAACTATTTATCATATTTTAACCTATTATTACTAGAATTAGGTATTAATTCGTTATTCAAGCTATTTTATTACATAAATTCATAATAAATAGCTCGGGTAACCAAATAATTCCCCGAAAATTTTTATAAACTGCTAAAAATATGTAAAATTTAGCTAGTACTTAGTTTCAAGTTTTCGATCTATCGCCTATATATTCAAAATTACAATTTTACCTCTAAATTATACTTAATTACCTAAATATGATTCTTTTTATACAAAATTATTTTCAACCTATCCTAACATCATTATACTTCATTAGAAATCAGTATAGGTCAATTTCACTATTTAATTTCATAAATCCTATTTATTTAACATTTTCAACTTAATTTTGAGCTATTTTTAGGCCAAAAAATACAATAAATATTAAAAATATTCAAATAAAAAATCGGGCTACATAGAAATCATCTATATATTATAAGTATCTTACACAAAAATTTTGAGCTAGAAACTACATCATTTAGCATATTTATTTTAAATTTCAAATTTTAAATGAATAGTACATTTATTAAGCAAGTATATTAAATATTTCTAATTTTGTTAAAATAAATTTAAAAAATGAAAGTACATCTAAAATAACCTAGAAATTAATTTTTTCATATTTTTCCTAATTAATTTAATATTTTTTCAAAAACAAAAAAAAAAAACATGGTAGAAACTCGAAACTTGAGTTCATTAAAGTTTCGACCACTATTGGCCAGAGAGAGGTTGTCGGCCAGCCTAGTCGGTAGTGGCTCTATTAGGTGGCGATGGTGGCGGTGCTCTACATCAAGTCATCAAATGGTCGGGAAACTGTCCTAGCTTGATCCTTATTCTATTTTTGTTCTAATTTTTTTCTATTTTCCTTTGATTTTTTTCTAATTTTTCCTTTCTGTAATTTAAGTTCCTAAACATGTATTTGTTATAAGGGAGTCTTATTTATAGTAGTTAGGGTTGGTTGGATTTTTTTCTTAATTATTAAGTAATTTATTTTAATATTTTTCTTGAAAAACAAAAAGTATGAGGTGACAAATTGTTAATGATTCACTTTTGAGTCATCATTTCCAACTGTTGTTGAAGTGCCATGTGGATTCCAACTGTTCCCACATCATTTGGGTAAGTTTTGGTTAAATTTTAGTGTAATTTTAGTAATATTTAAATACTTTAAGTATATTTAATTATTATATTAATATACGTGTATATATACACTATATGTGTAACACACATAATGAGTAATTATATACATATAATCATGTTTCTAACATGTCTTTTATTTTTAAGATATTTTTCCTATTTAGTTTTTGCAAATTTAACGCTTATTATGTATAATTATATAGTTTTAGATTAATTTACGGGTATATTTATTATATATACCGGATATACTCATAAAAATACATATATACTCATATAGTATATTATACTATATTATTTTCTTTTATTGCCTAATTAACTTCTTTTTAAGTCTTCGTCGTATTCCGAGCTCAGTTTTAGGGGTTTCGATCATTTTTACACTATATTAAGTAATCATACTTCTAGGGATAAAATCGAGATTTTGGGTAATTATTTTCAAAATCTAACTTCACTAAATCACTTCAACTAACTTTTTTATCTTAATCGTAAAGTTTAGGTTCAATCGAATAACTTTTCCCAAAAATCTTAAATTTAGGTATAGTTGCTCTAAACTTAACTTTAGGGTCTTATATGGAACAAATTCTCACTATCTTGATTATATTCTTAATATTTTATTATATTTTTTACTTTCACATGTACGAAGATTCCTCAATTAGGGTTATTATATTTCTCGTAAGCTTTTAGCTTACTCTATTTATTGATCCTAATCATACAAGGACGGGGTTTTATCGTAATACTTAGATGTTCATGTTTTGATTGATAATTTATGGGATATTCCAATACATATATGCTATAAATAAATACTCCTAAATATTATTTAAGTTATTTTATGATTTTTAGTATGCATATAATTTATCTTTAGCGATTCGTTAGTTATCGAAATGTATTTTACGTATTTTCGATAAATAAAAGGTAATATAATTAAAATTTGGAAATTTTGTATTTTTTTATTTTATTACTTATTTTCTTAAATTTGAGCTTACGAGATCACTTTTACTAATAATTCTATTTTTATCGTAAAATTTTGAGTTGAATCGGACAATTTATTCGATCACCCTAAATTTTACGAGCCAAATCCTGAATAGTTGATTGTGGGTCTTACGGTTATCATCATTTTACTAAGGATTTCTTAGGTTTTAGGGTTAAAACAAATTTGAAACTCCTTGTTGGTAGCTCATTTCATTTAGGTTGATAGCATTTTGCATTTAAGGAGTTTTTCCATTCATTTCAAGTAGGTTCTCTTCATCTTTCCTCTTTTTTTTATAGATTAAAGTTGGTTTCTTGAAGCTTATTGGTAGATTTGAGGTTTTGAGTTGGTGATTGATACAAAATTTGTAGTTTAGATGGTGTAAAATGTGTTATATTGGTAGATTAATAAGTAATCAAAGTGTATTTGAAGAGAGATTGAAGAAAAAATTGGATTTAAATTGATTTGAGAATGGAATTTAAATATTTATTCACTATTCTGGTTTGAACCGTGGGGTTGATCCCAATGGAACTGTAAAACCGGTTGTAACTAGTCATCTGGTCATAGAAAACTGGTAAGGACTAATCAACTGATTCCCTTGAACCGTACAAATAGTTCACACCAGAAAAATTAATCAAGTTTTCTTTCATTCCACTTTCTTAAGTCAATTTCCTTGTGTTCTAACCTATTTCCTAAGGCATATTTTATACTCTAAAACCATTTTTGAGCATCTTAAATATTATAACTCGTTTATAAACATGTTCTACAAAGAATCAAATTTTATTTTGAAACTTTCTTTTTAAACCTCTAGATACTCATCCTAAGCATTTTAACCATTCCTTTCCTAAACCAAGGTTTGACCTTTACCCTCTTATTTAGCTTTAGTTACTCTTATAATCTTAAAATAAGATAAGAGTTTAGGGAAACTTTAGGAAGTGTTATCTAAAGACGGATTAGGTTACTTAAGGTATTTGAATTAGATTGACTTGAATGAAAGATTGAGATAAGGTTATTGTTAAAATTGCCAAGTTATTAGGTTCAGGTTTCATGATTGGTTCAAATTTGACTTTTTAGATACGTAGTGCATGCTTGTTACTTATGCTTGTTAAGGTAGTGAGAAATAAATTGAACTAATCCATATTCAACTTAAAATGCTACTTGTTGATTGTGCCTATCATGACGCATCCTTTAGTAAAAAAGGGTAATTGCTGATCATATGCATGGATTCCCTAATGAACTTTCATATAAGAGGACATAATTAGATCTAGTGTTTCCCAATTTCCAGGTGTTGGTCATTAGACCTCCATCGTAGTATGTAGTAGTAAATTAAAAGACTTATATTTTATTCTATCTACCTATTTATGCAAGAGATCATGCCAGGGTGGGATCATAAGTATCCTTTATTTTTGTAAACTTAAATTCAAGATAATTAACCTATTATTTGTTATATTCCTATATTAAATGAATGTGAATGACTAGTTTGGTATCTGTTTGTATATGTGCACAATGTACTAGGCTTCAACTCATTCTCTCATTTTTACAACTGCAAGTATTAAGACAAAGTTTGTTGTTTACATTGTAATCAGGAATACTACTAGCATGTGGGGTTTGAGAGGTACTTATAATTTTGTCTTGGTGGGTTATGAATGATTAATGGAGCTAAATGTTAATATATGGTTTAGGTCCATTTTTAGGCCTCTTTTGTATGAGATGTGAATATTGTTTTGAAGTATGATTATTATAGAGATAACTCACCTATAAGTTGTTTAGGTTGTAATAGTTTATCTAAATTGTGGAAATTTACTCAATTATGAGTTGTTTAGGTTGTTATAGTTTGTCTAAGTTGTGAAAGTTTATTTTGTTGTACTAATGACAATTACAAAAGTTGATTTTGGATATCATAGTTAGTTTTAAAGTCTTAACATGTCATTTAAAAATTAAGAATATGTAGCAAATCATGACGCCCTTAAGTTTCGGGGTGTTAGAAGAACTATCATATAATTGATCCATCTTACTACATAAGTCACAATGAACAATTTTTTTGGTGAACAATCCAGGCTTATGCTTATCACATAATCAACCACTTAATTACAAAACATTAAAAAGGAAAAGAGAAAAATTCCCTTGTCAAACAAAAAAAAATTAAAGGATCAAAAAAGTTAATTTTTATAGAATGATGGTACATTTGAGTTTAATTGAAATCTCAATAAAAAAAAAATTAAAAGGCGACTATAAAAAATTCGAAGGAATTTCATTACTTGTGTTTTGTTTAAGTCTCTAAAATTACACTAAAAATAAGACTCGTGTGTGCAAGTTGCAATCTTCATCTATTGCCTCAAAAATACTCATTTTTATTTTTACTTTTTTAGTTAAATTCCTACTCTAAATCTCCAAACCCTATTGGCTCAAAATCAAAATTTTTGTAAAAGTGAATAAAAGTTCAAGTTTTCCAAGAGCGCTAATGGAATCCAATATTTTAACAATAACATATCTGGCTATTTTAGGATAAATATGAAATGAGTAGTATAATAAATGAAGAAAATACAACAAAATTGAAATCATAGTAAAAAGATTAAGAGAACCCTATTTATTAGAACTGAATACCTAGATGTGCTTTAGACTCTAACCATAATGATTCTTGTCTAGCAATATAAATGAGAGGAGAGGGAGTCTTTTTATCATTGAAAATGTCAAATAATTAATCCATCTTAGCAGTGGTGCACACTTTTTTTTTTTTTTTCAATCAAGCTAGGCTCAAGCTTGTCAAACAAAAATATATATATTAAAAGAAGAAGAGGAATTTTGAATGTCAAACAATAAAGAAAAAAAAATAAAGATTGTAAAATTTAATTTTTATAGGATGAGAGCACTTGGAGTTAAATTGAATTCTCAATAAAAAAAAAATTAAAAGATCAATATAAAAAATTCAGAAGATTTGTTATGCCTACGTTTGGTTTAAACCATCTTTATTTTCTCATTTACTTTCTCCTCATATGGCATTCTAATATGCATATAAGGAAGAAAACTCACGCATTTTTTTTTTTTTAAGAAGGAGATGGAAGGGAGAGGGTTGAAACGCACTCAAAGGTATGGCATTTCCCATTAAATATCAGCTTTGAAAATGACAATATAAGCACAGAAGAAATGAGACAACAGATGTGTTGCAAGTGGGAGAGGAAATAAAATTACCTTTTCGCCCCTCATATATTAAAGCTAAACTATAATAACATACGTTTTAGTTACTTTTTCAAATACTTTCAGGGGGTAAAATCCAAATGGGAGACGTGAAGTCCCAAAACCCAAGTTCTGACTTAAATAACATAGATAACACACTACATGTGCATTAATTAGTTTCAACTTTTATCTACAGAGCGGTTCGACAGATTCCCTAAATTGGGAGTATGGAAAAATGTAGGTGAATGCAGTGTAGCCTTTGTGAAATGTTTAGAAAAACGGAGCATTGATGGAACATGTAATTGGGAGTACAAAATTGCCTCCTCCCACTTCCATTTGTACAGGGAACCTACATTGACTGCTCCACAGACCAAGGCCAAAAGGAATCCCCGAAACTGTTTAGGTACAGAAGGGATAACCTGGGTGGGAATGCAAATGCCATGACCATTCCTCGACAATTTCAGTCAGTTTATCCGAGTCTAGATATCCATCGAACAGAGTAATATAAAGTCTGGGTAAAGAACAAAAAGGAACAAAACCTCTTTTCGCCAACATACTTGGATATGCATTTAAATGAACCACGGTGTAGCAGGAATACACTGTTATTCTACATCAATGGCCACATCCAAGATACAAATTATTGACACCCCAAAACAGCCCGTGACTATCAGATGTCAAACAGCAAAAACTGAAACCATCACCAATTTACAGACACCTAGCACCTAAACCCACTGAAACTATGATATCAGGTCACTCATCCCTTGATGCTTGCTGCTATCTATTTGTTGCAAGGAGAAACCTATACCGCCCAAAATGGCTTTCGCACTGGCATTGCAGTAGACTTGCTATCAAGTGGTTCTCCACTCGTGTCATCAGGGTCATCGTCGTCGTCCCCATACTCCATCAGCTTAACTAATGTGTCTGCAAAAATGGCGGTACAAAAATGGCAGGATAAAATACCATGAATTTGAATAGAAGAAATGATGTCCACTTAAAAGGGCAAAAGAAAAGAATTGGAAACAAAAAAGATTCCTTCCGCTATATGGAGAGAATCAGAAGGCATTTAAGTTTTGATGCGGTCAACTTTTGGCCATCAACACTAACATAACTAAATGGTTAAAGTTTAACCCTCATTCTACTTACCAGGGACAGGATCATGTCCTTTCTCATTAAAACCATTTCTCTTCTCTGGCTCTTTATTGACAGGTTGTGAGCTTGAACAGAACTTGGGAGGTGGAGGTGGGGGTGGCATGCTTCTTGGAGGAGGAGGTAACATTCCATTGGAAGATTGGAGGCCTATCTTCTTTGGGGGTGGAAAGCTTGCAACATTACTACTCTCTACACCTGTGAATCCTGCCTTTGACCTCAGCACTTCTAATTCCTACAAGCAGATTGAACAAACAAGACCAAATATTTAATAGTAGACAAATCTACTTTCAGAGTCACCCCATTAATGTTTGAAATCTCTGTATCCTTCTAAAATAAATAGTCAACAAGACGAAGTTCAGCTGCTATGTAAAGTGTTAATATAAATACTTCTTTCCATGTTAGTCATACAAGACCAGGGATGTCAAGTAAAGGTGTTCCTTCAGATAAATCAACACATGCTACACGTTTTCCAATTAAGCAACTTCCCTAGCACATATTAAAACTGACTTCTTCAGGCAGTCTACCATAGCAGATAACTGATATTGATTTCCAATCTGTAGAATTGATCATAGAATACATTCAATTATCAAGAGGTGACAACTGGAATTTCCACATCAGCACACTGTTACAGGATCTATTTTTAAAATTCATTTTCAGGCTTGTTAATAGAGAGAACCCGATGATCTCTTAATTAGGGCTGCTTGTTCTAGAGAGAACCCTACAACCTACTTTAGATATACTGAATTTTCTGAAAATGATAGGACTTGTATTCATTTTCTTCCTTTCTAATACATATATTACTGATCACAACACTGCACACAACTCACCACACAAGTACACACAAACCACAGCTAATAAATTACAGCACACACAGAAATTACAAACACTTTACAGGAATTGAAACACCATGGTACACATTCCCAGCTTCTTATTCTTCTTGTGTGAATACATTTTCTCCAAAGGAATTTTCGACATTCTCTTGTTGCTTTTAATTCATGCATAACACACACCTAAAAGACTAAAGAGCTAATGATTGACTAGGTATTCATTGTACAGGAATATATGGTCCAAATAATTTATCATGAAGCAGATTAAAAGCTAGATAAGCAAACAACAGATTTTTTTCCATGGGAAATGCAGAAAAAATAATTTTAATGCTGAAAAAGAATGTCAAGTGATTTTAATTATATATATCATCAGACGCTATAAATAGAAAAGCTTGCAATACTGGATCCCACAGAAAAAAGAATTTGAAAAACCTACTGTGGCAAAATCACTACCCTGAAAGTTGCACACTCTGCCAATGGACAAGAAAGAAAGCAGCCAACTTCATCAAAGAAACCGACTTAAGTATATTATGTGAAAAGGATAAATAAGAAACAAGAGCAAAATAAATTTAGTATTGGTCATATATTAGAGCTTCCAGTTTGAGGCCATCATGCAATCCCCATATAAGCCATGATCCAAAGGACCCTGTTACACATAAACCAATTGTCCTACATGGAAGTCCAGAATCTGGCTGTTAGCTTCAAAGGTCAGAGAAAATACCTGGAATAGGAAGTAGCAAAGTCAGTGTCAAGAAAAAAATGGCAGGAAAAGAAACGTCTCAATAAGCAGTGATAATCGCAAAGGGTGGAAAGACAGATATTGTGCACCTTGCTTTCCAGTATTTCCTAGATGATATGATTACAGTAAGCTAATTATAATATAAATAAAACTGCTATGTCCATTTTCTCATTAATGACCAATGACATGATCAAATACATATGGGTATTCTTCATTCCATATGAATAGAAATCTTTTAAATCGGTGCAAAAAAATAAATAAATAAATAAAATTGAGAAATGTTGCAAATACTACCTGAACTATTGTCAAAAGTTCAATTTCCTACCTGAATTTTCAACTTGTTAAATTCAGTATCAAATTGAAACTTTTCTGGTTATCGCTACTACCTACTATATATACATATGACACATGTTTGTTTAGTGACTAAATTAAGTAGGTAGTAATGATGAACGAAAAGTTTCAGCTAAGTACCAAATTTGACAAAATAAAAACTCATATAGTAAATTGAACCTTTTACCAAAGTTCAAATACTATTAGCAACATTGTCCCAAAAAAAAAATTTCTTCTAAATCTTGTTTCTGATTTACATAATAGTGATCTTTTTGTCCAATTCAATTGTTTACTGAGTAAAGGAAACAACATTGGCAGCTAAAAAGAACTCAAATCTACCAAACAATTTCACTGCTGATGGAGCCCCTGGTTGTATATGCTCCCCTTGTTAGGACTCCAGAAATTGAAATTGTAGGAAGTGTGTATATATTAACATTACTCTATAGTTAAATTCATATTGGCATATTGAGGGACCAACATTTGAAGTGAATTTGACAATCTTAAAAGAAATTAAATAGACTCAAACAACATATTAACAAGTAGGCGTGAATCAGAGAATTGAAATAAGATACAAGATTTTTTTCTGCCTATTTTTTAATTGGAACAGAAGGGCTGATTCCAATCATTACAAAAGGTGGAATACCTCTGGCAGTTTGCTAGTACTGCTAGGAAAATTAACAAAGACATTTAGCTCTTTCTAGGCAATTAAGCAACTACAGCCTGCTCGGAAAAATGACAGTTCTTTTTTTGATAATTGGCATTAGTCCACTACAGTTCTTAGTACACTCATCTAGTTTCTTCTCTAATTTAAAAAGGTGGACAGAAATTATCAATTGAGGGGTTAAGAAGACATTGCAAAACTATAGCAGTAGACAAAGAAGTATGATTTAATTCACCTTTACCTGATTCCTCGCTGGACCTCTAGGTTTAAGTGGTAATTCCTGAAACTTCCTTTTCGGTGGAAGCCGTTTCTCCTTCTCGGAAGCAGAGCTTGTACTTGATGTAGAAGCTGAGGTTGATGCTGCCATCACTGGCACAACAGTAGAAGTAGCAGAAGTGGAATGCCTAAGAGCCAATGCAACTTGCTGCAAAGGTGTAGCCTGAGGATATATTCCTTCATATCCTCTATAAGTAGTTCCTCCAGATAACACAGGCCGAGGATAATGGACTCCAGTTGACTGGGTATGACCACTAGTAGATACAATCCCACTTTGAGCCACTGGACCCAGTGGAGAAGCAGAACTAACAGTGGAAGCAGTAATTAAAGACACCGCTGGAGCAATAATGGACCCATCAGCTTCCTTCAGAACAGGAATTGAAGTATCTGGTTTAACCACATTCACAGAGTTCTGCATAACAGCCAATTGTTCTGGAGGAGGAAAAGCACTATAGACCTTGCGTGAAGATCTGAGAGAGATGCAAACATAAGAGTCACACTACAAGATATGTCAAACCACCACAAGGATTAAGGACAAACAAAATACCAACTATAGCAATTTGATAAAAAATGTGCAGCCAAACAGAACTCCAAACTTGATCAAAGCACTGAATCTAGGACAAAGTCCAATCTATAGATAGAACTTATTGGACCACAGAGAGCTGGGTTTCATAAAAGAGCTATTGATGATAGAAAATTGACAACATTCTCCAGCAAGTTCATATAAAAAAAAAAAATGAAAATCAGGTCTGACAACAGTTATTCCTTAGTGTTATAGCAAAGATGGCATGCAGTGTCTGATCTTCGCAATCACCACTTAAATGTAGTAAAGTACAAAGGAGGGACATGTTATAAGAAGCCTTGGCATTTCAGAAGAGCATGCTATCAAAATCATCAGTAGACTAAAATTTATGCATTTCCCACTCAATTTATGAGAAGTATATTCATATAGGTGTCATTAAATAATATCTCATTACAACAAACCTCAAAAAAGCAACTGATCATGAATCACATCTATCAACGATGATCAACATACAAAACCAACATTAACAGTATATTAGGAAGAGACACCATATAAAGGAATCTGAGCTCAGGTAAAAGCTTTAAGCTTGATGAAAAAAATTCTCGAACAAACGAGCAAGAAAAATAAATTTGACCCCCATCATTGTTTAACATGACATAAAATCATAAAACCTCCAAAATTATCACATAACTAAAATCTTATTGAGCATCACCGAAGTACCTTGGGACACCAAATTCAACACTAATTGTATCCAGAAGGTGTTCAGCAAGACGCTTTGCATCTTCAAGGCTTTTTTGATTATTACTTGATAAGAACAAGTGCAATGGCTGCTGTACTTCTACAAGAAGCAGGCAAAGATAATAAAGTTACTCAAGTCAACAGTAACACACATAGCTAGGAATTGAGCAGCATGACCACCAGAAAAATACCTTCTTCACTGTCTAATGAAGCCCCAGAGCCATGCCCCCTCAGTAAGACAGTTGCTCCTGTTTCATTCATAATGTGATTTATGTACTGGTCCTGCATTGCAAAACCAACCACCACCAACACAAAAAATTCTCTCCCAGTTGTATGGAGAATGTCAGAGAGAGCTTCAAATATTAGAACCTCTTGTCTTGATGATGATCAAAAGAAACTTGAAAAAGGAAATGACAAAGGAAAAGGGAGAAAATGAAAACACTAGACACAGCAGCTTCAGAGTTATTTATTTGATTTTTTAAATCCAAACAATGACTTATCAAATACCTTGTCATAACAAAGAGATACATAAGAAACTGAGAACAAAATAAACCCACATTTGGTCCATGAATCCGAGCAGCAATGTTGAGCAGAGGATCTACATCAAAGCCAAGATATACAGATGTGCTCAGGGCCTGAGTAATCTGAAGCAACCACAAAATTTATTATAGATGCAGCACCTAAGTTAGTGCTATATCTTAAAAGAAGTGAGCAATGCCTTGAGGACTACCTTCATTCCATTACTTAAAATAGGATGAAAAGTAGGCAATTGAGCATTAGGACCCTGTTTCAGCAACTCTTCAACCATTGCAGCAGCTCGGTCGACTGCTTTTATTCTTTCAGCAATCTCTTTCAACTGTATATAAGATATATCAAAAACCAAAATGCACTGAACAAAACATAAAAGCATAATCTTCTATTAAGAGGTGGGAAGAGACAATCTAGTTTCTAGGATAGTAGATCCAGCACAATCAAAGAGCATCTAATTGAAAAGACAGAAGGATAGTGAAGAGTGACCCCAGATAGAACGCTGTTATTGGTGCAGAAGTTTAATAGAAATTCACACCCTGATCTAGAATGAATTAATCTTTATCTTAGATTTCCTCCCTATTTAAATTTAAATATTGCATTTAAATTATAATGCAAGGCACCAAATAACAGTGTTATCTGAACTTGGAAAAGTGAAATTCAAGAAGCCAACACTGAATAACTCTGAAATGCAACTCTTATAACACAAGGTTTAACCAGAATATGTACTTACATGAGCACCTGCAGAAATATGAAGATATAATGGCTTTTCACCATCAGCTGGTGCATTCGGTGGCCGGTACTTGCCCCTGCAATATTATTTCACTTATCAACATAATTCTTTCTGAAGATAATTTGCTTGAGCATCTTAACACCTAGCTTATTGAGTGGAATAGCACAAAACGAATTCCATCCTTCTCAAGCAACGACTAAGCTATCCAACCATAGCAGCCTTAAATAGAATTCACAATGGATGTTATAGTATCTAAGTGGCTCAGCTTCTGGGCAGTTTTTATTGGCTTTTTGGCACTGGATGGAGAGCTCAAGAATATATATGAAAAAGATTAAAGTGAAAATCCACACACACCACCATCTATTAATACAACAACTAAGATATTCCAATAAAGGTAGACTTTTTACAACACCCAAGATATTCCAACAAAGGTATACTTTTTCACCTTTTCTTTTCATTTTAACAGAAAGAACAAAAAAACCTTTTATTCTCACAGTCGTCTCTTATGAGAATAAACAAATCCATGCTTCCCAGTCTTCTTCATCACTGACCATCTTTACTATAATTACTATTAATTTTCATAACTATTTTTAATACTTTTATTATATCTAATTTAAATATTTAAACATCATATTTCAAATAGAAAAGATAAAGATAAGAACATAAGATAGTAACAACAAAACAGAATCCAAGTGGTTCCTTAAACTGATTGTCTAGTATTCAAAAAGCATGTATTCAACTTCCATTTCCAGTGCAATCCCTGGGGTTATATTGTTAATTACTAGTCACCAATCTCCTTAGATTCTCCTCTGTGTACACAATACTATAAAATGCATTACAGTTGCAATCAATAAATAGAATACCTCGTAATGACCACAGCTCCCGTGCAATTCTGAATCTGCAAGATAGATGCACACCAGTCAATCTCTCACTAGAGAAGGAAAATTCCCCTTACCTATACCAAAGGAAAAAATTATCATTACCTCTTCCTGTGTCTGCCGTTTTGTAAGCTTGTAGCGAATAGATGTCTCAGCATCATTTATGACAATTTCTCGAGCTATTACTAAGTCCTCTTGTGGTTGTGGTTTTGGCTAAACATGAAAATGCAATCATTACACATGCAAGGGCATGAAAACCATAAAATTTGTATGTGCACCACAACATGTGCGCATGAAAATAGAGAAAAGAGGAACTTTATAGCAGACAAGAAGTATGGGCTTTAATGTGAAAAAAGTAACTTTTGTCATTAGAGACATTAAGCTAAGAGCAAGAGTAACCCATAACAAATATCTTACACAATCTGATATCCCTAGTGATTTTTTTATAGAGTATTTAAATGATGGACCTCTAGGTCTCAAAAACGATATAGTTGCATTCCCACCTAATATGATCCTTGTTAGTATTATAGTATTAGTGCTATAGGTGTATTGTGTAGTGTACTAAAGGATAGTAGACTAAGTGGAGTGGCATTATTGTAAATAGAAGGAAGTGGAGTATTATAAATAAGAGCTGGGAGTGAAAGTAGGGAAGCAAGATATTTTGCTAAGTGTCATTAATTGTGGTGAGCATTAGTGCTCATGTATGAGCTTTAGCTGATGGACTTTCCTCTTGAAGGTATTAGGGTTTTGTAATCAATTTCTTTCATAAAAATCAACATAAGAAATTAGTTTTCACCATTCTTCATCTCATGGTTGATAACACCACCTATGTGATGAACGATGAGACAAGACTACATTATTTTAGAAAGAAGATCAAGGACCTATCTGTTATTAAATATTACAGGAAGTTCATTTTTACAGCTAATGTAATAATTATCTGACTGAAAGAGTAAATAAAGTACAAAGGTTGGATCTTATGGCCAAATGAAAGAAACATGTTTTCACCTTTCAGAGGACTTTTCGTCATTAATGCTTAATAAAATGGCAGTAACACTTGATATGATAAAGTTTCAGACCCCAAATGAAAGAAACATGTTTTCACCTTTCAGAGGACTTTTCTTCATTAATGATTAATAAAATGGCAGTAATATGATAAAGTTTCAGACCTCATAAAAGAAAAAAGTTTCAAATGATCAAAGAACCATTATTTGCAATAGTAAACATTTCTTGTAAAACTTCTTTGCACCACTTTTATTCTCAAATCTGAGCAACTAGATGTTTTCACACGTGTCATTTCGTATTTAATCACTTTGAATTCCATGTATATCTCAAAGGTTACACTTTACAATATTATATTGAGAAACTATATGGTTGTACGAAGATTTTTTTTCAATTATTGTTATAGTTGCTCTGATGAAGACATTAGAACCTGTTTGATCATTTATATGTGGTCTAGAGAGGATAACTTTAATGTATCTAGCCGTTCAGCTTTAACATGCTCCTCTGGAAAAGACCGATTTTGGTATAAGTTGTATACTCACTATGATGTCATAAAACAAATTTCGGAATCCACATCATGTTGAGCAGAAAAATTTAAAAGCACAATTAACGAAATTTGACTCAATTCCTTTGTGTGCAAATTTGAAAAACAACAGCAATGATATCATGATCATATCTTCCAGAATACCATATTACTAGAGGTGACAGGCAAGCAAAAAGCGATATTTTGCAATGACATAAAAACAGCATCACTGACAGGACCAACACTCAAGCCATATTCCACCACCCACTCGGCTGATAACCCAAATAACAGATAAACAAACAATAAATATCTTTAACTAAATCTATCAGCCATCGCAATCTTACAATCCATTCCTCCTTCCATTTAGCGAACATACATCGCATGTCCGCATAAGGTCTAAAGCACGTTCCATGTACTAAGCGAAACTATAAGATTCTCGTAATCCACACTTGATGATGCATTTTTATGAAATCAACAAAGGGCATTCAACCACATTGACCAAGACATTTACTTTTCTTAAACATACAATCAAGAAGTCTAGTCTCACTTGATTTACTTTAACATCGACAGCATGCGGTATGGGGGGAGGCAGAAGCACTTGAGAAGCAGCCGCGGAACCACCGGGAATCGCATGAGCATTAGCGAAAAGAGTTGCAGGCACAGGAGCAACGGGAGGGACCGGGAAGCTGGCCCCGGAGGCCAGAACGCCTGCTAACAATGACTCCGCGGGTTGATCCCATTTCCTCTTTTTCCTAAACAACACATACCAAATTCAAATCAATCCATAATCACTAATTGCAAGAGAAAGATAACGAAATCAAGTATTAATGATGTTTATCCCCAATTTGCCTGGAGACCAAAAGGGGAAATTAGAGAAATTGAAAGGTGGAGTTTTAGGTTGTACCTTTGCCTGGTTTGTGTGTCGTCAGAAGAAACCCTAGAGGTAGTGTCTTCAGTCATTGGATGAATCTTCAGATTGCGCAATTCGAGGAATCCAGAAAAGATGGGAAATTGAATTGAAATCTAAGAATTAATTGGTCAGAATTACGAGATGTATTGCCAATATGCTCGAACGGTACTGATTAATGTGGATTTTGGCAACCATGATTATGCAGGACGGTAAAATGCGTCTTAATATATAAAATTCATTTATACAAGAACAAGCTGGAATAGCTCAGTTGGTTAGAGCGTGTGGCTGTTAACCACAAGGTCGGAGGTTCAAGCCCTCCTTCTAGCGATGTCTATAATCCTTCGTTATTTTTTATTTTTTGAAATTTCGGTATTATTTCAGCAGCTTTTAAAAATTGGGTGTTTGAATAATTGAAAATTTTGGGGGTCCAAAGATAAGAATAATTTTAAAAAAATAAATGAAAAGATAAATACGTAAAATAGTACACTCGAGCCAATAAAATCGATATCTAGAAAACATGCTTCAATTGAGTTTATAACTAAGTATATTATATTAAAACTCACTTCCAGTGAGTTTATAGCTATGTATATTATATGAAAACTCTAATCGTTGTGGTGATTTAGATAGTTTTGAAAAAGTATTTATATATAGTTTTATTAGAAAATTAATTTAGGAAGTGGTTTTTAAAATCTAAATTCCAATATTTCAATACTATTAATAATTATGACTGCTCTCTATATTTTATTGTGCTTTTTAATTCAAAAAACCTTTTTCGATTATTAGTTATATATATGTATATATATATATATATATTGAGTTCAAATATTCCATTTAATTACATACTATATATAATGTATAGTTAAATATGGGTGAATAAGTAAATTGTAGTATGGGTTTCTTTCTCTAAGATAAACAACATGAAAAAATTATTTTATATTCATATCCATTCAAATCTTTTTTATTATTTAGTACAGGCATCACATATGCACGTCTTTCTAATTTACATTTATTTGCAAAAAAGCAAAATAGTTTTTGTTACTTGGGGCACATTTTTAACCTAGCTATCAAAATTCAAATAGCACTATTATACAAAGCAACACTTTGCTCAAATCGTATTTGATATTATCCGGATGAAGTGATGCCGAGAGCATGGTGCTTTGAAGAAGAAGACTTTGGCCCAACTCTCACCAAGAGAGATTTGAACAAAACCTTGCCAGTAGCTTCACTTCTTTTAAATCAACTTTGTTTGAAATATCCTGATAAGTGTAAAAATAGGAGGCAAGTGATATTTGCTTTTTGTTTATGGGGCATTTGGCTGGAGAGGAACATAATTGTTTTTAACAATAATGAGGGCAACTCATTCCTGGAGCTTAAGGTGATGAAAGCAAAGGAGTTCTGGGCGATTATGACTAGAGAATCAAAAAGAGGAACTATGCAGTCGGATGGTGTTAGATGGATTCCACCACCTAAAAATTTCATTAAATTAAATTCAATTCAATTATGATGAGGCTTTTAAAGGAAAAGGAAGGATAGCTCGGAAGGTTGGCATGTGCTAGTGGAGGTCATTGTAAAGGAGGATTTATAACGCAAATAGCTGTTGTAAAGGAGGATCTATTAGAGTTGTAGTTATGCTCTAGAAAAGGGTTAGGAGTAATTAATTTTTGAATCTGATCCATCGTAAGCTATTGGTCTAATAACAGGATTTACTGATGATTGTGCTTATCTATCCAATGTTGTCAATTTATGCAGGTAACTATTCCAGCGAAGGAAGAAGTTAAGTCTGATGTGGACGAATGAGGAAGCTAATAATAAGTTAACCAAGTTTGAAGTGCTGTATTTCGGAAGCCAAGAAGGCTATGTTTTTTACGAACTCTTCTTATGTTTTGCAACAAGGCTTGTATCCGTGTGATAATGTATATGGAGAAACCGAGATATTAAAGCAAGTAGGGCTTAAATAGTTTCTAGTTTTAGGCCATATGCCTTAGTATGATTTAGTGTTATAGCGTAGACTTTTTAAATAATTAGCGAAAGTTGCATCCACAATGCATGTGCGAATGTAACTATTAAAATTAATGCCATTGTACTTGTAAAATATTTACATAGTTAATTACTTATAGGAAGAAAAAATACTCATTTTAAATAGATGTTACATCAATGAAAAATAAAATAAAATTATGATTTTAAGAAAAAAATAAAGTAGCTAAAGCTATAGCTTTATCACATAAACCCATTTACTGATTATCAATTTGAAAAAAAAAAAAGTAAAATTATCTCTTTAAACTCTTAGATCAATATTTAGCCAAAAAAAAAAAAAACTCCTATATCGATAATTTTTAATAGTTTCCATTGCCTAATCCGATTTCCTTCTCCGGTTTCATACCTACAGCTAAACATGTTATTAATAAATAAAGAACAGAAGTAAATATACTATTTCTGAAAAAAAAAAAAAACACAATTAAATATATTACCAAATAAATAAAAAGATAGTTCAATTATCAATAGTTTTTTTTTTCTAAAATTTTAAAAGCAAATAAGCTATTTGTAAAATAACCACAATTGAACATATCACTTGTAAATATGCGAGGTTCGATTAGAATAATCACATACATATTGCATGAGTAGCGCGCTACACATGACTTCAAAAAAGTAAAACGAAACTATTACCTTAAGAGATAATTAAGTGAGAATAAGGTAGGAAAAAGGAACAAATAATCTCAGTATCTCAAAGTAACAGACAATCTCAAAGTAACAGACAAGGCAGTCTTAGGGGATCTCAGGCATTCATCATATAGCTTAAGCAAATGAAATCAATTCTTTATCTGAATGCTATTTGATCTTAAAAAGCAGTATTTTCATAATAGAACACTTTTTTTTTTCGATCTCTCTCTCTAAAAGTCCTTTATGATAAGGAAATACTGGATATTTATAGGCTCTTGAGCATGATAACATCCGTGGGATCATCTAGGTGATCAACAGATGAGATGGCCCTTGCTTAATTCATAGTTATTTAGAATAAGCTAGTTAATGGGCCCAAAACCAGTAACCTTCCTTATAAGTGTATGAGCTTGCCTGAGAAAGGTTGAAGGCGAACAAGCCAATCTAACGATCCTTATTCTAAGCCCACCAAGCCAAATCTTCATGAATTATCTCAACACGAATTGAACTTCTTAAGCCATATCACTTAGCCCATTGAGTCAAGTCTAAATAAATAATATGTTTATCCCAATAACTAATATAACAATTTTTAGCTCTCTACATTTTGCTCCCTAACAAAAAGTCCCTTAGACACATATAAGGGTGTTTTAGGCATTTTTAAAAGTTGTTTCTTCAACTGTTATGTAGATGCACTAAATATTGACTTTACTTGCTTGATCACTTCTAATATTTACATAATCAATGCATCTCTTGGATCATCGGTAAGCTGAGTATAATATACTAGTATTTATTTTGCTACCATAGAACACATACTTCGACATGTCTTTAGATCGCATTATTGACTTATTGCTCTTATGAGATTGATTTGCCAAATAATATGTGTATAATGGCTCTTCTTAGTATTTCTTTCTTATTTTATGATCATTAGCAAAAAAAATAAAATAAAATCATTGTAGCATTTATAGGAATATAAAGCTTTCAAAACATCTCATTTAGCCATGTTATATACATATATATATTATACAAATATGGGTGTATGTATGTCTCATTCATACTTGTAAATGGAGCAGTGTTGTCGTGAAGTAGAGCGAAGCTCTGAAGTGTTGTGAAACAAAACGACAGCATTTGCCCATTGCAAAGATTGCAAGAGTTATATTACCCTATGCAGAAACGACGTTGGAGATGTGGGGGCAACGCCCCTACAAGACGGTATGGTATTTTTATTTTATTTTATTTTTAATATTATTATTTTTTATTTACATGACCCCATAATAAATATTCTCCTTAGTTACGGGTAATATCTTTATAATATCTTATCTCTAACAACAAGTATTCAACAAAGCAATTTAAATTTGTCAAATCTCAATTATATCTCCAAAGCTTATCCTTGCTACTCAAATCATCTTGGCTATAAATACAAGTGCAAGCCGTAGAGTCTTATTCCCATTCTAATTTCAAATAGCTTGCCTTCTGTCGTCGAGCACAAACCTATCAGCACTTTGTATGTAGATAATTATAAAGCTTCCTTCTTCTTCTTTTTTCCCTTTATCTTACGACTCTTGATCCTAATAGAAGATATTGCTTCCCAAACAAAGGTCGAGTACGGAACTACATCATTTCCTTGAAAAGAAAGCTAAAGAATTTTATTCTAACAAATCCTTGCCAATAATAGGTATTTCGCATGGCTATTTCTTTCCCTTCTTTTTTTCTTTTAATTATTTGTTTAAACCCATAGCTTACAGCTTTCGTGATTTTTCTCATAAGAATGTAGTGTGCATGTCATCGACGAAGGTAAACTTAACAATTATCAATCATTATAAAGGTATTTTCTTTCTTCTTTATATATATATATATATATATATTTAACTGTAGATATAATTATCTAACACTAAATTGCCAATGTATCTCTTATATCTATCACTTAATGAATGTAGATTTATTACTTAAAAAAAAAAACAAATTACATGAACTTCGATAAAAAAAGATTCAATCTTAGTTATTATCTAAGCCAAATTGATTAATGCTAATAGTTGCATAGTCCCTTTAGGGTTAGTGAAGAAAGATTCAATATTAGCATCCTATGAACGATAGAGAAAAATAAATAAATAAAAGAAAATTGAAAAAAAAAAAAAGAAGGTTTGGCTCACTTGAAGAGTAGCTCGAAATAATTTTACTCCACAAGCGTCGTGTTAATAGATTTGAACATTCCAATTTGTGTTCGAAAATAATGGATATGAAAGAGACAATTAGGGTAAAGTCATGAGGAGATAAAAAAGAATGGAAAATTAAACCAACAATCAACTGAAACATAAATGATATAGATGAACTTATAAAGAAGTTATGATTTTGATAAGTCAATCACTTCTGCACATGTTTATTTCACTTGTTGATTTTTTTTTTAAATAATAGATTCCTTGTCATGATATACCTTTTGTATGAGAATCGTTGAAAGGTGTTATTATTTATATATAACATCTCCTTGCTAAATTAGATTCCTTTTTCATTTAAATTGTTTTTTTTTTTTCATAATTTTTCCTAAGGTTACTCTTGTGTAAAGCTATTTCCATACTGAAGTTGACATGGCTTACCTCCTCCTCTTCTTCTTTTATTTTTATTTTTATTTACTTATTATTATTTTTTATTTTATTATTTTTTTTTCAAACATGGTTGTAAGCTTAAATTATATGTGATCGTGTAAAATCTTATAGAAAAGCTTTGGTAACCCACTTAAAACTTGTAATGAATGGGTCTCTTATTCTAATATCTCAACTTCAATTCTCTATACTATAGTATCTTGACTTAAAGAATACATTGATTTTATACTCTCATAGGAAAAGAGATAAAGACCAATCCAAGTCAAAGTATAGAAACAGCGAAGATGAAAGATTTACTAATGCATCAAGATGAATGTTTACTACCCATCCCGTGTCCTTAGGATAAATAGTTGGACAAGATTATATCTAAAAACATGTTCTAAGATAAAGCCAAGTACCGAAAAGCCTGTGCAACACCTCACATTGATGGTGATCTCCAATTTATCCAACGCGCGCCTCGTACTGATTCTAGAGAGACTATCAAGGGAGATTCAATGTTGCGCTTTAAAAACGAGAGAAGAGAGCTACCTCTCTCTATTACCTAATTCTCATTCTTAAAGGAGCCACCTTCTAGATATGATGATTAGATAGCACACATTGTAGAGAAGCCAGAATATATGATTTTACTAAAGAAGGCTAAAGTCCTCCGTGCTATTGCTACTTCTACTTGGTTGCAGTTCCTGCAAATGAGTGGAATGGAAGTATGGCGAGCAATCATCTCGCATTAGAGTGTTCAGACCCACACGTTTATCACTTCGTCAGGGGAGATAACTCTAACATTAGAAGACGTAGCTGTATTATTGAATCTTTGCAGCTTTAAACAAGCCGACCTTACTACCATGACAACCTCTCATAAAGAGCACCACTTTCAAACATCCTTAATGGGTGCTTTGCAAGATATTACACTAAGAAGAAGAAGAAGCCATGCTTTACTTTTTAACTTGCATACCTTTTTTAAGAATGAAGGAAGGACAGGCCTCAAGTTTTAGGTTTGGATCACGGAAAAGAGTAAGTATCGTCATGTCACTTTTTTTTTTTTAATTCAAGTGTTGTAGTTATATCTTCTACCCATACATTCTCTATCCTGTCATTGTAGGTATGAACCTTCTGCTTTTATTGTGTTTTAGCTTTCTCTATTCATATTCCTCGAAGGGCTTGAGGAAGGTATTAGTCCATGACTTTTCCTCTTGGCTCTATGCATTAACCAGGGCAAGCGATTCGCTCTAAGCCCCTTTTACTTAGGTTCACTTTACTAGCGCTTAGGCATATATCACCATGCTTCCATACGTTTGAAAAGTCGATATGTGATCATTTCACATGTAAACTTGACGTTTCTTCAAATTTTCTTTTGCGAGCAATTTCGAAGACATTTTTCTCCTCCTACCGTACAAGATTAACTCAGCTTTGCTCTTCTTAAGGCGTAAGCCTGGGTTAAGGGATCGATTGATCAGTTACTCCTACAACTCATTGACATTGAGGATGAATTCACATTCCGCCCTTATGTCAAGCAAATTGCAGGATACGAAGACAATAATGGAATTCATCCTCCTGGCTCAAACGGTGAGGTTATCTTAGTGGAAAATCGAGAAAATATCATCGATTCTCAAGCCAGGTTCCTCTTATGGTGTATTCCAAGGAGCTTGTCTTTACTTCTTAACAATAAAGACTCAGTCGGTTGCTTCGTAAAGCGAAGACTGATGGTATATTCTTCCCATTGGGTTACACGTCAACTTGGTTTTGATTAAGGAGTGTCTCACCTGATTACTACAATTGAGAGTTTTAAATCCTGCTGCCACCACTATGTCCAAATGACTTTAGGAAGATTCACCCTGGAAAGTGACAACTATTCTTTCCTTCTACTGGTTATTCTGGGATTGCTTCCCCTGGATGGCTGACACATTGGACGAATTGCCTGAATGTGTTCCAAGCTTATGCCTTTGCGTCAATAGGTAATACACTTAATGCACCTACTGTATATCATTATGAATTCTTTTTTAAACTCCTAAAGCCCAAGTCTAAAGGTAGTAGAGATGCACGAGGGGTTATTAAACAATCGGAATATCCTAGTAGGACAATATGGGTGAACCCTTCTTTAAAGTCTAAGAATAATTACCCCTTGCCTCCACTAGTAAATTCGAGACAAACCAAGCGAGCATTTATTCAGGAGGTAACTTTATTAAATGCATCATGCTATTTTATATGTATGCTTATTTTATTTTTTTGTTCTTGTAGGTTGAGACGAGCTTTCCTGTTACAATTTGCGAAAAGGACGATGTTATTAACTTGAGCTCTGAGGTTCATTCAAACGATCCTGCTACACTAATAGTAGCTTTAAACAATAATGATGAGGACTTAGTAGATTATGGTGAATCTCCAGTCTAATACAGGGATGTCGATGATGATAATGGAACTGAAAAGTTGAATAATTTCTCCGAAGCACAAGATATTATTTTGTCAGTCAATGAGGCAAGTGATGGCAATACTTATGCAGATGCATTGCTACGTTTAGGGACTCATAGAGGTAAAGTATATGCAGTATCTATTGATATCTCTCCACCCCCAGTTGCTAACTTGTCTCGTAGAGACATGGTAGCAACTCCAGAAGCTGTCCCAAGGGAGATAATATCCTTTCATCGATTTCACATTCCTTCTCATCTATTGGAACCATTGGAGAGACTTTACGCTATGAACCAAGATTTTTGAAGTGAGTCTCCTATGTTGCGAACTAAGTTGGCCAATACCATGGTAAAAATGTTAGGAGAAGCTGCATTACTACTTGAGAAGTTTTAGAGGTCTCTATTAGATTATAAGCTACAACAACTGATTAGCTATGTTAAAGGGGCTCATCTTTTAAAATTCAATGTTGGTAGCTTAGAGCCCATTACTACCAAAGCTAAAAGATTACTGAGTTATCGTTCCACTATGAGAAGCTGAGGTGAGATAGTGGCAAGGATTTAAGTCTTGCAAGATGCTATTGAGGAGATAGACCATAAAGCGAAAGATTTATTAGGCAATACGGACCTTGAGTCCATAGTAAGTTTAGATTGCCACACTTAGTGGAGTTTAGCTATATTCATTTGTTTTGTTGACGCTCATTCTTCCTTTTTTTTTTCTTTTTAGTATTTAAGTTATTTGCAACACTTTCAAATAGAATTTACTAATTGAATGAAATTTGATTGCTTTCCTCCTATTTTTCTATTCTTTATTTATTTCGATTACCTAGTTGTATTAAACAACAAGGCTTCTTAGCCTAGAGGTAGCCTGTGCTACTGAAACCTTTGGGGGGTCATTGTGCGCTTTAGGAGGTAGTACCTCACTTAGCAGTAACATTGTAAAAAGAAATGTCATGATAGTAGAATTTGTTCCCTATGGCATATGAAGCCTAAAGGATAGTGTTACGCATTAGAAGGAGGCTCTCATTTACTAGCAATAATACATAAGATAAAACAGTTGATCGTGCTTAAGCAACGATAGTAACATGTACCAATTATATTTATCAGTAGTCAAGAGTGTATTTCCCAATACTTAACCTTGTATCGATTTCTCTTTAATTATTCATGTATTAGCCTTATGTGCTAAAGAGACGTATCTCTAACTTTATAGCAATAAGGAGACAAGAGTAGAATACATAATAAAACTATGCGCTGAGGAGATAAATCTTTAACTTTACAGTAATAACAAGGCAAAAGAAAGTAAAAGAACACAAAGAAACAAAGAAATGGAAGTTGAATGTTTCATTCATGTATATTGCAAATACATTGTTAGATCTACAAATGAAACTTTTTAACATATTAAAAGTTAACGGAAGAGGCTATTACATCGGTTTTAGGATTAAGGAGCTTGCAGTAGCCATTGTCATGGACCTTATGAATTATAAAAGGGCCTTCCCACTTTGGTGTAAACTTTTGCACTGGAATACCTCGTCACACATGCTCTGCCCTGCAAAGTACAACATCGCCTTGTTGAAAAGATCTTTTCTTGACTGGACGATCGTAAGCAACAGTAAATCATCTTTAGTAATTAGCAAGGTTGCACTTAGCATTATCTTGCCTTTCTTCTAAGGCTTCAAGATTCAACATATGTAAGCTGTCTGATTTTAATTCAATGTTGAGAGCCAAGCGTACAGAAGGAACCAAGACTTCAATAAGCATCACTGCCTCAGACCCATATACCAAAGAGAAAGGTGTTGCCTGAGTAAGACCTTGTTTGGAAGTTTTGTAAGCCTATAGTGCTAATAGCAGTTTGTCATTCCACTCGTTGTGATTTTCATGAACCATTCAACCAAGCACCTTCAGGAGAGTCTTGTTTGTCGCCTCTACTTAGCTATTTCCCTTCGAATAATATGGTGTACATTTTAACATGATCAATATTGTAAGAAGCTAGCAGTTGTCGCACATGTAAGTTGCTGAAAGGGGTGCCATTATCTAAAAGGATACGCTTTGGGATCCCAAAACAACAAATAATATGCTTCTTTATGAAATTTGCTACGATAGGTCCCGTTACATTCTTAAGGGGGATCGCCTCAACCCACTTAGTGAAACATTCAATCCCAACAAAGATCCATCTGCACCCTTTGGATGGTAGGTTTATTGGATCGATTAAGTCAAATGCCCAAGTATAAAATAGCTATGGAGTAGTCAAGCTATGTAATGTTATCGCTGGAGCATGGATTGGATCACCATATTGTTGGAATGCAACACACTTCTTGGCAAAATTGAGTGCATCATTTTCCATGGTGGGCCAATAGTATTCCATATGAAGCAGGTGGTGGTACAACTTCCTTTCCCTTTGATGTTCTCCACCATCTCCGGAATGCGCTTCAAACAATATGGTTTCTGTTTCAAGAGGTACTATACATCAGAGAGACTTTCCCATGAATGATACCCTGTACAACTCACCCTCATATATAAGATACTTTCTTGCTTTATGCTTCACTAATCGAGCATCTGTGCTATTCGTAAGCAGAACATTATTTTTTAGGTAATCAATGTAAGGGCGCCTCCAATCTACACTTACTACAAAGTTGCATTCTCTTTGGTCAAGGAGTTCAGCATACTTTGGGCAACTCATTTGTAATCGGGATGCATCTTTAGGCATTATTGGCCAATAATACCCTGTGTGCTGAATGCAGCGATACAAGGGTGGCCCTTCTTCTCCACACTAGATCTTGTGGTATTTATATAACTTCAAATGAGATTGCTTTGCACAAATACATCAAGACAAGACACCTTAATGGTCTCTTAAAATATAAGACGCCATTAATACAAGTAAAGTTTTTCAAAGTTGTCAAAGAAGCTGCATTTGGATGCGCTAACTGTGCCTTGATGGGACTACGCCAGTCGTCCTGTGCTTTTTTATCCTCGTCCACTAATTGTAGAGTTGTGCATGGGATGAATTTCTTAATAACTTATACGATCAAATTATTCTGTGTAGTTTGAATGGGAACTTTAAAAGCTAATGCTGCTAGAGTATCTGCATAGCGGTTGGTAGATTGTTTGGTATGCTCGTACCTTACAGATTTGAACTTGCTAACCAAAGATTGCACCGCAGCCCTATAAGGCACTAATGCTGGTTCTTTGAGAACAAATTCACTATTTGCCTACTTGATTGGGTTCAAGTCACTGCGAATGCACAAGTTAGATGCTTCGATATTTTGAGCAAAAATAAGACCAAGCAATCACGAGAAGTCTAACTTGAAAGCTAAAGGTATCTCTTGGTCTTTTGGAAATGTTAAGATCACCCCAGCTCCCTGTCTAGTACTATTAGAGGAGCCATCAAATTACACTTGCCACTCTCCATCTAGTTCTGCTCTCATAGAGTCTTCATAGAATTCTGCAGGGATTATATCTACAACAGGAGCCCCTTGTGTCATAGGAAACTAATCTAAAAGGTCTGCCAAAGCTACAAATTTTATAGCCTTAGGTGGCATGACCATGACATCAAATGCTGATAAGAAGAGCAACCATTTTACAGTCCTTCTTGAAAGAGTTAGTCATGATAACAAGTATTTTAATGAATTTGAATGAGTAACAAGATTAACCCTATGAGCTAAAAAATAATGGCGTAACTTTTGCATGGCGAATACCAACATGAGGCACTGCTTTTCGCAAGCTAAGTATTTCACCTCACTTCCTTGGAGTGACCTACTCAAGTAGTAGACCAGCCGTTCACCACTATTTAATTATTGAGCTAGCAATGCTCCAATAGACTTATCAATTGCTGTCAAATAAAGAATAATTGGCAACCCTTTAACCGGCATTATCATCGTTGCTGGCGAGGTAAGTATCTCTTTGATCTTTTGTATGACTTCATTGTGAGGTTGTCTCCATTTAAATGTGGTTCCCTTTCTCACAAGCTGTTGTAATGGATGAAAAATTTCTATTAATGCGAGGATGAATCGCCTAATATAGGAGACTTTCCCTCATGAAGGTCTTTAATTCTCTTGGACTAGTAGGTGAGGGCATAGAACATGTAGCTTGCACCTTTGCTGGATCTACATCAATTCCTTTTCTATGAACAATGAATTTAAGGAATTTACCAAAAGCTACCTTGAAGACACATTTGAAGGGATTCATACGCAACTTATATAGACGACATTGTTTAAAGACACATTTCAAATGATCAGGCGCCAGTCTTAACTCGACAAATATGTCATCAACATAGTCTTCTATGAAATTATGCATCATGTCATAAAATATGGCAATCATTGCCCTCTAGTAGGTAGGTCCTGCATTCTTCAATCTAAATGGTATAACTATATAGTAGAAGTTTCCTACCGATGTTCTAAAAGCAATTCATTTAGCATCTCTAGGAGCCATCTTTATTTGGTTATTGCTACTGAAGCCATCCATTAATGAGAATAATTTATGTCCAGTTATGGCATCCACCAATGTGCCAATATTTGGTAGTAGGAAATCATCCTTTAGGCAAGCATTATTAAGATCACAAAAGTCCATGCAAACGCATATCTGTCCATTTTTCTTTTTAATTGGCACAACATTGGCCAACCAGGTAGGGTGTTCAATTGGCTTAATGAAGCCAGCTCAGAGTAACTTTTCAATCACTTCTTTTATTTATACTTCAACTTCAGGATGAAAGATTCATTGTCCCTATTTTACTAGCTTAACCCTAAGCACGATGTTCAATCTATGCACCACTAGATTGGGGTTCAATCCTGTCATTTCATCATATGTCTAAGCAAATGCATGTTGTATTCCTTCAACAACTCTACTAAGTAGACCTTAAGTCATTGCAACAGATTATTGCTAATGAAGATAGGTCACAGATACTCCCATGGTCCTACCAAGTTCAATTCCTCAATCTCTTCGACTTGAGGTTTCATTTGATCTTACATTTAAGGACAGGCGAGTTGGGTTTCTTACACCAATATGGGATCTGAAGAGGATAAAAAAGCCTCTTCGGATCTTGAAGACCGTCATAAGCGATATACCCTTTGCTAATCCTCCCTAACAAAACTTTATATGGCTTCATCTTTTCTTTGCTTCTTCTTGCTCCCATGGGAGCCTCGCATTCTCTTCTTCTTCTTTTGTTTATCTCGAGTCTCTTCCCATGTGGGCAATGGTGTTTCGAAAGGTTTAGCAATGGCAATCTCTCCATCTTCAGCATACTTATCAAAGAACCTTGCATCAACTAGATAAGACTCGTTATATTCAAACAGGTTCTTCGTAGCTGGAATGAAGACATCTTTACCCTTCCAATAGCTCTTAATGCATTGGTGCTATGTTGAGGTTATAAGGTTGTGATCGTATAGCCACTTCCTCTCAACCAGAAGGTAGTAAGATACGGGCGCATCGATTACATGGAACCACGTGGATTTATGTACGGGTTTAACTTTAAAGTCTATGTTAACATATCCTATTATGTCTATAGTTGTTTCGGTAAAGCTATTTACTGCAATAGATTACTTCACCAAGCGTCAATTGTCTATCTTTACAGCTTTTAATGTAGACATTGGCATAATGTTTATGGAGGAGCCATTATCTATGAATGTCCTCTTAATGGGATGTCTATTGAGTGTATTTTCCACGTAAAGAGGACGATTATGATTAGGGTTCTTTACACACATGTCTACTGAGTATCACATTCTCATATACGTTGGCCATCCTTCGTACTGGCTGTGCTGCATTGCACTCCCCATATTGTCTCCCAGAAATTTAGGTAAATGCAGTCGTTGTTGCAAGCCGTGTATCTTCATTAAATCCCAATAAATAAAAAAAGCTCCTGAAGTTAGAGGTTTTCATTAAAGCAGTAGCCATTGATAGGTTGTTACGCCCCGAAGTCGCAAAGTCGCAATAGTCCCGCCGTGTAAACCATTCTATGATAGTAACTGGCCTCACAGTGCCTACCATAGAGAAAATCTACATAAGGCGTCGACGACTCCTCGCTTTGAAGTAAACAGTTCGATTAATGATTATACAATAATTATGATAATTATCACAAAGTTCTATAAAACATAGATAATTATAAATAAGTCCACTGAGCTTCCCAGGAAGTTTTACATAATAACTACAGTATACTAATTTACAGAATAACTAACAGTCTTTAACCTTTAACTACAAGGTCAGTCTAGTTACACATTATGCTAAATAACTTGATCCTCACACCCCTGGCTTCAAAAGGACTAACCTCTGGATAATTGTAGGGCGGCATAATACTGGAAGAGATTACAAATCAGAACCTGCAAAAGGATCTATAAGGGTATGAGCAACTACAGCTCAGTAAGTTAAATTGGAGACTCACGAATGCATACAAGCACAAACAAGGTTAACAAACAATTATTTTCATGCAATGCAACAATCAAGTGTCATCACACAACGTAGTCCGGTTCGTTGTGAAATCAGAGAAATTTCACCCGCTCCAATCCGGGTTGAGGAGTTCCATGTTATGCAGCAGCTCACAACCAAACCCAGGCTTGTGCAATGGAGACCTCGCTCCTCCCGCGACTACCTTCGAACCATTGACTTCACCCCCGCCGCGACCTCCTCTCCTGTCACTTAGTTCGACTGAGGATAAAGAAGGGACCATTTTGCAATCCTACGCTATCCCTTTCGAAGGGGTCGATATTTGGTTGGAGAGTCCTATGATCCCCTAACGGGTTGCAATGCATGACATTTTCAGTTATTAAGGTCGACTAAGATTAAATTCCGGTTAGGGTGTTCAACAAGTTCATACCAATTCAATCAGTCACAAAATCATTCATAGTACAAATTCCAACACGAATTCAGATACATCAAGCACATGCGCAAATTATTTACAACCACAATCATATACAAGCCTAAGTCTCCGAGTACTACAAAACTAGTACTCTATTACAATATGCAATAACCCAACTTACCTGAATTTGCTCAATCGCTCGATCCTCTAGTTGCGAGTTGATTTGTTTCTGGGTGTCCTATAATATAAATAGGTTCTTTTAGTACTTATATTTTATGGATTCTTATTCTAATTTATAATGTAACTCATTTTCCTCATGTATACCTACAACGTATTAATAATTCGTTGTATTCTATTTCGGGGTTCGGTTCCTAAACTAGATTCTAGTTTTAATTCCTAAGTCGTAATTAGGCTCGAATCCCAATGTGACATTAATCACATTATGCTCGGGTATTCAAATATCCTATTGGGTCATAATTTTGGTATTCTAAACTATTCGGAACACGCTAACCCTAATTGTGGTATCGGATTTATTCCCGATGTGTAAAAATCTTACATTTTAAGATATTTACTTAAAATTAAATATTAATTCATATTTATTATTTTTCTGATTTCAATTATAATATTATCTAAATAACTTTATTTTTTTAAATTTATTAATTTATATTTTCACATATTCCTAATTTCTTATATTCTTTACCTAATTTCCCTAATTAACCATAATTAGTACCTAAAAGCTAGGATTAGGGTTCCACTACTGAGATTAACTTCCTTAAACATCTAATTAAGATCCAAATCAGTAATTAACATCCTAATCACCTAATTAATCCTAAATCACCCAATTTTACCATCATTTTAGGGCTAAAAATTAACTTAAAATTTTCGAAAATTAATTTAAAAAAAATGGCTTCATAGCACTGTTCTACATCATATGAGAATTCTACAGAAAAATTTTGAGCCCCAAACTACATCCCTAAGCCTATTTAATTTCCGGTTTAATCATGCTCGGTTTTGAACAATTTGTTAAGAACCCTATATTTCCAGACATAATTAAACTAAATCAATATTTTTCCCTAAATCTACATACAATAAAACCTTAGAATAACAAGTTTCATAATTTTCTGGGCAAAATAACTAATTTTAAAAAATTATACAAAAATCGGGGTGAATAAATGACTAACTGGTTCGAAGCTTTCTGGCCGTCCAAACCCGGTCCAAGGCTGTCGGCCAGTCCAGACGCTGGTCCTAGTGTAGGGTGGTGGTGGTTCGGTCCCAGGTGGTGGTGGGTGGTGGTTTTAGTTCACCTTGCTAATCTGCACAGTTTTCTTTTTTTTTTTTTTTCTGGAATTTCTCTCGATTTTTCTTGTGTTTCGATTTTTCTCAGATTACAAACTAGCCAAATGATTTCTGAGAATTTTTTCCTTATTTATAGACAAATGTAGTAATTAATGTGCATTAATTTGATGGGATTTTGTCCCATTTTTCCTTAATTTTAGGCTTTTTGTTTGTCCAATTTCTATTGGTTATTTTTTTTCTTTTTCTGTCACGACCTAATCTTGTTGCAGTTATCCTCTTTTGATTTTTTTCTGATTTTTTTATAATTATTTTGTATTTTTCTTTAATTATTTACTTAGTTTTCGGCCAATTTTAGTAATTACGCGTATTTTTATCTACACGTAAATACATGTAAAGTATACGTGAACATTCCTAAATATTATTTTGGTCATTCTAAAATATTTAGTATACATATAATCTATCTCTACTGATTTATTAGTTATTATATTACACTTTTTGCCTTTTCGGTAATTAGCAGTTATTATGTTTAAAATTTGAAAATTTTATAGTCTCCTATTTTACTACTCATTTTCTTAAATTTAAGTTTACAGGGTCATTTTTACTGGTATTTTGTTAAATAGTTTATAATTTGGGTTTGATCGGATCCTTTAGCCGATCGCCCTAAACCTTGGGTTTTAAGTTCAAACCTATGGTTACTTGGCTTAACTTTAGGGTTTACATAGGTGTACACCTTGGTTGGTTTCTATTACTGCTTCCTGCTCTTCATGTACAGCAGCTTGTAGCACATCTCCTTTCTCTTGTCTCGAATCGTGACTAATAGCATTCATAGCACCACGTTGGGCGTTGTGTGCCTAAAGTAGATTACTATGTACGTCATTAGTCTCTATGACGAGTTCTCCATTATGAACCTTGTCATTAAATATCTTTTTCAATGTCCAACACTCTTTAGTTGGATGACTCACAATCCTATGATATCTACAGAACTTAGGGTCATTCTTCTCATTTGTAGTCGGCAAATGCTCCACCCTTGGGAGCTTTATGTTCCCATCCCGTAACCACTGGTTAAGTAGTGCATGTACCTTACCCATTAAGTACGGGAATGATATAGTTGATGGAGAGCCTCATAAACTATCACTCCTTGGCTTCTTATTGTCTTCAAAACTTTCTCCTAGGGCCGAGTTAACAGATGTTGCTTATTTCCCAAATCTTCTACCTTCTATCCATTGTTGCGCAATGGAATTGTTAGTTCTCCTTGCAGTCTTGACGAGTGCAGAGAAAAAACATAAGTTAAGGTTTTCTAAATAGACAACATACTTCGTGAACCTCCCTTGAATGCAAATCTTCACTAATTCCTTTTCATCACACACATATTGGATGTCTAGGGTGCGTTCTCTGAAGCGCTCTATGTAGTTCATCAAATCTTCCTTCGAGTTTTGTAGCGTTCTTCCCGTATCTATAATTGTGACCCGTTCCTGGGTGGAGAATAATTTCTCTAAAAAAAGCTTACACATAGTTCCTCATGAATCAATCGATTCAAAGGAGAGGTTGACATACTAAGCATATGCCTTCTCCGTCAGTGATTTAGAGAATTCCCTAAGCTCTAAGTCATCATTAAGCCTATAAGGCTCTAAGGTTTCAAAAAATTTCAAGAGTTGTTCCTTCGTACTTCCTTTTTTACCATTAAACGACATGAATTTAGGACTTACATAGTCCTTAGGATATGGCTTTGCTGTGATGCATTGGTGATATAGGAGTTTTACTCTAGTACTCCCATAGACGACCTAGCTTGTATTTCTCTTATATAAACGTCTAAGTTTTCCTTTGTTATAAAGGAAGTTTTTGGAATAAAAGCTGTAGATGCAAGTAGCTAAGTAAGGGCAAGATTGAGATGAGAAGTAAATCCTCCTAAGATTGGAATGGTGGGATTGGATGAAGGAGCAAACACCCATAAAGATGAAGAGCCGCCTAAGTAGGCTCTTACATTCTCTACTGTAGGAGTTGGTTGTCGTGCGGGTTCTGGCAGGGGGGTTTCATCACCTCCTGCTTGATAAAGATCCTCCTTAATAACTGGAGGATTAATTGGTTAAGCTGAGGTAGTAACAATTGGCCGTACAGCAACCATAAGGTTTGGCAAAGCCATACCTTGTTGCACAACAGCGGTAGTAGCCATCCCGATAAGTATAGGTTAGAATATAGCCATGAACTGATTTAAAGCCTTGGTGGCTTCCTACATTGTCTGCATTGTCTATATGGGATCTAGAAGAGCTTCAGGCGCTGAATGGTCCTAGCTAGTATTCGTAGGTGGTGAGAGTGGATTCTGTACAGTAAGCTCAACATTAGTATCGAACTCTTGGGACAAGGTATCAAACATACCAGTTTTTTCTCTTCCTAGGAGATGTCATGTCTCTATAATCACTCTTCCCTAGTAGAGTCGCAAAAAATGTAAATGTGGGGATTCAATTAGAGTGGTCACATGCGTGCTGTGTGAATAACGCGTTACACGTGGCTTCAAAGAAGTGAGGCAAGATTGTCACCTTAAGGGATGATTAAGTGAGAATAAGGAAAAAAGAAGGAATAGGCAATCTCAGTGTCTCAAATGCACAAGTGACAAATAAAGCAGCCTTAGGGAACCTCAGGCGTTCACCTTGTAGCTTAAGCAAATGAAATCAATTCTTTGTCTGAATGCTATTTGATCTTAGAAAGCAGAGTTTTCACAGTGAAACGCTTTTTTTTCCATCTCTCTCTCTAAAGTCCTTTATGATGAGGAAATACTAAGTATTTATAGGCTCTTGGGCATGATAGCATCCGTCTGATCATCTAGATGAGATAAAGCTTACTTGATTCATGGTTATCCAGAATAAGCTAGCTAATGAGCCCAAAGCCAGTAGCATACCTTATAAGTGTATGAGCCTACTTGAGAAAGATTGGAAGCGGACGGGCCGATCCAACGATTCCTGTTCCAAACCTACCAAGCCAAATCTCCCTGAATCATCTCAATACGAATTAAACTTCTTAGGCCCTATCACCTAACCCAAAAAGTCAAGCTTAAATAAATAATGAGCTCATCCTAATAACTAATATAACAATTTTTAGCCATCTACATCACTAAAAAAAGAATAGAACAATTTAATTATCAATTACTTTTTTTTGTGACTATTTGTGAAATAAATACATAATTTTTTTTTCTACAAACATTTCAAAGAAACAAATAAACCATTTATGAAATAAATACATAGTTTTTTCTTATGCTAAAGTTCCAAAAAAAAAAAACAAAATTTACTCATAAAATATTAGCACTTTCGGATATCGTAATAATTGAAAATTTGATTAAAGAATTATTAAGATTTATGAATATTAGAGTTATAAGTGGAAGCTATTTTTTAGATACAAGATTTTTAGTTTATATACCATTTTTTACATGCAAAGTTTTTTACTACAATAATTCTAAGATATCAATTATTTATTAATTACTATTCAACGTGTAGGGGTTATTTGATAAAACCCAAATAAGATGAAATACTAAAACACTAAAGATATTAAAAGAGGTGTTTTTAACTTTAATATTATAGATAGATAATATATGTGGATTTAAAAAAAAAAAAAAAAAGCTTTGTTGGAAATTGTTTATAGCATGTTTTGTCTACTTCATAGAAGTTGCCTGCACAGCTATGGGGAGATCCAGATAAAGTATTTCATGTTATAATAATAAGCATATTAAAAGCCAAAGTATGTGATGAATTATAGGCATCTCATCGATATACATTGAGACATTTATCTATCATTTTTATTCGTTTACATTTAAATTGGTTCAATTTTTTTATTAATATGGTAAATTCCTTAAGAACCCTTTTGATGGTGCAATATTAATTATTATAGCGTGATCATATCAGGAGGTCATATGGCACACAATTCCTAAATTGCTCCCATCATGGATTTATCAAGAAATAATGTGTCAGACAACTAGACGGTGGAGGTTTATTTATTTATCCATTTATTTTTTTTAAGTTATGAACGTTGAGACCTAGTAAATTAATCTAATGTTTTGAAACTCTTTACAATATATGGAATGTGCAACAGGGACGAGCTTCGGCCTTAGGGGATCTTGAATGTGGCTGGCTCCCTAAACTTGGAACAAATTAATTATCAAAATTTGTTATTAAAAAAGGAGAAAACTAACTACAATTATATTTTAAAGAGCAATTTTTAATATGATGTTGAAATAGCTAAATGGTAAATATATGCATTGCAATTATGAGATTATGAGTTTAATTTCTATTAACGTTATATTACTCTTCAAGTTGCATTTATTTTCATATTATTTAAATGACATTCTTATTATATTTTTAAATAACTAATAACATTAAATTTCATTCAATATAAAATTATAGTCAACTAGATAATTTATCATGAGATGTTATTTATTTATTAATAGTACACTATGAAGTAATAATTACATTATTGATACTAAAAAAGTTTTAATCTTATCACATAAAATGATAATAAATAATAACAATCATATGACTTGAACTTGATGCACTCACATTTTCTACAATTAATATTGTGATTTGAACATGGATTATTAAATTATTGATTGTTTAATCCTTTATATTGAAAATAATATAATTTGTATCATTGCTGATTGCAGCAATAATTTCATGAAAGTCATCATAAAAAAAATTATAGGACAGTTACATTTGTATTACGTTGCCCTTGGCTCTATTTACGATTTCCTATTTCAATATTTTATGTGGGTTGGTGACTAAACTGACATCTTCTATGTATTAATCTTTTCTTTTTTGTAATAAATGGATGTTTAAATTTCAATCAAAATATATATATGTCACAATAAAAAGTTTTTTTTTTCTTTTAAGTTTTTACAAAGTACGTCGAACATCTGTAATAATTTCCTAAGAAATTTAAAATTTCGTTCCTTTTGAATATTGTACATCGTTAACAAAATTATTTTATTGTAACAATAAGTAGATATTTTCTTTTGGACAATTTTAATATTGACTTAATAAAATAAGTTCAGCTGTTTAGATTGCATGATTCTATGTTTACCCTGCATAAATGGTCTAGCTCTAGACTTTGTCCATATAAGTTTTTACCACGGGTGAAAATGCCATATTGCCTATGCAATCGTTTAATAATTCCTTAAAACTCATGACTTGTTCATTTCACTAGAGAGAGAGAGAGAGCCGAATTATTGTTGCCCCTCTATCCATAAAATGATCGTGTTAAAATGTTTGCTTCACTTGAATAGCTATTCAACAGGAAAAAGAATCCCAATAATTAATACAGCCCCGTGCATCAACACATTCCTCGTCCTTCTTCTCCTCTTCTTCTTTTTTCTTTTCACCCCAACCATGCTGTGACCACGGCCACCACAGCTCGAAGCCACTCGACCCCTTTGGCCATTTATAGCTCGAACATAGAGGACTCGCCATGGCTTTAACCCACATTCCTTGTAGCAAAAGGAAAAATTAAAATTTTGAAGAAATCGAGTTTGTTGTCGATTTGGAAACTTCATCGAATAACCTCGATTTAAACAGAAAAAACACCAAGCAGCATATGTTTCTTTAGTTTGATTTATGGCTATATATATATATATATATATATATTATATTGTATTATATATTTTCATTTTACTTTTCAAGATTAATTCAACAGATCCAAAAGCTTTTCAACATCTTAGCTTTTAGCAAGTCATTAGTAATGTGTCATTCGAAGCTGTCCATGTGTAAAAATTTTTCATTTTTTTAAGGCATTCTCTAGGGGTAATGATGTAACTGGTTCAGTCATTTCTACTTAGTGCCTAGTTGGGTTAATCAAACAAAACTAAGGACTTAGATAAGATAGGACGCTGGAATCAATTAACTTCGGTTGACTGAAGTCACTTCGATCGACTAAACAAGATGAATTGCCTATTTGGATACCTTGGGTTAGCTTAGTCGATTAATTAAATCACAATTCAACCGATGAAAATGATGATTTTTGCTGTCTCTGTTATTATTATTATAACAACACGATTATTTACTATCATCATCAAATTGTTTTTAATTGAAGTGATGACAAAAAAATATATATATTTTTGGAATAACAATCGAGTCTTTATTTTGTAGTGAACACTGTATAGGGAGTGCTAGAAATGAGTTATTCTTATCATTATTAACGTATAGGTTATTTATTTTGATTGGTCAATTCAAATTTCAGCCTCACTTGATCACATTTATTTATACTAATTTAATTTGATCAACATATATACTAATAGGATGATGTATGAAAAGGGTTTGAATTTACCTATTTGTAACAATACCTCACATTAATAATGTGACTCACAAAAAGTTGAGTCCATAGGTGGATCTCATGTGGAATCGTCTTCTTATGTGATAGACTTGTAGCGAAAAATCTTGTTAAAATAAATAAACCTTATTTACCTTTTTTTTTTTCACTTAACATAACAAGACCCACTCACATGTGCATAACCCATGATGGATTGGATGGTCATTTTGGACATGAAATGGACAGGAGCAAATGAACCTTTTTTGCTCCTAATACATTTGAGTGGCCGACAAAGCTAATCTATTCAGCACAGGCCATGCCTCTACGGACTCGGCTTTTCTACCCTTAGGGCCAACCTCAGTTGAAGCCCATAACACAGCTCGCCTATCTACTATGATTACTTACTACAAGAAGACTACGAATAAGGCTGAATGAACAAGTCAATAATTGTCTCCTATAGTTGTAGAATACGTTAAACATCATGGCTTCACCATCCTATACTTATAGACATAGCTTCTACCCACTAACTCCTCTTCAACTGCGGGCTTCACTCCTCTATAAATACAGGGATATTACCCGATAGTAAACTATTTAATACTTTGCATACTTATACCTACTTTCTACCTTTGAGTACTCTTACTCTTCTCATACGCTAATCTTACTTAAATATCGAAATGACCATGCTAGACAACACCCCTATGCACTTCACTATTCTTTGTCTTACAGGCTCAAAATATTATACCAAGCCCAATTCCAACTAAATCTCTACCAGCCAATATCCAGAGACTACACTTAGCGTTGTCTGTGGAAACTAATCCTGTAAACCTTATTACTTAAGGGACATGTAATTAAGAGTACTTCTCGACCATTCTCAATGATCAACTAAATTAAGAACTAAAAATTTTCATTTAGAAAATGAACCTAATTTTTCAATTTAAAAGTTTGTTGACAATAAAACTCAAATATGAGAATAACGAACCTTAAGTCACCTAAAACCCTAAACTCTAAGATAATTAAGAGTTTGTGACCTTAAGCAATAGATTAAAATTTTAATTTGAATAATTTTATTCAATTCTAGAAAATTTCAAAATTTTATGAGAACTAAATCATAATTTACAAGTTGATTTAAGAACCAAACTCTAAAAGAATTACATATAAGGCAATCCTCTTATTTTCACTTATAAATTATGTTACATATAAATAAATAAGCCAACTAATCATATTAAATAATTTATCAATTGAGAGTTGGAATCAACTATCACTTAATAACTTATAAAAAACTAGTGATAAAACAATTTCCTTATCCTACTATAACTTATACTATATATGGATAAGTTATCGCAACCCCTTATCAACTTTATTTAAAAAATATGAAATGACAAGGACCATGCTCCTAAGAGAACATACAATGGCTGGTTGAAAAGAAAGCTTAGGGGAAGCCATGCCTTATCATTCATCCATCAATCCATTTGCCTTTCGCATTTACTATTTACCCCATATTGCTTACATCATCAACTCATTACAAAGTAAGACTCATGTGACAAGTTTAAATGCATTAAAAAGAGACTTTGTGGATGTATTTCACACCCATTTGAACTGGCACACTCTCTCTCTTCTTCTCTCATCTTTCATTTCCTTTTTCTCACTTCAAACACACAAACCAAAAGAGAAAACCCAACCCCACCATTTTATACTTGCCACCACTCATTTACACACCCACATCTCACAACACAACTTGATTTTGTTGCCTTCCATTGTCTACTTCGAATGCAATTTTAGGAAACCTTAAAACATCCCCAAAACCTGCCTTAAATACCAAAACTTTGGTCACTAAAAGAGCTTATGAAAAGGAAGGGTAAACAAGGAGCAAGAGTAGACTCTTAGCACACAACCACCTTTTTTTTTTTTTTTGCTTTTAGGACGAGTAAGTTTATTTCCTTGTTATGTGCTCTAATATGCCATGTTTAGGAGACTATATTTCCATGAAAATATTAGCATGAACATAAGGTAATAAAATAGCTAGACTACCTTAAGTAATAGTCTTATGAATCCCTTACATAAAGGATGGACTATGAGCATACTAAGTTGGTATTATGTAACATATATGTCTAACACTTAGAATGAAAGATTTTAAATTGAGAAAATCATGAAATGTATACATGAATGAGAGGATAGCATGCTGGATGTGGAGTATATGTAGGTCATTTAAGTGTTATATTCACTTTTATTAAGTTAGACATACTTAAATCTAGCTTTAGGTAAAGGAGAAATCCAATACATAATGTTTTATGAAGAAATCAACTTTTTGAGATGTGAATTATGGCATAAATTTATGATAAGTATATGATCTATCATTTTTATGTAATACATAAGCTAAATAATCACCTCATGGAAGAGAAATTAAGTTGGAGTTGGAATATAAGTAGCATAGGTTCTTGATCTATCACCTAAATTTAAGGAAATAATAAAACAATTTGAAAAACCAAGTTAAAGACCCTTGAACCAAACCGTCTAGATCTGGAACTATAAGAAAACTCACTTAAAAATATGATAAAACCAAGTAAACAAAGTGAAAAGACCAACTAAAGCAAGTATAATAAATGTCTAAAGTCTAAAACTCAAAACCGAGCCTAAAACATTCAAAACAAGCTTATAACTCCAAATTTGGCCTTTACCAAATTTCTTACGAGCATCTAAATTACTCAAGAAAAGTTGTTTTAAGACCCATAAGAAGCCCATATAATACTCCCTAAGCCCAACAAAGTGACTAACTTAGTTTAGCACCAAAGCCAAAAGACAAGGATGGAAATCTGACCTTGAAGAGTGTTTTGAGCTTAGAATGAAGTCTTAAGCCCAAGCCAAAAAGATTTCCTAAGATAATAAAAAGCCCAACAACCAAACTATACCCAAAAGAGTTCAAAAATATGAGGACCGCTATTGTTCCAACTAGTGGATAGAATTGCAAGACTTATCTTGAAAATCTAACCACACCATGTTAAAGTACACTCGAAAACGATGAAAATCGACTATAAGATCATAAAAATCGAATTTAAAACGAGAAAGTTATACGCGATTGAAGTTTTAAGTAAAATTGAGGGAAAACACAAAACTAAGCTAAAAGTACAACTTAAAGAATTTAAGGATTAGCCTTTCAATTTTATCTCAAACTCTTAACATTATCATATTTGTGATGTTCAAAGGACCCGACTATTGGAGACAACTTACCCCCAGATTATTACGACTGATCCGCTATGGCTGAGTGAGTGATTCTCAATTATTTCATGCTTGATTTTTCTTGTAGTGCAGTTACACTTAAATTTATATAATGAATTTGAATGCTTGTAGGATATGGAAAATATATATGTATTGCATTATGGTTGAAAGCCATGACTTGCTAATAAGATAATAATGAGAATTGTTATGATGATGGTTATGCATGGTTATATAGAGTGAATTTGCTTAATCATAACGGAAACTGAATTAATTGAGTAATGGATTAAGAAATTCAATGGATCATGCATTTCTTATGACTGCATCATAACTATATTGACTGCCACCTCATGCAGAAGATGGGAAGGGACTCATAGGAAGGAGGCCCCTTGCAAGGATTAGGCAACGATATGCCATTTATATGTTTTTGAGTCTCTATTCTGAGTTTTCGGGCTTACTAAGTACTAGGAGATGCTAACCGTTAATGAAGGGCCATGACTTGTGACTTCCACTTAGAGTATGTGATGTGGACGACAGGGACCACTACACCACTAAACCTAACATTTTAACATAAATTTGATTTTTGAAAAGGAAAGTATATTTTCGTATAAAAAGTAAAGTTTGTATATATTATATATTTTTTTTTATTAATTTGAGTACGTTGGTATAAGTGGGGTAAAAACTCAAGTGTTAGGACCCGATTGATAGTTTGTGTTGGTTAATCATATCTAACCCTGACTATAGGGGACGTAATTCTGAGTTGTATACAGTTCCTAAGTCGCTGCATGCATTGGTTGGCATTCTGAGTGTTCGTGCATTCATATGGTGTGCATTAAATTATATTGTTTGTATGGCATGGTGGAAGGATAAACTTAGTAAGCGTAAGCTTATACCCTAATATATTTCTTTTGTTGCAGGACCACCTCTTTATTCATTCGGCCTGAGGAATGCCCAAGGTGAGTCTCATGCCGAGATAAGATTGTGTATTTAGGAAGCGAAAAGGGAATCTTATAATAGTAACTTATAAATATATTTACTTATTTAGTTAATTCCATAGATAGACTTTCTTAATGCAAACTTCCATAAGACTTCAAATACATTGTAATATTTTTTTTGTGGAATTCTACGATCCACACTCTAACTTTATTACTTTCATAATTAAATATTAAATTTTAGTCACCATGCTTGATATTACTTATCTATGCGCTTGATGGTAACATAGAGTGGAAGGAGCCTACGTGTCATATAGAAGGCCTATGATCAATGAGGGGGTTGATCGTAAATTGAGGGGGTTGATTGTAGATCTTTATACGGTATACGGTAATCTATCATGATAATGATACTATTTGGATCGTGATAAATCCACTCTCCTACCTGAATATACACTAAACACTCCCAAACACCACCCTTCACTGCTATCATGTCTCAAATTAACAACTCAAAGAACCACCAATTGGTGAACCAACTTGTTAAAAACAAAACCTTACCTAGGGAAACACTTGAGTAGTGCTTGAAGCACTTAAAACTTTTGGTTAAGGAGTTTGTTGCCCAAAATAGGTTACTTCATGCTCGCTTTGAGGAAGTCAAGAGGTGTAGCATATAAACCCATTCGCATGAAGCTTCTGATGCCCGTATTAGGTAAAATAACCAATAACAACAGCAGGAAAATGGTAGGATTAGTAACATGATCCCACAGCATAGGAAAAGCCAGCACGGTCTACGGCCACACGCAATCACACCCTTATTAGCAATGAGTAAGTAGCTAACTCCCATGGAGCGCTGGTACACTCTGTAGTGCTCCGAGCTCATCTAGAAAATAATGCTAACCTCAATGAGCTTTATGGATTGTTAGGAAGCTCTCCAAGCAAGGCAACTAATGATGCCAGGCTAGTCACCAGCAACAAAACCCCCTTCATTAAAGGTGTCCAAGATGAAGCGTTACCTCCAAATAACAAGCTTCCTACCCTGGACTAGTATGATGGCACTAGTGATCCTGATGACCAACTCCTCCTCTTCCGTACCCTCATGAACCTCCATAGTTATAGGGATGCCATTATGTGTAAGGCTTTCCTAAGAACTTTGAGGAAAGCAAGTTAGACGTAGTTTAACCACCTATTCGAGAACACCATAAGCTCCTTTAACAAGCTGACATGGAGGTTTAGCCTGCACTTCAGGGCTAGCAAGCCCCCGTCCAAGGACACATTGTCCTTATACCTAATAAGGCAAAGTGAATGCGAGACTTTACATAAATATGTGGCTCAGTTTAATAATGCCGCGATTGAGATCCCTCAATTGGATGAGGGAGTATCAATGCATGTTGCATAGCTTAACAAATGACCTATGGAAGACTTCTTCCAATCGCTTGCGAAGAGCGAGCCAAAGACCTTGGCCAAATTTTGGAATAAGGTCTAGAAGTACATGGATTAAGAGGATAATATCTGCGTCAGGCGTAACACTGACCGCAAGAGGTCAAGAGAAAAGAAGGAAAAGGAGAGATTATTCGTAAAAGACCGCCTCGATGGCAAGGTATTGAAGAGAGTTGAGGGTGAAGGCTCGAATAGTAAGAAGTGTCGAGCCGAGTATAACCCACTTCTCCTTCCTATCTACACCCAGCGCGCCCCTTTCAACTAACCCATTGCATAAGTTCTCACTGAAGTACGGAACAGAGGCCTATTGTAGAAGCCTCACAAGATGAAGGAGAACTCCAACCGTCAAAACTTAAACAAGTACTTCCAGTTCCACGATGATCACAACCACACCATAGACAAATGCTAATAGCTGAAAAACACAATCAAATATGCTATTCAGCGAGGCTTCTTCGGCAAGTACGTAGCCTAACAAAAGAACAACGATCGTTTTGATGATGATGAAAACAAGGCACCTTGGAGACGATGAACCAAGGGCATCTAAGTAGAGTATAATGATGATTGTTGCAATGACTAAACCCCCATCAGTATGATTAATATAATCATTGGAAGGCCACACCTAGGGGGTCGATTGGGCCGGCTAAGTATCGACAGCTCGGCAAGCACCCGTCCGAGGTGTTGGCTGTTAAAGAGAAGAGGCAAAAGGTAAACACTTCAATCTCTTGATCTGATGAAAACCTAGAAGGGGTAGAAACCCCTCATCAAGAAGCCTTTGTAATAGAGGTGAAGATCACCAATTTTGAGGTCCTTAAGATTATAGTAGACATCTTCTTCTTGCATACCTGTAAGCTCCCAAAATTGAGTTTAGGATAACCGAGCTTCGATTTAGGGCTTTTAAGGAAACTTATCCAATTGAGCCCAAACTTTACGATTATAATAAAAAAATTAGTCGAGATATTACAGTGAAGTTAGATTTTAGTAATAATGACCCAAAATCTCAATTTTGCCCTTAGAAGTTGGAATATTTAATATAGTACTAAAATATTCGGAACTTCTAAAATCGAACTTAAATTGCAACAAGAACTTAAAGATAAGTTAATTGAGCTATAAAATGAGATAATATAGTATAATTTACTATATAAAAATACACGTAATTTTATGAGTATACCCGGTATAAATAATAATTAGACTCGCAAATTAATCCTAAATTATGTAATTATATATTTATTGTGTTGAATTTAGGAAATTAACTTTAGAACATATCCTAAAAATAAAAAATATGCTAGAAACTTAATTATATGAGTAAAGTTATACATTTCACGTGTTATTTACATAGGGTATAAACTTATATACTAATTAAATAACTAATTCTAACATATAATATCTATATTTAAGTAATTATTTAATAAAAGAAAAAGAAAAATTGACCAAATACATTGAAGATTGCTGGACAATGATGCGTGGCAGGAGATAAGATTGGAAATGCTGATTCAAAAGTAAGTTTCCTAATATTTGGGCACCTCATGCTTAGGAAAACAAAAAGAAATTAGAAAGAAAAATATAAAATAATTAAAGAATAATCATCTAACAGACTTAGAGGCACTATAAAAGGCCAATACCTTCAGATATGTAAATTTTAGCAGTTTAGAATCGGAAATACTTAGAAAGAAAAATTAGAAAAAAAATTGTAGAAAATAAAAAAAAATTAGAAAAAACAGGGAAAAATTAGTAAAAGTGTAGAACCATAACCTAGAGTGGTTCTGCTGTGAAACCCAGCCAACCCCATACGGTCCACCCACTGCGCAGGCTATCCAACAACTACCCAACCGCCGCCGGCCACCGAAACACCCAAGAACACCAAGGTCAATTTCTTGCATTGTTTTTCAATAATTTCTAAAAATTAATAAATTTACCCAGAAAATTATTAAAAAAAATTGTACTTAGGTTATTTTAAACATGCTTTCATGTGATATTTTTATTTTTGAAAAATTCGTAATATTTAATATACTTTATTAAGAAATCTACTATTTACCTGAATTTATATATGTAAAATAAATGTACTAAATGATATTGTTTCTAGTTGAAAATTTTTGTGTAGGATGTGTATGATATATAGATAATTGTTATGTAGCCTGAATTTTCATTTGAATATTTTTAATATTTATTTCATTTTTAGGCCTGAAAATAGCTCGAAAATAGGTTGAAATTATGAATTTAATAGGAAATTATGAAATTAATTAATGAAATGGACATGTACTGATCTATAATAAATAATAATAGTATTGAGTCAGAATGAAATTAATTTGGTACTAAAAGAATCATAATTGAGTAATTTATGATAATTTAGGGGTAAAATCGTCAATATGAATATATAGGTGATAGATCGGAAACTTGAAACCAAGTGATAACTAAATCTCTTATATTTTTAGGAGTTTATAGAAATTTTTGGGGAATTATTTGGTAACCCGAATTATTTATTACGAATTTATTAAGTAAAATAGCTTAATTTACGAGTCAGGGTGTATTTGTAATATTAATAAGCTAAAATAAATTAAATAGTTAAATAAAAACTATATGTGGGAATTGCTGATCAGATTGGATTAAATGGATATTTTTATTATAATTATTAATATTTCCTTATTAGGATACACTTTAGGTATATTAAGATTAAATAATACTTATATTATAACAATATATGAACAAGTTAGATGAAATACAATTTAATAACGTAAATTACGTATAATACGATCATATTTATATAATTATGTATAACTGTATTAAAAACTTAAACTACCCGTTAAAAGCCGTCTCTAGAAATAGGATCCGTAAAGCATGTCGTTAGGTCTATACGAACCTAATGATACTAATTTTATTAAAATCGGACAATCTTAAGTAATTTAACCTATAACTTTATCATATTCAAGAATGTACATATTTCGGTAACCTTACCAGAATTAAAACATGAATTAATAAATAAAAAATACGTTTCGATGCGATCGAAACGATATATAATATGTAATGATATATATGATTTACAGCATCAACAATTAATAACTTAATTCGATATATAGTAATAACATAACTGTATATTATGGAAATAAAATATATATATATATATATATATATATAACCATTAGAGATTAAACCCTAATGTTTTCGTAATTATTACGAAAATTGAATTTGGGTCTTTTGTGTAATTAGGACCTTCCAATACAAAGACAGTTAACAATTCAAGTCAACAATAGCGAACATCTAAACAAGTAAGTTGGGATTGTGGCTTCACCACTTGTTTGGATACTATTTAAAGTATCCGGAAACCCAAAAGTACTTCTAGTTGCATTTGTAGTTAGATGATTATGCGTATGCTGTGTGTGTGAATGATACTCGGTTGTGATAGGAGTTCAACTCCTTGGTGTGCTGTTCTGCATATTTGCATGGATTCTATATTGTGTGAACTTGTTGGTCACCCCTGATTAAAACTAAAGGTCATTCGACTAAAATGAAATTGGACATGCATAAAAACCCGTTAGGGGAAATGATTTAAAGTGTTAGGCTAAATACCGACTTCTTTCAATAAGGATAGCTGAAATGGTCCTTTCCCCATCCTTAGTTGAACTAAGTGACAGGCGAGGAGGTCGCGGCAAGGTTGAAGGCTGCAGTTCAAAGGCAGTCATGGGAGGAGGGTGTTCTCCATTGCATAAGCCCAGGTTTGGTCTGACTTGAGTCGTGATGAAACTCCTCAATCCAGGTTGGAGCGGATATAATTTCTCTAACCTCACAGTGGACCAGATAACACTGTGTGATGTTTCATTTGAGTGATTGCATTGCATTTCATCATAATTATTAACCTTATTTGTGATTGTATAGTACTCTTCTGACTCCGACCTACTTACTAAGCTAGTTGTGCTCACATTCTTATAGACTCTTTTGCAGGTGTTGAATAAGAACAGGATGTTCAAGTACCACCGTTCTCAGATTAGTGTGCTGCTGTTTGGGAAAGTGAGAATCGAGAAATTAACTGAACCCGAGCTTTTAACTTTATCTTTGAGTTTTGAGGAAACTAATTGGGAATTCTCTAGGAGCCCACTAGTTTTCTAACTTATTATATATAGACTGCAAAACCTGTGGTTTTTAATAAACTCTGATTGTAAACTTTACCTTTGAACGTAAAATGTTTGTATAAATACTATTGTGGTACTAAATAACAAGTCGTATAGAACAGGTATTTTGTAAAAGCTCTACCATAGGTTTGGTTATTAACAGGTGTTAGAACAAACATTTTAAGCTGGTTGAGTTGTACGCCTTGTGTGAACTGTATCTACGATAGCAGCTGTGAGGTCAGCTTCTATCTTAGATTAGTTTATACGGCGGGACTATTACGACTCTTTTTGTTCGGGGCATAACAATACCTACGAGAATATGTGAAGCAAGTTACCCGTCAAAATGAAGCCTTACCACCATAATCTCATCGGCTTCAATGAGAGCACTATCCGAGCCAAGGGAATCATCACCCTCGACATGGAACTTGGCGATGAAGACAACATTGCATGACAACCAGTAAAGTTCATCATGGTAGATTACCTATCTCCCTACAATGCTCTCTTAGGACGACCGAGCTTGAATGCCTTTAGAGTCATTACCTCATCCCTCTACCTATAGTCCAAATTCTTGACCCCTACTGAAGTAAGGATGTGCATGTACAATCAGAAACTCTCCTAAGAGCTCTATGTTAAGACCACCAAAGTAGATGAAGTCTTTGCTCTGGAGACTGGCCCACAAGAGAAGCTGGCTGAGAGAAGCGAGCTAGGTAAAAAGTATGGATTAATACCTCGCCCAATCAGACCACTAAGGTTAAAATGGAGACCCTTTCCATGGTAAAGGATGAGATTGTTACCCTCCTACAGGCCAACTCAAATAGGTTTGCATAGTTGTTGTCAGATATGATTGTGACCTTCTTCGACTTGGCAACCCATAGCTTCACCATTGACTCCAATGTGCAGCTTGTTAAACAAAAGAAAAGGCACTTTATGCCAAAAAGGCAAGCCGTAATAAAGGAAGAAGTGCAGAAGCTACTTAAGGCCGACTTCGTTAGAGAGGAGAAGTATCCGACCTGGCTAGCAAACATAGTACTGGTCAAGAAGTTTAGAAAGTGGTGTATGTGTGTTGATTATATCGACCCCAGCAAAGTCTACCCAAAATACCTCTTACTTCTCTCGAAGATCGACTAGCTAGTTAACTCCACATCAGGACATGCCCTGCTAAGCTTTATGGACACCTTTTCAAGTTACGATGAGATAAAAATAGACCTGAAGGACGAAGTCTATACCTCTTTTCTTATAGGCTTCGGCGCATACCGTTATACGATCATGTCCTATGACCTTAAAAATGTTGAGGCAACATATTAGTATATAGTGACAAAGTTGGTCAAGCCCTAACTTAGACGAAACTTAAAAGTGTATGTTGATAACATGATAATCAAGAGCAAGCAACCTGGCAATCATGTTAAGGACCTACAAGAAGCCTTCGATTAGATGAGGAAACATGACATAAAGCTAAACCCCCAAAAGTGCATTTTTGGGGTTGGCTCCAATAAATTTTTGAGGTTTTAGTCCCTTAAAGAGGAATTAAGGCCAGCCCCGAAAAGATATAGGCCACTAAAGACATGAAGCCGCCTTCCTCAATTCGAGACGTACGAAATCTCATCAGCATAGTGGCTACGCTAAGTAGTCTGTCACCAAGAGTGTAGGCATATGTGATGAGTTCTTCAAAATCCTTAAGAATGAGGCTAACCTTAAAAAGATACAGGCCATCAAAGACATGAAGCCTCCTTCCTCAGTTCGAGACATATAGAAGCTCACTAGCATGGTGGCCGTACTAAGTAGATTTATCTCCAAGAGTGTAGACAGATGCGTTGAGTTCTTTAAAATTCTTAAGAATCCCATAGGTTTTGAATGGACTCCTCAATGTGTAGCAACCTTCAAGCAATTGTAAGACTTTCCCAAACATCTTCCAATCCCCTCCAAACCTATTCTAAGGGAGGACTTGTATTTGTACCTAATCATCAGCAACCGGGCATTCTCTTTTGTATAATATGCTTATATCTAGTAACTAGTCGAGCACCTTGAAATTCTTCTTAATGAAACAAAGACTGGTTAGAATAGAGTACTTCAATTTGTCTAGAGAATGCTTCGTTCTTCAAAGTTTAGCTCCGCATAGACAACTCGACGAACCACTTAGGTAAGCCCTCGAGCTTGAGAGATTAGTCTATGATCCCTATCATCCCTTCTAAACTATTTAAGATTTGGGATCAAATCTGGTTTGGTTACTTGTTATTCGTCTTCTAGGGACATACGGATGGAGTTCGGTAACATTAAAAGTATTTGAAACTCCATAGTCTTCGGGTAGTTCAATCCTATCGACATTAAGATTGATCGTTTCAAGTACTTTAAATGGTCCATTGGCTCTAGGAGATAACTTACTCTTCCTCAAACTTGGAAATCAATCTTTACTGAGGTGGATCCATACCAAATCACCAAGCTGAAATTTTTTGCTCTTTTGTCATTTGCCTCGCCTCTTAAGCTTGGTGGCAAGTTGACTTAGATATTGTACGATCTTCTGGTGCATTACATTGATGGCCTCAAATCTTTCGGTGGCTAATTGGTCGTCACTTTAGCTTAAAAGGGGCATCTAGTCCAATGTAAGCTCAGGGTTAAAACCATAGGCAATCTCAAACGGCAATGTACTCGTGACACTGTAAGTAGTCCTATTGTAGGTAAACTCAATTATGGGCAAACATAGATCCCAATCAATCATATTCTAACCAACAACAACTCGAAGCAGAGTTCCCATTGTCCTATTAATAACCTCGGTCTATTCGTCTGTTTGTAGATGGCAGGACGTGCTGAATAATAGTTTGGTTCCCATTCAACTCTATAATGTTCTCTAAAAGTGACTGATAAATTTTGGATCTTAATCTAAAACAATGGTCCTAGGTGCTTCATGAAGTTTAACGACTTCCTACAAGAAAAGAAAAGAGATAATCAAAGCATCCTTAATTTTGGAATAAGATACAAAATCTGTCATCTTACCAAATCGGTCTACAACCACCATATTGGAGTTGTTTCCTCAAGACATCCTCGATAATCTTAACTGTAGACACTCAATTTTTATCGTAGTAGTTATAGTTATAGTTTTAGTTTTTTTAAAAATAGGGTCCTAACTCAAAAATAAGGAAAATAATAAAAAGACAAAAATAATAAAAATTGACAAATGATGAAAATCCCAAAAAATGAGAAAAGAAAAAATTTATTACAAAGATTTTTTAGATTTTTAGGAAGTAAATTATTTTAGGGACAAATAGTTTTAGCTTTAGCTTAGTTTAATTGAGGTGTCCGATTACCCGGAATGGGTAACCGATATTGTTCTAATGATGAAGAAGAATGGGAAGGTCAGAGTATGTGTAGACTTTCAGGATCTTAACCGAGCAACACCAAAAGATAACTTTCCATTACCTCACATTGATGTCTTGGTAGATAACACGGTTGGAAATCATCTATTCTCATTCATGGATGGTTTTTCGGGATACAATCAGATTCGGATGTCTAAAGAGGATAATACTAAGACAACTTTTGTTACAACTTGGGGTATGTTTTGCTATAAAGTGATGCCATTTGGGCTCAAGAATGCAAGGACAATGTATCGGAGGGCTATGGTTGCGATCTTCTATGATATGATGCATAAAGAGATAGAAGTATATATCGATGATATGATTGTAAAATCTAGGGAAGAGGAAGATCACTTAGAAAACCTGAGGAAGGTGTTTAACAGATTGAGGAAGTTTTAGTTAAAGTTGAACCTAGAGAAGTGTACTTTTGGAGTGACATCAGGAAAATTGTTGGGTTTCATAATTAGCCAAAGGGGTATTGAAGTTGATCATGATAAAGCCAAGGTTATAATTGACATGCCCCCTCTTCGTACACTCAAAGAAGTACGAGGATTATTGAGGCGTTTAAATTATATAGCTCGATTTATATCACAGTTGATAGACAAATGCCACCCTCTATTCAAGTTATTGAAAAAGAATACGAGGATCAATTGGGATGAGGAATGCGAAGAGACTTTCACAAAAATTAAAGAATACCTTATGAATCCACTAGTGTTGGTGGCTCCTAAGCCTGGAAAGTCATTGTTCTTATACCTAACCATATTGCCCGAATCCATGGGGTCCGTACTTAGTTAGAAGGATGAAGAAGGGAATGAGCGAGTTGTTTATTATTTGAGCGAGAAGTTCATGGAAGGGGACCAAAAATACTTAGAAGCCAAAAGAACCTGTTGCACATTGATTTAAGTCATGAATCGGCTTAGATAATATACACTTTACTACCAAATCGAGTTAATAACACAACATAACCCCTTAAAGTATTTAGCAGAAAAACCGACCCTCATGGGAAGAGTTTCGAAGTGGTAGATGTTGTTGTTAGAATTTGACATCAAATATGTAAACCAACGCTCAATCAAGGGGCAAGCCTTGGCAGATCAATTAGTGAAGAGTCCCCCTAACAATATCCCTCAAGAAGAATGAGTCGAGTTTCCTGATGAAAATATCTTAGCAGTAGAAAGTGTTCCCAATAGCAAAGTAATTGAGAAATCCTCAAGTTGGGAAATGTGCTTTGATGGAGCAACTAATGTATTTGGATGTGGAAGTAGGGCAATTCTAGTGTCCCCCGAAGGTACACAATTCCTTCTAGTCGTAAGACTGGCTTTCCTATGTACTAATAATATTGCAGAATACAATGCATGTATTTTAGGACTTAAAACGGCATTGTTTAAGGAGATACAGAAATTGGAGGTATACAGAGATTCTTCGTTGATCATAGGCTAGGCTCGAGGTAAATATAAGACGAAAGACCCTAAGTTAGTGCCTTACCACCAATACTTGGCCTAGCTACTGACCAAGTTTGGAAAAATTACCTTTGTATACGTACTAAAGGTTCAAAACCAATTCGCTGATGCTCTCGTTACTTTGGCATCCATGATCTAGATATCAAGAGGAGTAGAGATTTAGCCACTTAAGATTGAAATTGAAGAAAAGCTTGCTTTTTGTTTAGCAATGGAAAGTTCATGTGACGAAAAGCCTTGGTATTATGATATCAAAACATTCTTGCAACATGGAACGTACCCCGAAGAGGTCAAGAAGAAGGATAAGAAGATGATCAAAAGATTGGCTACTTAGTACTTGATCAGCGAGTCTACTTTGTATCGACGATCGTTTGATGGTATGCTTTTACGTTGTGTAGATGAGAAAGAGGCAAAGGTGCTAATGAAAAAAGTGCATGAGGAAGTATGTGGCCCCCACATGAATGACTACATGCTTGCTAAGAAGATCATGAGGATGAGATATTATTTGTTGGCTATAGAAGCAGATTGCATCAAACATGTTAGACACTACCATGTATACCACATCTATGCAAACAAAGTAAATGCTCTGCCTCAAGAATTACATATATAATCTGTACCATAGCCTTTTTCGATGTGGGAGATAGACATCATTGGCCCAATTACTCCAAAGGCATCTAACAGGCATCGATTTATACTGGTAGCTATTGATTATTTTACTAAGTGGGTTGAAGCCTCATCCTACTCTATTGTGACGAAGGGTGTAGTGGTCAAGTTCATTAAGAGAGACATATTGGCTCAATATGGTATACCAGAGACAATTATTACCGATAATAGTACGAACCTAAACAATAAATTGATATCAGAGTTAGGTCAATGTCGACAGTTCAGGATCATCCACAGAAATTCCACTCCTTATTGGCCTCAAATGAACGGAATAGTGGAAGCGACCAACAAGAATATTAAAAGAATTATTGAGAAGATGGCTACCACATATCGAGATTAGCATTAAATGTCACCATATGCACTCATGGCCTATCGAACTTCTATCAAAACATCAATAGGGGCAACCTCCTACTCGTTGGTATATGGGATGGAGGTTGTACCACCACTAGAAGTCGAGATCCCGTCTCTCGGGATATTGTCGGAAACTTAGTTGGATGAGGCTAATTGGATAAAGAAACAAATCGAGCAGTTGAATCTAATTGACAATAAGAGTTTGGTAGCTTCGTGCCATAACATCTGCTATCAACAACGAATAAGTAGAGCTTTTAACAAGAGAGTATGGCCCCAAAGTTTTAGAAAAGGAGACAAGGTATTGAGGAAAACTTTGCCTAATACACATGATTCGAGAGGAAAGTTTATTCCGAACTATAGAGGGCCTTACATTATGAAGAAAGTATTACTTGGGGGAGCTGTAATCCTATCTCAAATGGATGGTTTAGACTTGAAACAACTAGTAAACGCTGACCCGTTAAAGATGTACTATCCTTAAAAGATCAATAAAATTTTTGCTCAAATTATGAAATGCAAACAATTTTAGTATTGCTGTAGTCTCATTTTCATTTTCTAAATGCAAAGTTAGTATTCCTACTAGACGCCGACATTGGGTAATATCTCCAGATCCTTCCTCGATTCCACCAAAAATGCCCACTTCTCACTCTATCTAAATAAACCCTATACACAAGAAACATAAGAAAAAATAAACACTTAACTTAGAATGATGTCTATTGATAAAAATTCTTTTAATACTTTATTACGGTTCACCCCCCGAAAAGGGAAGATTTGTTTTTTATTTTTCAAGATAAAACCATGTTCAAAAAGAGTAATGGGTGGCACATAAGTAGAAACTTGCTTGAGAATAGAGGTTTACACGTAAAATCGATTAAGTTGGACTGGAAATCCAAGACGTGACATCTTTGCTCAAGAGATGAAGATGCTTCATTTGTTAAAGTTGCCCTCTTGCATGCGTCTTTGAGTATAGCGTTCATACATTCGTTTCACGCTTAAATTGCTTTCCAAAAAGAAGAAAAAAAGGGAAAGAAAAAGAGAAAAAGAAAAAAAAATTAGAAGAAGAAGAGCAAGAATAAGAAGAGGTAAAGGAAAGGATCAAAACCATTGGTTCTAATCAGATTGCTCAAGAAAACATTTGACTGTTTGGGAATTATCGCTAGAGTCAGGTAAGTGGTTCTAAGCTTTACAAAACATCGCATTTGCATTTGGTCTCCCCTTAAGAATGATAGTTTGATTTCTAAAACATTTAATTCTTCAAAAAAAAAAAAAAAAAACCTTTTGGAACTGCTGGGTCCCAGAGCATAGTCCCAATTCATAATCTCTTAGGGAGCTAAGCTAGTTCGTAGAGCATAGTCCCAATCCAAAGTTTCTTAAGCTCCCAATCACTCGATTCACAGAACGTTACCTAACTCATAATTTCTTCAAGGGATTGAGCAAGCTCAGGAAGCGCTATCCCAATTCAAGTTTCCTCATCTTTAGGTCTTAACTAGCTCAAAAGGTACCTTTACCGCCTTAGTTAATCAACTCATTAGGGCATAACCAAATTTCCTCATCTTTAGGTCTTAGCCAGCTCAAAGGGTGTTTTGACCTCCTTAGTTAGTCAACTCATTAGGGTACAACTAAGTTTCCTCATCTTTCGGTCTTAGCTAGCTCAAAGAGCGCTTTGATTGCCTTGCTTAGTCAGCTTATTAGGACACGACTAAGTTTCCTCATCTTTAGGTGTTAGCTAGCTCAAAGAGCGCTTTGACCGCCTTGTTTAGTCAGCTTATTTAGGCACGACCAAGTTTCCTTATCTTTAGGTCTTAGCCAACTCAAAGGGCGCTTTAACCGCCTTAATTAGTCAGCTCATTAGGGCACGAATAAGTTTCCTTATCTTTAGGTCATAGCCAACTCAAAGGGCGCTTTGATCGCATTAGTTAGTTAGCTCATTAGGGCACAATCAAGTTTCCTCATATTTAGGTCTTAGCCACCTCAAAGGGTGCTTTAATCGCCTTGGTTAGTCAACTCATTAGGGTACGACCAAGTTTCCTTATCTTTATGTCTTAGTTAGCTCAAAGGGCGCTTTGACTGTCTTAGTTAATCAGCTCAATAGGGCACGACCAAGTTTTCTCATCTTTAGGTCTTAGCTAGCTCAATAGGCGCTTTAATCGCCTTAGTTAATTAGCTCATTAGAGCACGACCAAGTTTCCTTATCTTTAGGTCTTAGCTAGCTCAAGGTGCGATTTGACCGCCTTGGTTAGTCAGCTCATTAGAGTACGACCAAGCTTTCTCAACTCATTCTTAGGTTTTAGCCAACTCAAGGAGTGCTTTGACCACCTTGGTTAGTCAGCTTATTAGGGCATGACCAAGTTCTCTCGTTTTATTAGGGTTTTAGCCAGCTCTAGAAGCACTTACTTATTTCATTTAGTTTAGAGGCTTAGCCAGCTCAAAGAGTACTTTACCCACTTTGGTTAGTCAGCTCATAGGGGGTACGACTAGGTTCTCATTATTCATTTTAGGGATTCTCGCTAGCCCACAAGGGTACTACCCTTGCTATTCTTTGTTTCAAACTTATCGTCATTAAACGTCTTAGCTTTCCTTAGGATAAAGTCATCCCAAGGAAAAAACGGTGTTTCTTTTATCTTTGTGGCAAAGTTTTACTCAAACTTCACCACAAAGAGGAGCAGTTGTAAATACTCGATTTTTATCCTAGTAGTTTTAGTTTTTTGAAAATAGGGTCTTAACTCAAAAATAAGGAAAAAATAAAAAGATAAAAATAATAAAAATTGACAAATGATGAAAATCTCAAAAAATGAGAAAAGAAAAAATTTATTATAAAGATTTTTTAGATTTTTAAGAAGTAAATTATTTTAGGGACAAATAGTTTTAGATTTAGTTTAGTTCAAATAATTATTTTAGAAAATCACGTGTTTTAAGTACAATTCAATTGTACTAAAAATTAAAGCACTAAAAATTAAAACACAAACCAACGGTCTAACAGATAAGTATTAGAGTATTTAATATGGAGCTAGTTTGAAGTTACAAGTTCGAATCTCGCTAGACACTTATGTATCTTTTATTTTTCTATCCTTTTTTATTTTTTTTACAAAAAAAGCGAGATGAATAAGTGAGATTATATCTAATTAAATCTTCTTTATTTGGATTTTAATTATTAGAAAATATTTAAATCTAGTTTGATTTTTATTAAATCAGATTTGAATTAATATAAATAATTCAGATCTAATTTAATTTTTGTTAAATTAAATACAATAGATACGATTCGATATAATTTGGTTTGGGTTTTATAAATACACATGCTTTTAAAAGAAAAGAATCCTTCACTGTAACACATATTCACACTTCAAGAGAGAAAAGAAAAAAACTTCATAGTTCATCGGCCTTAGTTTTGAATTTACGCAAGTTTAGTCACCAGCTTGCCAACGGACTGCCACTAATCTTCCAACGTCCATGGCTGCAATTTTCCATCCTCTTCCCAAATTATTCTCACCCAGCAGTTCATAGTCTCTAGGATTGATGTCTACACACTCCAAACAGAATAGCAATTCCCAACGCAGTTCACCGTCAACTCACTGGACATTCCATGACTGAACCGCAAGCACGTAACGCCCACTGCACTCCATCGACCACACCGATCAGCACACTCTGTCGGCCAGCGGACGAACGACGATGACAACAGCCCTTGACCAACCGATCCAAACAGCAACTCATGCATTAACTACCAGCAGCAAGTCACCGAAGTTTTGCAACCAACACCGAATAGCTACTGCTAGACACGCAACTCAATTACTCCGTGCTAACCACAACATATCAAACACGTTACACTACAATTCCCAGCAACGAAGTTCGACGCGTGGTATGAGTCAACAATCCCTTCATTGAAGACTCGCACACTTTGAACTCTAGCGACCGAACAAGATTCCCGCAAAGCTCTGGCCGACGCCACTGCTACAACGCGATTATTGAACAGTAGCACACGTGCACTTCGATCAGTCTACGCACGCGCAATGTCCAAGTCGCTATCCACGCCACAATTCCTTCACCGAACAACAAGGTTCGATTCTTTCATTTTTTTATTTATTCTTATTTTTTTATTTATTTGTTTATTTATTATTATATTATTATTTCGTTAGTTAGTTATTATTGATAATGTAAAATTAATGGATATGCACATATTAGATTGGGAGATTTTATTTTTCGGTATTAGTCTTTGTTAATTTAGGTGGTTTTTTTTAGTATTAAGTTTTTTTTTAGGATTTCTTCACGTAGAAAAGTTTTAAAATTAAAATTAATAATAAAAAAATCCTTTTTAAAAATTTTAGGACTTTTAGAAAATTCTTTTTGTAAGATCACTCACGAGTTAAGACTCCCTTTAGATTTTTTTTTAAACAAAATCGATTAAGAACGTAAATTCGATCGGTTTTAAAATTAAAATAAATCAACACATTAATAATTTTTTGAAAAAATTACGATCTTTGATTCTAATTAGTGGGTAATTAGATATCTTCGAGGCGACAATAAAATCTGTAAAAACTTGGGTTTTTTTTTCTTTTGGTTTTTATTTTTTTTTAAATATTAAAAAAAAAAGATAATTTAAAGAATAAACCTAATTTCGGTAAATAAATAGTGGTACTCGTTAGAGTTTAATAGGATAGCCTCCGGATTCGGATTTTTTTGTTTTGTATGAAATTAAAATCAAAATCAAAATCGAAGATTGGTGGCCAAATCATAATTAATCCACCCAATTGATTACGTTTTTTTTTTCTTTTTCCTGACTTCAGTCGAGTAGCAACTTCAAAGGTTATTTTTTAATAAAAAATCGGAATTTCCCAATTTCTCTAGTTAAGGATTAATGTTAAATGAGTTAGAGTATAATATTAATAAAAAAAATGTGAAATGAAATTAAAATAGATAACCGAATTTCAGGCTCGACATTAACATAAAGTCAATACTAAACTCAAATCATGGTTTAGTTGGGATCGACAAAGGTAAACATTGTCCTTGCTCGACTCATCTATTTGCCACTCTACAGGTAGTACATCTTTCCAGCATAGTTTGGATATCTCTCATCATCCTTAACCAATAGAATCCAAAAGCTAATACCTCATGAGTTTAGTGCTTGCCAAAATATCTAGACAATCTTCTACCATGCGCCTTGTACACCAACAACTCTCACATAGAATAGGTCGGGATACATAATCTCCTCTTCCTAAATAAGTATCCGCCCTTCTTGTAATAATCATTAAGTGTTCAACCATCTTCGCATTGTGCATGGATGGGTCCAAAGTGTAGATCCTTGGCATATAGAGTCTTGATTTTGGAAAATCCAAGAAGTTCGATTTGAAGTTCGATTAAGAGGGAATGTTATCTTTATAGGGCATCAACAATTACATTGTTCTTGCCATTCTTGTACTTAACGACATAAGAAAATCCCTCCATAAACTCAACCTACTTAGCTTGTCTTCAAGATAACTTAGGCTGACTCTTCAAATATCTCAAATTTTCATGATCAGTATAGATCACAAATTCTTTGGGTAGCAAATAATGTTACGAGACAATCATGGCTCTGATCAAGGAGTAAAACTCCTGATCATATACAAAATAATTGTGTAGCTCCTCTAAGCTTTTCACTAAAGTAAGAAATAAGTCAGCCTTTTTGCATCAGTATGGCTCTTATGCTTAGTTCGGATGCATCATACTTTACTTCAAATATTTTGTTAAAGTTCGATAGAGCTAACATAGGGGCGGTAGTCAATTTTTCTTTCACATCTTCAAAACTCCTCTGTTCCTTCTCTTCCTACCTGAACTCAAAATTTTTCTTTGAAAATTCAGTGAGTGGGGCCATAATAGTACCAAAGTTCCTTATAAATCATCAATAGAATGATGTCAGGCGTTAGAAACTTCGCACATCGACTAAATAGGTTGACACAGGCCATTTTGTAATTGCTCTCACCTTCTCATCATCAACTCGTATACCTCCACCACTCATAACAAATCCTAAAAAGATCACTTTAGGTCGGCATAAGTCAGATTAGCATAAAGCTTCTTAGCTTAAAGTTTTAAGAAAACTACTAAGAGGTGTTTACAGTAAGTTTCCAAATCAAGATTATAGACAAGAATATCATTGAAATATACAACAACAAACTTTCCAATTAATTCTTTGAGCACATGGTTCATTAGTCTCGTGAATATGTTCGGGCATTTGATAGACCGAATGGCATCACAAGTCATTCATACAATCCATAGCAAGTCTTAAATACGGTCTTTCACTCATTTTCCTCACACATTCGGATTTGATGGTACCAAGATTTGAGATCAATCTTAAAAAATACTCTTGCTCTATGCAACTCATCAAGCATATCATCAAGCCTTGGTATAAGGTCCTTATACTTAATGGTAATGTAATTGATTGCTCGTCTATCTACACACATCCTCCATACCTCATCTTTCTTTCATACCGACAAAGTTGGGATTCCACATGAGCTTGGGGACTCTCGTATATACCTTCTCTTCATCAACTCATCTACTTACCTCTGTAGCTCTATAGCTTGTTTAAGATTCAACCTATAGGTGGTGATAGGGATTACGAACCAATTATACGTTCCTAGGTTCGTAGGCTTGCTTGGGTGACTCGTCGAGCTATTCAAGGTTAGTTAGGTGTCGAGGAGCAATACTTTCCCTAGTCCAACCTGTTAAGTTACTTCGCTTTCCACAGCATCTAAGAAATTGTTGAGGTGACTAGCTAACGTGCCGAGGTAACCCCTGTCGAGCCTGATTTTTCATCCTCTCGGTTCTTTTATAAAATTAGGTTTTCTCTAAACCAACTGGAATGAAACTCAACCTGTTTAATACTGATCCTCGACCAAGGTTTAAAAAAAACCATTTTTTCATCTTGAAAAGATTTGGAGTCGCCACCTGACCGAAATTGAGAAAAAAAGTTATTGGTTATAACTTAGTTACCGATCTATCGATTAAAAAACCAATTTATAAATACGGCTTTTTGCAAATTAGAAATTTGGATTCGGGGGCTAATTTATTAAACCCTAAACGGGTATTACTTTTTAACTTTCTGAATTTAATTTCACTTTTCAAATATACCCTTTTGAATTTCTAAAAACGACTAATTATGATATACGCGACTAAATTGATTAATTTACGTAAATATCTAAAAATAAAACTTTTCATATTTTAAATCGCCCTGTACTTACATACGGATACCTATGTACCCGTTATTTGGGATTAGACTTTCGTAATTCGTTCACCAAAAACATATTGGGTTGATTAAATTTTAACTTTGGAAAAATTTTCAGGCTTACATGTTTATCCATTTTGATTTTGTTTGAAAAAAAAAATTTCTAAGGATCCTAAATTGAATTTTATTGTTGGAAAATCTAAATTGCCCTAATTTGAAAAGGATTCATTTTATTTTTATTTATTTGAAAATATGTTTTTGTAAGTGATAAAACGTTTTTCTTCATAATATAATATTATGAAGAAAAACGTTTTATCACTTACAAAAACATATTTTCAAATAAATAAAAATAAAATGAATCCTTTTCAAATTAGGGCAATTTAGATTTTCCAACAATAAAATTCAATTTAGGATCCTTAGAAATTTTTTTTTTCAAACAAAATCAAAATGGATAAACATGTAAGCCTGAAAATTTTTCCAAAGTTAAAATTTAATCAACCCAATATGTTTTTGGTGAACGAATTACGAAAGTCTAATCCCAAATAACGGGTACATAGGTATCCGTATGTAAGTACAGGGCGATTTAAAATATGAAAAGTTTTATTTTTAGATATTTACGTAAATTAATCAATTTNTTTTATTTATTTGAAAATATGTTTTTGTAAGTGATAAAACGTTTTTCTTCATAATATATTATTATTATTATTATTATTATTATTATTATTTTATCTTCTATTTTTTAGGTTTTTATTAATTATCCTTTTTATTAAAATGTGAAAATAACTAAAAATAAAAATATATAAAAATTTGTTATTCTTTTATTTTTTTTCTTTTGTCTTTTTCTTTTCTTTTTAGTTTTTCTTCTTTTCTCTTTTTTCTTTTTTCTTTTTCTTTTTGATTTTTCTTCTTTTCTCTTTTTTCTTTTTCTTTTTCTTTTTCTTTCATTTTTTTTTTATTTACAACAAACTACAAGAATGGAATTATGTAAAATAAATAAATAAATAAATAATAGAAACAACAATGACAATTATTTAAAAAGGGCTGGACTAAAAGCTTCACACGAATCAAATAAGAGCTAGGTACAGGTTGGACTTGGGGGCTCCGGATCAACTTCGGGTCAAGTCAGCTCAGACCAGGTCAAATCCGGGTCGCGTCCAGTGACTAGAAAGGTGCAATGGAGGTTGTTTCAAGGCACATTTTGAGTGGGAAAGGGTAGTTTTGTGGTTTTTGTATTGGGGTTAGAGGGGTATTTTTGATGCTACTGTGTTTGGTGGTCGTTGGTGGTGGTCGCAGTAGTGTGTCGAAATGGTGGGTTCGGTAGTGTGTGCGTATGTGGATTTCGCAACCAAGAGAGGGATGTTGTATGCGTGTGTGGGGTGGATCGGAGAGAGAGAGGACAGTAAGTCAGTGAGTGGTCTCATACGGTAACTCAAATGGAAGACAGTGGGTATGTGGTATTGGTGAACCGAAAGTATAGGTGTGTGTGTAGAAGCGGCTATGGGTGGTTGTGCGTTAGTGGATGGTGCAGTGGGCTTTGCGTTTGGGAATGTCGGAGGTTGGCTGTGGGTGTACGGGTCAGTGGAGTGGTGGTGCGTTAGTCTCGAGGGTGTCCTGCGAGAAGGAAAGAGTCCGAGGGAGAAGAAGCTGAGAGTGCGTGTGTGTCTAATGAGAGAGAGAGAGAGAGATGAAGCGGGTCGGATTGGGTCTAGTGTTTGTGAATGAGAGTAAGATGGCCAAGGAGAGAGAGGTCCGATTGAGAGAGAGGGGTTAGAGAGAGACGGATGCCAAGAGAGAAGGATTGGAGAGAGAGATTACCGTAGAGAGAGGGAAAGAGACAATCGAAGAGAGAGAGAGGTCTAAACGGTAAGAGAGAGAGGGTAGAGAGAGAGAGAGATGGGAGACAGTAGAGAGAGGAAGAGAGATGATCAGAAAATGGGTCTATGTATGTTACGTGGATTTAAAAAAAATTCCCCCTTCACTGTTTCTGTCTGTGGTGTTTTTTCACCCCCCCCCCCCATCCCCCTTTTGTGTGTAATGGTCCTTTTCTAAAAACAAATCCCCCTCTTTGTATATGTTTTTGAAACAATTCCTACCCCTCATTCTTGTTTGTGTGATTTGATAAAAAAAAGAAAAAAAATAAGGAAAGGGGAGGAAAAAATTAGGGGAAGGAAAATTTGTTGTCATGGCCAATCATGAAGCACCACGTGTCGCAATTAGATACATAACTTAATGACAGCTTGACATGTGACAACGTAATGAGTTTAAAAAGAAAAGGACAAAAAGTTTTTCTATGCCTTTAATAAGTTTCAAACTCCTTGTCACGCCCCGAAACGGCAGAGTCGTAACAGCCCCCGCCATGTAAACCATCCTAAGATAAAAGTTGGCCTTACAACCGCTATCTTAGACCTGATCTACACAAGGCGTCAACGACTAACCCGCTTTGAAGTAGACAATTTGTAATTTAAACAAATCATTTACCTAAGAAAGTGAGGAAATATATATATAATCACTATAATTTAGTTATTACATTAATTAGAAATGAAAAGTAAAACATGTGTTGATTCTTCAATGCTTTTCCTCACTCCTCAGGATCCAGCAGTTGCTAGCTTCAGAGTAGTTGTTGCCGCTTCTTAGCCAGCACCTGCACGACGTCTATAGGGATGTGAGCAACCACAGCTCAGTAAGTAGGGACGGAGGACTTAAAACTATACCATACACACAACAAGGTTTTCAATCACTTATTAGGTGCAATGCATGTGCAAGCAAATGCCATTGCATGACGTTGTCCGGCCGGTCGTGAGATTAGAGAAATTGCGCCCGCTCTAATCCGGGTTGAGGAGTTACCGTTAATGCAACAGCTCACGACCAAACCCAGGCTTGTGTAATGGAGACCTTGCTTCTCCCGCGACTACCTTCGAACCACTGTCTTCATCCCCGCCGCGACCTCCTCTCCTGTCACTTAGTTCGACTGAGGATGAAGAAGGGACCATTTTGCAATCCTGCGCTATCCCTTCCGAAGGGGTCGGTATTTGGCCGGAGAGTCCTAAATCCCCTAACGGGTTGCCATGCATGTTCGATTATGATTACTGGTCGTATATTTGATTAAGTCCAATTTAGGGTGATAAATCATTACATACAATTCATACAATATGCGCCAAAGCAACAAACATATTCATAGCATCACCCATAATCAAGCACATGCACGCATTTAACTATCTAACAAGCACAACCAAGCATAATCTTAAGCCTCCAAAATACAGTGTCGTATTAATCCCAACTTACCTCGACTCCTCGCTCGCTCACTCGAGGTCCGATCTGCTCAGGCCATCGCCGGTTATCCCTATAACACGAACGTGGTTTCAGCTTTTCATATAATTGTTATAGGTTCGTTTTATCCTATAATGCTTCTTGTTAGGTTTTGTTTAAGGTTTAATATGCCCAATTATCTAGGTATTAAGTCTTTTACAATTATTCTAGGTTTGGGGTTAGGTTCAGGTTCGGGTTCGGTTTTCGTATCGATTTCTAAACCAGGTTTTTAGTTCGATTTTTAAGTAGCGTTTTATATTCCAACCCTAGAAATTAGTTTCAACCCATAATGTGAAATTAATCACATTATTTCCCGATAACCTAAATATCATCATTACCCTTTGTCAGTGTTTATTTTACTCGGTACACTTAAATCCATATCAGTGTACCGAATTCACTCCTAATGTGACAAATTTTTACATTTTTCATATAATTCCATAAATTCAAGTTTCCTAACAGATTTATTGTGCATTTTTATTATTCTCAAAATATCAATTTTTATTATAATATTTTCTATTTATTATATTTTCAATAATTACACATTATGCATTATTGCATATTATGCACATAATGCATTTCTAATATTTCTATTACCCTAATTACCATCTCTAAACACCAATTATTATTTCAAAATGTCTAAATCCATCCTAAATCAGATTTTACTCCAAATTTCCCTAATTTACAAAATTAACTATTTTTTTTCCTATTACTCATTTATTACATAATTAACCTAATAATTACACCTAACACCCTAAATGCTACATGTATCATACTCCATCAGATTTCCACATCCTAAAACATATAATTAGTCACTAAATCAGAAATTAATCATTTAATTACATAATTAACCCTAAATCACCTAATTTTACCATCATTTTAGGGCTAAAAATTAACTTAAAAATTTCGAAAATTAATTTTAAAAAAATGGTTTCATAGCACTGTTCTATGTCACATGAGTATCCTACAGAAAAATTTTGAGCCCCAAACTACATCCCTAAGCCTATTTAATTTCCGGTTTAATCATGCTCGGTTTTGTACAATTTGTTAAGGACCCTATATTTCCAGACATAATTAAACTAAATCAAAATTTTTCCCTAAATCTACATATAATAAAACCTCAGAATAACAAGTTTCATAATTTTCTAGGCAAAATAACTAATTTTACAAAATTATACAAGATTCGGGCTGGAAATTGGACTCACCGGTTTGGGTGGCTCCGGCCACCGCGGGCCACCGTGGGGTTGTCGGCCGGCCTAGGCGCTGCCACCACAGTGTGGTGGTGGTGGCCGTCCACTCCCAGCTCCTCGTTTGGTGTGGGTTCCCTTTAAAACCCCAAACTGCACAGTTTTTCTTATTTTTTTTATTTTTTTGGATTTTCTCTCGAATTTTTGACTCTCTCTAATTTTCTCTGATTTGTATCTGTCCAAATGAGCTTCTGAATTTTTCTTGCTATTTATAGACGAATTTTGTAATTATTATGCATTAATTTGACAAGATTTTGTCAACTTTCCTTGATTTTTGGCTTTTTGTTTATCCAATTCTTATTGGATAATTTTTATTTTTCTGATTTGAACCTGCCACGACCTTATCTTGCTTCAGTTATCCACTTCTGATTTTTTTCTGATTTTTATATAATTATTTTGTATTTTTCTTTAATTATTTACTTAATTTTCAACCTATTTCACTAATTACGCGTATTTTTATCTACACATAAATACATGTAGGGTGCACGTGAACATTCCTAAATATTATTTTGGTCATTCTAAAATTTTTAGTATACATATAATCTATCTCTAATAATTTATTAATTATTATATTACACTTTTTGCCTTTTTGGTAATTAGCAGTTATTATGCTTAAAATTTGAAAATTTTATAGTCTCCTATTTTACTACTTATTTTCTTAATTTTAAGTTTACAGGGTCATTTTTACTGGTATCTTGTTAAATAGTTTATAATTTGGGTGTAATCGGATCCTTTAACCGATCGCCCTAAACCTTGGGTTCTAAGTTCAATCTTACGGTTACTTGGCTGAACTTTGGGGCTTACACTCCTGATCTCCAATTAATCCTAATTGCAACATCTATATATTTTACCATTAAGCCGTTGGCTCGTGCCTTTTTCATATATATAATTAAATTGCACATATGAACTTGGTTAGCCTGAGCTAAATTTAAATCTAAGCCCAAGTTCAACGATCCAAATCTTTTATTTTTTTTCTAATTTTTTGTAACTTTTCAAGATTTTTATGCACTTTTCCAAATTTTTCCATTTTTTCTAAATTTCTTATTTTTTATTCTTTTTCCTATTTTTTTTGTATTTTTCTGGAATTCTTATTTTTTATAAATTTCTTCATTTTTTGTGGTTTTCATTAATTTTCTATTTTTTTAAACTTTTATTTAATTTAGGACCCTATAATCTAATCTAAAAATTAAAAAAAATTTGGGGTTGGGGGGGAGGGTGAGGTGATAAAAATTAGGTGTCTATAACTACATCACTACACATCAATCTAAGTGATGAATTATGATATAGCTGACCTAAGTTATACTGAGGCCGAGTTGATAGTTGCTAAGAGCCGAGTACCCAAGGTCAACCTGAAAGTGAGTCACCTGTACACCAACCTCCATCTAGCCTAACCGATTGAACTATTGAACTGCTAACGCCAATCTGACCTGATCAGGACTTACCCCTACTTGACTAACAATGTCATTAGGATCATAGAATGAGAAAACTATGCACATGCGTTGACCTTTCTAACATCCGTACTGTCCTTTCTACCATTGAATATTCTTTCTACATGATTATAGTGATATCCTTGTAAATTATTCTCTTGTTCCTTTACTAATATGGATCTTTTTTTTTTATTTACTCTCACCTATGATTTACCCTAATTAAGTTATATAAATACTTGTACATTGTAATAGCCATAGGAGTTTTCGCATTGAATTTTTTCAATCATACTCTCTTAAGCTAAGTATTCTATTGTTTACTTTCAAGCTACTCTTATCTGTTACACCCCGAAGTCGCGAAGTCGCAACAGTCCCGCCGTGTAAACCATTCTATGATAGAAACTGGCCTCACAGTTCCTACCATAGAGATAATCTACACAAGGCGTCGACGACCACTCGCTTTGAAGTAAACAGTTCGATTAATGACTATACTACAAATATGATGAGTAACTCAAATTACTATTAAACATAGATAATCATATAAATAAGTCCACAGAGCTTCCCAGGAAGATTTACATAATAACTACAGTTTACTAATTTACAGAATAACTAACAGTCTTCATCCTTTAACTACAAGGTCAGTCTGGTTACACATTAAGCTAAATAACTTGATCCTCACACCCCTGGCTTCAAAAAGACTAACCTCTGGATAATTGTAGGGCGGCATGGTACTTGAAGAGATTACAAATCAGAACCTGCAAAAGGATCTATAAGGGTATGAGCAACTACAGCTCAGTAAGTTAAATTAGAGACTCATAAATGCATACAAGCACAAACAGGATTATCAAACAATTATTTTCATGCAATGCAACAATCAAGTGTCATCGCACAACGTAGTCCGGTCCGTTGTGAAATCAAAGAAATTTCACCCGCTCCGATCCGGGTTGAGGAGTTCCATGTTATGCAGCAGCTCACAACCAAACCCAGGCTTGTGCAATGGAGACCTCGCTCCTCCCGCGACTACCTTCGAACCATTGACTTCACCCCCGCCGCGACCTCCTCTCCTATCACTTAGTTCGACTGAGGATGAAGAAGGGACCATTTTGCAATCCTGCGCTATCCCTTTCGAAGGGGTCGGTATTTGGTTGGAGAGTCCTATGATCCCCTAACGGGTTGCAATGCATGACGTTTTCGGTTATTACGGTCGACTAAGATTAAATTCCGATTAGGGTGTTCAAACAAGTCCACAACAATTCAATCAGTCACAAAATCACTCACAGCACAAATTCCAGCACGAATTCAGATACATCACACATGCGCAAACTATTTACAATCACAAGCATATACAAGCCTAAGTCTCCGAGCACTACAAAACTAGTACTCTATTACAATAAGCAATAACCCAACTTACTTGAATTTGCTCGGTCGCTCGATCCTCAAATTGCGAGCTGATTTGTTTCTGGGTGTCCTATAATGCAAAGAGGTCCTTTTAGTACTTATTTTTTTATGGATTCTTATTCTAATTTATAATGTAACTCATTTTCCTTATGTATACCTACAACGTATTAGTAATTCGTTGTATTTTATTTTGGGGTTCGGTTCCTAAACTAGATTCTAGTTTTAATTCCTAGGTCGTAATTAGGCTCGAATCCCAATGTGAAATTAATCACCTTATGCTCGGGTATTCAAATATCCTATTGAGTCGTAATTTTGGTATTCTAACTATTCGGTACACACTAACCCTAATTGGGATATCGGATTTATTCCCGAGGTGTAAAAATCTTACATTTTAAGATATTTACTTAAAATTAAATATTAATTCCGATTTATTATTTTTCTGATTTCAATTATAATATTATCTAAATAACTTTATTTTTTTAAATTTAGTAATTTATATTTTCACATATTCCTAATTTCTCATATTCTTTACCTAATTTCCCTAATTAACCATAATTAGTACCTAAAAGCTAGGATTAGGGTTCCACTGCAGAAATTAACTTCCTTAATCATCTAATCAAGATCCAAATCAGTAATTAACATCCTAATTACCTAATTAATCCCAAATCACCCAATTTTACCATCATTTTAGGGCTAAAAATTAACTTAAAATTTTCGAAAATTAATTTAAAAAAAAGGGCTTCATAGCACTGTTCTAAATCATATGAGAATCCTACAGAAAAATTTTGAGCCCCAAACTACATCCCTAAGCCTATTTAATTTCCGGTTTAATCATGTTCGGTTTTGATCAATTTCTTAAGAACCCTATATTTCCAGACATAATTAAACTAAATCAATATTTTTCCCTAAATCTACATACAATAAAACCTCAGAATAACAAGTTTCATAATTTTCTGGGCAAAATAACTAATTTTACAAAATTATACAAAAATCGGGATGAGTAAATGACTAACCGGTTCAAGGATTTCTGGCCATCCAAACCCGGTCCAAGTCTGTCGGCCGGTCCAGACGCTGGTCCTAGGGTAGGGTGGTGGTGGTGGTTCGGTCCCAGGTGGTGGTGGTGGGTGGTGGTTCCAGTTCACCTTGCTAATCTGCACAGTTTTCTTTTTTTTTTTTTATTTTCTGGAATTTCTCTCGATTTTTCTTGTGTTTCGATTTTTCTCAGATTACAAATTGTCCAAATGTCTTCTGTGAATTTTTTCCTTATTTATAGACAAACATAGTAATTAATGTGCATTAATTTGATGTGATTTTGCCCATTTCCTTGATTTTAGGCTTTTAGTTTGGCACATTTTTATTGGCCAATTTTTTTTCTTTTCAGTCACGACCTAATCCAGTTGCAAACCTCTCCTTCTGATTTTTTTCTGATTTTTTTATAATTATTTTGTATTTTTCTTTAATTATTTACTTAATTTTCGGCCTATTTTAGCAATTACGCGTATTTTTATCTACACGTAAATACATGTAGGATACACGTAAACATTCCTAAATATTATTTTGGTCATTCTAAAATTTTTAGTATACATATAATCTATCTCTACTAATTTATTAGTTATTATATTACACTTTTTGCCTTTTCAGTAATTAGTAATTATTATGCTTAAAATTTGAAAATTTTATAGTCTCTTATTTTACTACTCACTTTCTTAAATTTAAGTTTACAGGATCATTTTTACTGGTATTTTGTTAAATAGTTTATAATTTGGGTTTGATCGGATCCTTTAGCCGATCGTCCTAAACCTTGGGTTTAAAGTTCAAACCTATGGTTACTTGGCTTGGCTTTAGGGTTTACATTATCTAGCCCATTGAGCATAGATTAATGGCAAGTGACCTCCAACCTCACTTGTGCATCACATCAAGTGTGACCTAAGCTCATATGAAGCGTCGATGCGTCATATCCATCGTCGATGCGTGGGGACCCCTGTTCAACCTTTAATTATCATTTACTCTTTAAACCATCTTGTGGTTCGGACCCACCTTTAGTTCATGTGATACAGGATGTCCTGTGTTCATCTACATCGGAACCTGCATTAGGTAGGCTTGTCCAGTAATGCGGATCTTAGCTACAAGTCAATTGCATGTTCAATTCCTCGAATAGGAGGTAAACCTTCTAGCAATTCACTTAAGAATAGGTCGATAGTAACAATTCCTCATCTAATCCTCTCATCTTAAGTAACCTTCTAATCGACAAATAGGTTAGCTCGTCAAGCTTCATCTCTCTCTTCAACTCAGCTCGAGTCATCACCAAAGCCTCCTTATTCAAAACTTGGCTTACTTAAGTCTATATGCTTTTAACTTACTCAATAGTCATAGGGCTTAACTTCACCTTTCTATCGTCATGCTTTAAAGAACATATGTTCCTTCTTTCATCGTATACCACATATCGGTCAAACATCCATGGTCATCTAAGAAGAATATGGGAAGCATTCATGGGTAATACACTATAAAACACTTCATCTCAATAGTTTCCAATATTGATCGATACAGTCACTTTTTTATTTACTTGTAGGGCTCCTTTGTTACTAAGTCGATACAATTTATAAGGCTTAGGGTATTGCTTAGTAAGAAACTTCAATTGTTGGACCATGAAAGCAAATGCTACATTGGTGCAGCTACCATTATCAACAATTAATGCATACAACGATCCATTAACCTTACAGCTAGTATGAAATAAATTCTCCTACTATTCATCCTTGAGTACATGACTTACACTCATTATTCTCCTCAACACCAGGATTGCAGGCATAAAATTACCCTCTTCACTATAAATGATTTCCTCCTCCTCGAATAGCTTAGTTGGTCTAATCTTTTTCAGCTTTCTACTTCCTCATCAGTACTATCTACCTCAATGGTAGGTGGTTTTCCTTGGATTACCATGATTTTTCTATTAAGACATTGAGTAGCCATATGTCTAAACCCTTGACACTTAAAGCACTTGATTTCACTCGTCTTCCTTCTTGAAGTCTAGCCTTTCTCAAACTTCCTTGGGATCTCCTTCTCCTCTACTTGAGTAGTTTGAGCAAGTCAAACCTCAACAACTTTGCTTGGTTCTGTTCATATAGGTTTTCTTAGAACAGGAAGGCTAGTGGTAGGTCGACTGACAAGAGCTTCGATTCTTCTTACTTGGTGCCTTTCAATTTTCTAAGCAGCTTAAATAGCTTCATCAAGTGAACCAACATCTATGGTCTCCAATCTCGTACATCAACCCACTAATGAATCGGGATACAATTCAGTCTTTGGGCTCAACAACTTTACAATGGATTATTAACATGTGTAATTCCTTTACATACGCACCAACACTTGACCTTCCTTATCCCACTCCTATTGCCTTTTGAATGCGTCTTGTAAATAATAGCTCGGAACAAATCTTTATCTCATGACTCTTTTCATTTCATCCCAATGCCTAACTTTACGTTCTCTTTCTCTTCTAGGGATGCCTCTTCTACCATAGGGGGGCATGGCCAATAAACTCTAGTATAGCAAGTCTAACCTTAGCATTTTTAGGCACTTCATGATACTCAAACTACTTTTCAATCTTATTTACCTAATCTAGGTAGTCTTTAGTATCACCACTCCTAAAAAAACTAGGGATGTGCATCCTTAATCCTTCCACTCTAGGAGCTTAGATATTTCTCTCCTCGGGTTCATAATACTCTTCCTCGTTACCACTTACTTCCTTATCTTCTTCTTCTATCTCATGCAATGCTAGCCTCCATCAAGCAGCTCTGTTTACTCCTCTAGCTTGAGGTAGTCGAACTGGGACATTAGCTCAGTTGTATCGATCATTGCCTCTCTCAAGCAGCTTATTAATTTAGCCTTTATAAGGGTCATTTTGAGCTTATTGCCTATCTTCATGTATGGCAATCACCAGGCTAATCACCAAGTTAGCAAGCTTATCCAGTCATTCATTAGTAGATTACGGTATAGAACTTCTCTATTGACCTTGGCCATTACGAACACCACCCTCTTGGTTACTTAAGGTTCCTTGAACACTACGATTGAACATTGTTGTCTATTTGAACAAATTAATAGCTGAAACACAACTTAGAATTCTTCTTACAAACAACAACAACAAAACAACACTTAACACTCTTACAGCTATTACAACCATACGCGATAAGTTTCGTGAACAAGAAATAGGGGAAAATAGAGCACTAAATTTCTCTAACACTTAACGCTCTTTTCACGACATAACAAACGATTTCCACGATACGCTATAACAAGTTACTTAGGATACAAAGTGTCAAAAATTTGCTTGAATGTAGCTAAGCTCTAATACCAAAATGATACTGATTGACAGAAAAGGAACACATGACTACCAATATCATACGAGCCAATGAAGGTAGGTTCGGACTGTAAGATGGACTAAAGGATAAATAGAAATTGAGGGTTGAGTAGGAGTCTTTGTGTATCGACGGTGGATACAACTCACCAACGCTTCACGCAAGCACAAACTATACCTAATATAACGCACAAGTATAACATGAGGTTGCTCACCACTAGTCTATGCTCAATGGCTTAGATAAGAGCTCTTTAAGGTCTCGATCCTTAACGAGAAAACACAAGCTCAAGAAGAAGGAAAGGTAAAATGTTTGAAGTTCAATATCACTATTCTGATCGTATGGCTATTACATTTTACATGTATTTATATGGCCTACTTAAGGTAAGTCCTAAGTATATGCAAATTACAAAAAATGATTCAGACTAGAAAAGGAAAGGGGAATAGATTACAAGGGTAAAATTTTAAATAGACAAAAAAATATTCGGTTACAAAAAGAACAGTACGAATGTCAAAAAATGATATGCATGTCAACTATTTAGTCTATAGTCTTGATGATACTACTTTTCGAGTAGAGCTGATTCTAAGTAGGGTATGTTAGGTCGAATGCTCAGTAGGCTGGCTATTTAGGGTTTTAGGAAGGGTGGTCCAGTAGGCAATTGTTCTTCGACTTGGCCTCGATTGGTCGAATCGGAAGTTGGCAAGTTAGCCTCGAATGCGTGTTAACTCAGTTAGATGCGGATTTAATGCTTACCCTTAAGGTAGCAATAAATAGTTGGCTCTGTAACTAGTTGGGCACCTCGAAATTCTTCTTAATGAAAGAAAGAGTGGTCGAAGAAAAGTACCTTAGCAAGTTGATGTGTTGAATGCTTTGTTCTTTAGAGTTTAGCTTTGCTTTGATAGCTTGGTGAACCATTTGAGCGAGCCCTTAAGCTCAGGAGCGAACAATGGGTCTATGATCGGTTCGTGATCCCTATCATCAAAGATCAGGTCATAGGTTGTAGTATTAAAACTAGTGAGAATCAAGGCATATCAATAAAGATTATAAAGTAATTACTCGATTATATTGATTCTTTCTTTAGTTAGGCAATCGAGAGAAAATGATTAAGTGAATTAAAATAGAAAGAAATGAATTAACTACAATATGAAAGTCGTAAAAAGAAAAGTTTACTAAGTCAATTACATGAGATTGCGACTATATTATCATCTTATTAATAAACATATGCTTCTAAAATACGTTTGGACTAATTAATTGGTTTTTAATTAGATTTACAAGCTATTCCCTTTTGAGCTGTTATTGTCCTAACGAGTCATTATTGTACTAACTATAGTAGAAATACCTTTTTTGAGAGGTTAACCTATAATTATTAGTTATGCAGTAAATTTCTCTCACAAATTTTACTATCTTGATTAATATTGAAATGCATGCATATGTTTATGTCATAAAAATTAATATTAATTGTATTTAAGAGCATGAATTTTAAAATTTAATTTAAAGTGCATTGTCCATATTAATATTTAAACTAACCCTCATTCAATTTCATGCAAATCAATTATTCCCTTTTAAGTTTTTCAAGTTTTCTTGTTAATCAGATAAAAAATGTTAGGTTTATTTTATTATTAGTAATAATTATGTATTATAACTATTGCATAATATAAAGTCCAAATTAAAATGGTCTAATAAAATTATGGATTTTATTGCATTTAAAGTAAGTATGATTTAACATATTTAGAGATTGCAATATTATTTTCAACTTTACGATGGGTTAAATTAGAAATAATAATAAATAATTAAAAAAAAATTAATATAGGGTTTTCAATATATATACAGTGGTGGTCCCCATATAACATGCATTATTCTGTTTTCTCCGACCTTCCATCACCAGAAAGGAGAGAGTCAATAAGTCAGAAATTTACGACAGACTTGAAAGATTCAGAAGTCTTTCCATATGAATACTTCTCAGTCCTTTTATTTGTGTCCTAATTTTGTACACGTGTTGTTCCTACTGTTTTTTAGTTTATAAGAGTAAAGGATCTTTTTCATCCTGACAAATAGTGTCAGAGCCATCATACATAAAATCAGAGCCTCATTTATTTTTTAAATATCCTTTTGGTAATTCACATAAATTGTTATTTTCCACAATTTTGAGGATTAGGGTTTTATGAATAAAACGAAAACATTCGGTTTCGAATATGGTTGGATAAATTACAAACGTATATTGGAAATGTTGTTTTCATGATTAAGTGTATGTTTTCGTAATTTGTGGGTGGATTTCGTTGTTATTCCTTTTTTCGATTCGGTGGGAATTCGATGAAGGCTCATGCGAATTGGGTGGGGATTTCTTTGAATGAGAGTCGGCAATTATATATTAATAAAACCAAAGGATGGCTAAGTGGTTTACATCATAACGTATTATTTCTCAGCAACCAGAAAAAGGCTGATAATGGACCCAAATTTTTTATTTTCTTCGCAAAATCCTTTTGTTTCGCAAGAAGGGTATTCTTTCTGGTTAAAAGTTGCTCCAGTTCTCTTATTTTTTAGAGTAAATTTAAGAAAGCCACTCCTTTGACTGTTTGTATGGACCACGTTTCACGTACGAACAATCATCGTTTCTTATTATGGTGTGCTTATCACTACTTATTTTTCTTTTAACAATGAAAGGCTTCTTTTTACATGCTTTTCAAATGAAATGGAAGATGTGATGGATTCTCAACGGCATTAGTAATTTGATATTTTGTGCACATGTGGTTTAATATAAGGTTTATGAAATTGGGCAATTGAATTCAATTTTTGGCTAATCTTTTATATTTATTATTCGAGATGAATGATAGAAATAATATATTACTAAAGTAGCCTCTTCTATGAAAGTCATTCATTTTGAATAAGTAAAAAAAATTGTGTGTATGTGAATCATGTGGATATTGATCGGCTCAAAGTAATGTTAATAGTTGATTGATTTACATGTGTACCTCCAGTAATAAATATGCGATAATTATTCAATTTTTCCTATAAATGATTACTCAACCTAAAGGAAGGCTTAACTATTTATCAATATTTGATCACTGCACCAAGAGTACTATTTACAAGTTAATATCTCTATCTAAGGACTAAATATCAATATTTAATTTAGTTCTACTTGTTTTGTTCTCTATTTAGTTGCTAGTTTTGCTGCAAATATCTCTCCTAATATTAATTCGATTCTTACGCTGAATGGCACTAATTCTAAAATATGGCAAGAGAACATAATAATTGTTCTAGGAGTTGTGGACCTAGATTTAGCATTGAGGAAAGATCACCCTCCTGTTATCACTAATAAGAGTATCTCTAATGAAAAGAAGGAGATCGAAAAGTGAAAGTGATCAAATTATATAAGTCTGATAGTTATGAAGTATGCCATTTTAGAAGCTTTCAAGGGCAATATGTTTGATAAGATTGTCATGGCTAAGGAGTTCCTCTAAGACCTTAAGAAGAGATTTGCTAAGAATGAAAGGGCTAAAACAAGTATACTCCTAGCAGAACTTATCTTAGTGAGGTGTAAAGGCAAAGGGAACACCAAGGAGTGCATCACGGAGATATCTCATATTGTTTCAAAACTTAAGGCACCAAAACTAAATTTGTTTGAGAACTTATTAGTGTATTTAGTTTTGATTTCTCTTTCTACACAGTTCAACTAGTTTAAGGTAAGCTATAACTGCCAAAAAGAGTCCTAGACTCTTAATGAATTCGTCTCACACTATGTTAAAAAAGAAGAGAGACTAAACTATGACAAAGTTGAAAGTACTTACTTAAGTAGTACATCTAAGGGCAAGAATGTCAATAAAAGAAAGAACAATATGGAGCCTACAATGCCAACACTACAAAAGAAACAAAATAAGGAGCAAGCTAATGACACTTGTTTCTTTTGTGGTAATAAGGGACATAAGAAGAAGCAATGCACTAACTATTACGCTTAGCATGCAAAGAAAAGTAAACTTCTTAATTTTGTTTTTTAGAGGTTAATTTGACTTCAATACCTAGAAATACTTGATGGAAAGATTTTGGTACAACAACTCACATTAGTGTGTCTATATAGGGTTGCTAGAATTGCCAAAAGCCTAATGATGGTGAAAGATACATCTATGTTGGTAATGGCAAGGTAGTTCAAGTAGAGGCGATAGAGAATTTTAAATTATTACTTAGGACTTGTTACTATTTGGATTCAAATGAGACTTTTATCGTATCATCTTTTAGACGAAATTCGATTTCTATTGTCGCTTTAGACAAATTAGGTTATACTTGTTCAATTAGCAATAGATAGTTTAGCCTTTTTTATGATTCAAATTTAATTGGTATCGATTCTTAATCTTATAGTAATAATTTATATTTACTTGATATGGTTACATCTTATAGTGAATCCTTACATGTTGATAGGCAAAACTTAAAGTGCAAATTAACCAATGAGAATGCAGCTTTATTGTAATACAAAAGATTATGTCACATCTCCCAAAGGAGAATGGAAAGACTTATGTCTAATGGTAGGACTTGTATCTAATGGTACTCCTGTTCCCTTTGATTTCATGTGTTAATTGTATAAAAGGGAAACAAACAAATGTTAACAAATTAAGTGCCAATAGGGCTATAGAAGTCTTAGAACTTATTCATATGAATATCTTTGGACCATTTCCTATCGCTTCTTGGAATGATCAACTGTATTTTATAATGTTCATAAATGATTTCTCATGATATGATTACTTATATGTAATTCATGAAAATTCATAGTCATTAGATGTGTTGAAAAGTTGTAAAGTTGAAGTTAAAAATCAACTTGGCAAAAGAATTGAAAGCATTAGATTTGGCTATGGTGATGAATACTACAATAGATATGATAGATCAAGTGAACAATGTTCATGACCATTTACTAAATTCTTAGAGTAAAGCAGTATCGTCCCACAGTATACCATGCTAGGTTTACCTACCATGAATGGTGTTGCTAAAAGACGAAACAGAAAGCTTAAGGATATAGTAAGGAGTACGATTAGTCATTCTAACTTACCATAATCACTCTAAGGAAAAGCATTAAAAATTGCAGCATATTTACTCAATAAAGTACATATTAAAATAGTTAATAAAACCCCTTATGAGCTTTAAACAGGCAAGAAACCCAATTTAAAGGACATGTATATTTAGGGATATCCAACTAAAGTAAAGCTTATAGGCCACATGAAAATAAAACAGATTATAAGATTATCAGTTGCTACTTTGTTAGTTGCTCTGAAAGGTTCAAGGGGTATAAGTTTTATGATCCCACTACTAAAACTATGTTTAGTAGGTTTTTCGAGGATGTTGAGTTTGCAAGGGGAGATTAGAATAAGGACTTTATCCTTAAAGGTGAGAATATTGATAATCCTCATATTGCCATTGATGATGTTTAGGATTAGACTTTTATACCTAACCTTATTCAAGAGGCAACTCCAAATGAAGATAATATCCTTATGCCTCCTATTTAAGATTAAGAAGTTATTCTTAGATCAATAAACTCTACAGCCTTAAGAACCTGTATTTCTCTAGGAACATGAGGATGGCATTGGGATGATAGAAGATGATCAAATCAACTTCCATTAAGCCATAGAAAGTTGTAATTCTCAAAAGTGGATAGATGCCATGAATGAGAAAATGAAGTTTATGAAAAATAATGATGTATGAGACCTTGTTCCATTTCTTGAAGGAGCAAAACCTATTGGTTGTAAATGGATATTTAAACCATGAGGGATTTGAAAGGTAATATAGAAAGGCACAAGGTACATCTAGTTGCTAAGGGCTTCACATAAAAGGAATGCATCACTTACAAAGAGACTTTCTTTTCGCTTTCATCGAAAGACTCTTTAAGAGTTATAATTGCACTAGTAGCTCATTTTAATCTCGAGATATATTAGATATATGTGAAAACAGTGTTTTTCAATAGAGACATTGATGAGATTGTTTATATGATACAACCAAAGGACTTCATTTGGAGAGATCCAAAACAAATGATGTGTAAATTAAAGAAATCAATCTATAAGCTTAAGCAGAGGACTTGCTAATGGTATCATAAATTTTATTAGGTCATTGTCTCATCAGGTTTTGAATTAAATGTTGTTGATGATTGTATATACTATGTTACGCTTCGAAGCCGCGAAGTCGCGAAGTCACAATAGTCTCACCGTGTAAATCAACCTATGATAATAACTAACTTCACAATCCCTATCATAAATATAATTTACATAAGGTGTTCACAACTTTTCATTTTGAAATAAACAGTTTAATTAAGAATTAAGCTAAAATTTACATAAGAAGTTAAAACCCTAAGTCATATATATATATATATAATTACATTCATATTGTTTTAAAATCCCAAGAAATTACACATACTACAGTAATCTGCTAACTTATATATCACATATCAATTTATAAACCTTGAAATACTAATAAGACTTGAAAGAACTTGATCGCTCAGTAGGTTGATCCTTAATCCCCTATAGTTTCCGAAAGAAACTAACCTTAAGATAATTGTACCGTAGCATATTAGTTTAGACCTGCAAGAAAATCTATATAGATATGAGTAATCACAACTTAATAAGTTAAGTTGGAGACTTAAGAATGCATAACAAAATACAAACAAAGTTATCAATCAATTAATTATATGCATTACAAAAAGCAAGTGCCATCACATAATATAGTCTAATCCGTCGTGAAATCAAAGTAATTTCGCTTGCTCTAATCCGGGTTTAACAGTTTACATGTTTATACAATAGTTTACAACCAAACCTAAGTTTGTGTAATGGAGACACTAATGTGCTTAAGAACTTAGTTATCACTAGGACTTACTGTGGTAAATATCAACTAAAATGGGTCTTCCGAAATATCGAGGAAATTAGAGAAAAATGGTCCATAGGTGAACAAGAGTAATTGACATGAAGTTGCTCAGAGGATATGACTCACCAACAAACACAACATGACTTAACACCTCACTTGATATGATGTACAAGTTAATGTCAAGATCCACTTGTCACTAATCATGAGCTATTGGGCAAGATTAGATAAGAGTGTATGAAATATGGACTTGGAGAGAGTTGTCTCACAAGAACAGAATATTTAATCTTAATTGTAAGTTTTATGCGGCTTACAAGGAAAATGGACTATTTATAGTAAGTTCCTATGGTAACATTACAAATAAAAAAATTACAAAAAAGTATATAAAAAAAAAGATTCCTAGTACATATAAAAAAGGGTAAAAAGGATAAAAGATAAAAATGGAAAGGTAGTACAATGTTAGATGAGGTGGATAGATGGTAGTGCAACATTGGTCCCATACGAAGATTTTCTGAACACAGCAAGCAAGAGGGATCAAGATGTTGCGGCAATAAAGGAATTGGAATAAGCGAAACGATAGCATGCCGAGAGAAAAATACTCAGTTGGTAACTGAGTTTCTCGTCACTCGGTAGGAACCTATTGATAACAGTTGGTCAAATTACTTGGTACATGATCCTTAGTAAGGGAATGATCGGCAACATCACTACCAAGTGTATAGATCAAAGTATAACAATGTGGGGAGCTCAAAGAGTTCAGCCACATTCCTTTAGTGTAAAGTTTCTCATCATCAGCATATTGCCAAGAGAGGATTCTTCAGGTGAGGGATTAGAGTCCTCGGAGTCTTCAGAGTCGTGCGCAAGTAATGGGATCAATGGTCGGTAGTTCATTAGACACCACTCTCCACATGACTATCTTTTGAACCATTTCCCTCATCTTCATAGTGACCTCTTTGGCTAAGGATGAGGAAAGGACCATTATACTATCCACTACTATCTTTTTCGAAAGTGTCGGTGTTTGGTTAGAAAATCCTAATGATTGCCTGAAGGGTTGCAATGCATATCTAATTAGGGTATTTAGGTTGATTAAACAATTTCGCATCATTCAATTCACATCAGTCATCAAACATAACATAGATTTCAGTACAAAATCAGATATGCAACCACATGCATATATAATTACTTACAAACATAGTTGTATACAATCCTAAGCCTCTGAGTATTTTAAAATAGTACTCCAAAATACGATGAAGTATTAAACTCAACTTACTTGGAATCCTTAATTTGCTCACTAAACTTGTCGTAGGTGGATTTGTCTCTGTGTGTCTTATAATATAAATATGCTTTTAGTATTTATATCTTGATGATATATATATATACTCTAGATTATGATTTAACTTAATTTTCAATATATACATATTATTTATTACCAATTCATTATAGGTTAGTTTAGAATTCGGTTTTGAATCCAATTCCAATTTAGATTCTAAATCAATTCCAACTATGAGTATTATACATAAGTCCTAAGCATGCGTTTCGAACCTTAATGTAAAATTAATCACATTAAGCTCAAGTCTCCCTAGTATCACTTTTGGTCATTATTCGGTTATCTAGTTTACTTGGTACATTCTAATCCTTATTTCTGCACTGAATTTATTCTTGATGTGAGAAAATTTTATATTTTTCATATAATTACCTAAATTTATATTTCCTACCAGATTTATTATATATTATTATATTATCTATTTTAACATATTATTTTGTATTTATTATAATCTCAATTCCACATACTCTTAAAATTACATACATTACTATATAATACCCCTAATAATCACATTTAACACCCTAAATACCACAATTATCATATCACATCAGAAGTGAACATCTTAAAATACTTAATTATACCTTGAATCAATAATTACTCAATTAATCATTAATTAACCCGTAAAATCACCAATTATATATATTTTAAAGGCCTTAAAATCACTTAAAAATTTTGAAAATTCATTGATGAAAAAAGGCTTCATAGCATTGTTTTATATCTCTTAAGTAGTTTACAAAAAAATTTTTAGCCTAAAACTGCACTCTTAAGGCTATTTATTTATAAATTGAAACATATTCGGGTTTACGTAGTTTCTTAAGGATAATATATTTCTAAATATAATTAAACCAAACCAATATTTTTCCTAAATTTAAATACAATAAAGCATCTAAATAATAAAATTCATAATTTTTTAAATAAAATTAATAATTTTAATAAATTACACAAAATCAAGCTAAAATCGAACTCACCTGACTGTTAGGCTTCCGGCCACCAACAATGGCCCTAAGAGTGTTAGCTTATCCAGGTGGTGGGTGTATGGTGTGGTGATGGCAACCACGGTGATTTGGTTCCAGTTGGTTATGGTTCGTGGGTTAGATCCAATTATCTTAATTGCATAGGTTTTTTTATATATTTAAAAAAAAACCCTAATCCTTTCTTATTTTGGTTATCTCTATTTTTTTCACTCTCTCAACTAACCAAATAAGCTTCTAAAGAAATTTGGGTGTTTATAGAGCTTTAGGGGATTTTATTGCATTAATTTGAGTTAACAATTGAGCTTATTTTCTTTCGTTTTGACTTTCTAGTTAGGTTAATTTAATTGGTTCAATTTTTTCTTTCTTCCCCCAACCTATTATGACCTTAATCTAGACACTTCCCTACTTTTTTTATTTTTTAATAATTTTTTTGATTATTTGGTATTTTTCTAACATTTTTCAAGCATTTAAGTCATTTCGCGTATTTTTACTTACACGTAAATATATATGGAGTACAAGTAAATACTCTTAAATATTATTTATGTTAGTTTATAATTTTTAGTCTACGTATAATTTATCTCTAGCGACTCGTTAATTATCAGAACTTATTTTACGCATTTCCGATAAATAATAGATAATATACTTAAAATTTGATATTATAATATTCTACTATTTTATTACTTATTTTTCTAAATTCAAATTTACGGGATCACTTTTACAAATATTTTGAACATTATTATAATAATTTAGGCTCGATCGGATTCTTTAACCGATTGCCCTAAACTTTTCGTACTAAATTAGATTTTATAGTTACAAAGGCTTACATACCATAAATTTAGTAGGAGTAAGCTTATTTTCCTAATTTTTTTTTTATATTGATGACATACTGCTTGCCACTAATGATATGGGTTTATTCTATGAATTAAGATATTTCTATTTAAGAATTTTGAAATGAAAGATTTTGGTGATGCCTCTTTTCTATTAGAAATCTAGATATATTGGGATCACTCTCGATGTATTCTTTGGTCATCACAGAATAGTTATATTAAAAAGGTACTCAAAAGGTTTGGCGTGCAGAATTGCAAACTAGGTGACATCCCCGTAGCTAAAGGAGATAAGTTTAGTCTTGACAAATGCCCTAAGAATGACCTTGAAAGTAAATAAATGGAAAAAGGTCCCTCATGCTTCAATCATAGGAAGTTTAATATATACTCAAGTATGTATGTATTCAGATATTGCATACATTATTGGAGTGTTAGGGAGATATTTGAGTAATCCAAGGATAGATCATTGGAGGACAACCAAGCGAGTCATAAGATACTTATAAAGAACGAAGGATTATATGCTCACATATAAGAAATCAAATTAGTTGGAGGTAGTTGGTTACTCTAATTCTGATTTCATTGGATGTGAAGCTAATAACAGATTACATCAGGTTATATATATTTGTTTACTATAGGAGCAGTTTCTTGGAAAAGGACTAAGCAAAAACTTATAGTTTTTTCCACTATAGCAGTAGAGTCGTTAGAATGTTATGAGGCATCCAATTATAAAATATGGTTGTGGAACTTTATCACTAGGCTACACATTGCAAATATTATTGAAAAACCACTTAGAATATATTGTGATAATAAATCAATAGTACTGTATTCCAATAGTAATAGGAGCTCAATAAAGTCAATAATAGAATATATATATATATATGTTGATATGATTGATGGACCAGATTGCTTGGTGATGTATTTAAGAATGATAGTGAATTTTTTAGTACTCATAAGGTTTATATACATTTTTAAGGTCATACATATAGTCTAAGTGGGATATTATTGGATTTATTTTAATAATATCAGCTTATATGTGTTATTAATAACAATTGTGTAATATGACTATCATATAATATAAAGTCAAATCTAAAGTGATCAAGTAAAATTATGGATTTTAATCTTCTTCGCTTCATATCTTTGGAAGTTTGATTGGACATACATACATGGACCTAAAGTATATTAAAAATATTTCTAGAGAGTATATTCAACATACAAATATGGATCTAAAGTATATTTTAAAATTTTGCCAAGACATTTGGTATATTCTATCTCTTAACTACTTGAAAATGAGACCACAAACATAATGTGATTAACCAAAATAGGGAAAATCAAAATACAGATTAAAAAAATAACTTAAAATTTTTAAGTAAATTCCTTCATGGTTTGATAAGTCTTTTTGAATAAAACCCTATTAACTTTCTCATTCACTTTATAGCTACAAACCTCCTATCACTCACATTGCTATTCTCTTTCTCACCAAAAGTTTCCTCAGGAAAATTAAAATCTCTTACTACTTCAACCTCTCATATGTTCTTCATTTTTCCTCCGAATTAAAAACAGTAAGTTGCATTGTAATCCTTTAAAAAAGCACTTCACAACCATACTGTTTTGAATAGGTCAAAGTTTAGTTTTAGTAGCTAAACACGTGGTACAATATATGAAAACACATGCGTATACTTTATATGAATTTATATATACAATTCGCTAATGTATTCTAATGCGACGTCATAATACTACATCATTCCATAATGTTGTAATAATGTGTGAACATAAGTAATTATATATATATTATGAGCATATCGTGGAGTACCGTATATATATATATATTATATTCAAATATGTAAAGATCAAACCAATTATCTAAAAAAAAAAAAAAACTATAGAATATTTGATTCTTATAAACTACCCATTTTTATTTATAATTTCCGACTACCATATTTTAGCAATTTTGACATAAACTTAATTTTAGGCTTGTCAGGTATTAAAAATATCATCTTAACATGTTTTTGACGTTAGAATAGCAGTAAAAACATCCAAAAACCAAATCAACCTCCCCTCATACCACCATTTGATTACAAGTATTTTCACCCGATACTTACTTGGACTTGATTTTAGCATCAACTGGGGTTCAAAGACAATATGCTATTTGAATTGTATTACCAAAATACGAGCATTTAATTTTCATATCACCAACGTTACAGCTTTTAATTGCATAGCAAAACTAGATTTTTAATTTCATATTTCACGCGATTTACCAGTTAGCTCTAATTCCAACATACCTTGCACTTTAGCTTATAAAGCTAAATCAGGTAATTTTCTAAACATTTGTCTTAAAATGTAATTATACTTTTAAACATAAATATTGCAGCCCATCACTCTAAATTATACAAGATAATTGACCTTACTCTCGTTCTTTGCTAAAATGGAGAAGGATGGTGCTTCAACAAGCTTGATGTGTCCCTAGAAGTAGTAGCGAATGATGGTGCTACCTTCCTTCTCCCTTCTTTTTTTCACTTTCTTTAAGTTTTCCTTTAAGCTGATATAGATTGTTGTTGCTATGTCCTATCTTTGATAAGTTGAGAGTGAGAGTAAGATAAATCAATCCTCTGATGTATACTAAAGGTAGCAGTGGAGGGGAGTGCATTCAAATGTTTTGTTTTCGTTAGCTTCTTTGGTGGATAAGGAACCTACGCCTCTAATTTCCCTACACTTTTCCCCCTAATATTTATATGCTTAAGTTGACATTCTTTTAGATCCAATATTGCTATTATGTCCAAAGGGCATAACCGAATGCAAGGTGATGGTTTCTAAATGCTTAAGTCAATTGTTAACGAATGTAAAGTACATAAGAAAACAACTTGAATAATACAACATAAAACATAGATATGTACCAATTCGAAAAGAATTTTAGCAAGAAGAGACAAATTAAAAAAAAAAATAAAAGATACAAAACCAAGTCTAAGTAATACAAACAAAAAAGCTAAGAGAAGTGAGAGTGTTAGCAAAAGAAAGACAGTTTTATCAAGATATTTAATAGAGTCAAAGATAAGCGGATAATTTGCAGATGGTCTAGAGAAGTTCACCAAAAATCATGGAAACATGTGTAATATATAAATAAGTAGAGAGTAGAATATTTTACTAGGAAAATTTTATGGGAAAAAAGAATTTTTCTTTTTAAAAAAATATTTTCTGTGAAAAGAGTAATTTCTTTAATTTCATCTCTTATGCTTTATTTTCTTTTCGTGAATTAATAATCCTAATGTTATAGGAATTACATGAAATTTGTACCGAATAACCAAATCAATATCTACATGATGGCTAGATAACCGTATGTAAGAAAAAAAAAAAGTTCTTACCATATGAAAGTGAAAACTATAAAAAACATGGAGAACTTTTTGTTTAGAAAATTCAAATGTTATTACTATTATTTGGGTAAAAATAAAAGTTATTACCACTAACTTATTTTAATATTTGGTATATAAGTATTTATAGGTAATTTTCATAGATTTTTAATAATCATTTGTAAGAGGAACCTTAGGACACCAAAAGAGAGCCAAAAGCTTTAGTATCATTAGAAGATTAATACCATAAAAGGTAAATAAAAATCATATATAACAAAATCGAATTTAAGATTTATCTTAGTTAGCAGTTTAGAGGAAATGACACTGTTGAATCCTATTGCTCAAAAGAAAACTTACTTAAAAGGTAGGTAAAAATTAATATGCTACTAATTCTATGAAAGACGGATAGAAATAAAACATAATTGTCAAATGTGAGAGGAGCCTTAAGACAACAAAAGAGAGCCAAAGGTTTTAAGAAGATTAATATCATAAAAGGTAAATGGAAATCTTACATCATAAAATTAAATTTTAGATTTACCTTAGTTGACAGTTTAGAGAAAATGATGATATTGAATACAGTGACTCAAAAGAAAATCTGCTTAAAAGGTAAGTAAAAATTAATATACCATTAATTCTATGTGAGACATATAAAAATTAAATATAATAAAATTAGATTTTATACTTACCTTTATTATTAGTTTAACGAAAAACATAGTAGGAAATAATAGATAATAGCATACAGAACGGAATGATATATTTTATTGGTAAACATTGGCATGAGAGGGACGGTTTGATAGCATGAAGATATAGATAATGCTATGGATTTTAAATAGCCTTAATTTAATTTTAGACAGTTGATCTCCATTCTCTGTTAACGTTGGCATGGAAATACTCTGGAGGCATGAGCACAGTTTGATGGCATAGAAGACGTGGATAGTACTACGCCGCATGCTGAGATTTTAAACAGTCATATGATCATATTGAGCAGCTCATCTCTTTACACGTAGAAATGGATTTAATAAACGTGGGAAATATATAATAAGTATAATATCAGTGGGAGTGGAAAAAACTATTTGCTTAATATTAATAGATATAATCATTCTTTCTTTTATATTTAAAAAATTAATTTTTTTCCCGGCCCTCCTCTCTCCCCCCCGCCACCCCCCCCCCCCCCGGCCCCACCGCTAAATCCGTCCAAGGCCTGCTACTGTTCTCACAACACTGCACTGTCTGTTACACATCTCTCCTCTTCTGTTTTGTCTTTTCACCTAGTATTCTGTACTCCGAAAAAGTGAAGCCCGTGATTTGATTTGGGGTTGCAATCCTAAAATGGTACTTCTTGAGGTATCTTCTCCTACACCTACATTTACTCATGGAAATGCAATCTGGGGTTGTGTATATCATGCAAAAACTCCATTGAAATACGTAAAGATGAGACCTTTCGAAGCTTCAAGTGGTTGTGGTAGTGTTAATGGGTTTCCGTCTTTTCTTCCTAAAGAAGTGGAGAGGATCAAAGACCCATTTGCCCGTAAGTTGGCACAGAGAATAGAGAGGCTTCCTGTGCATGTAACACACTCTTTTTCTCGTTCTTTTCCCTTCTTTTTAGATCTCATTTTGCACTTGCTCAGTTTCGTATGAAGCAGAGCAAGACAAGTGACTTATCATGTCTAGTAGTGAATCTTTTCTCCTATTGTACAGCTATTTTTTAGCGTAATATTACTCGTGCCCAACGCGCATTGCATTGACATGACCCTGGGTAGTTCTAAACATGGACCTCCTCAATCTAGATCCTGTTAGAGTAGGATAACCGTGGACCCTATAGGATCATGCAGACCAGTTTATAGCTAAGAAAATCCGCAGGAAGTATTTATAACTTTTAGACGCATACTAGTGATAGTGAGTACTTAGTGTTTTAACGTATTAAAATTTTACCGCTGCCAGCGTAGTACTAATCCATGTACGTGCTGTATTAGTATTAATGAAGCTTTTCTCAGCTTTAAGAGGTACATGGTGTTGTTGGTTGATAATGTTAGCGGCAAATTGTCCTGGAATTTTTCTTTTAATTTTTTTTTATAATTTGGTGCTTTTTATGGGAACTCTAGCCTGTGAGTACCTCCAGTCAGTGGTTGTAATTACTTCAAGTGGAAAAAAGTCTATTCTAGTCGAGGAAACTAGTTTCCAATTTAAAGGAGAAGTCATTTTCCCATTTCTAATAGGCATTATTTGTTTTAACATGTCATTCCACTGTTTCATACTGCTTACCATAACCATTTTCAGTTGCCACCGTAGTATTTGAGAGTTATAAATAGTGAATGTTGACGAATTTCGAAAGAAGCTTTCAATACAGTTTCTATGAAACAAAGGCACCTTGATGTACCTTGATTGTGAGAGAACGAAAAACATGCAACTATTTCTTACCATTAAACCTGGGGCGGCAGGCCACCACCTCATGAGTGAATTCTTCCGAAAAAATTGTGTCTTCCACAGTGAATTTCCTTTTTTGATGGTTGCATTCAAAAATCAGACAGCTAAATATGATGACATTTCTAAAAAAAAAAAAAAAAAAAAGCATGACGAAGTACTCATTGAATTATATCTTGGTTTCTCTATAGTTGATTTTATGAAATCATGAGCTCCAATGAACTTATGTGATTTGTAGGATGGAGTCAGACTGCTCCTTTTGTCATTGGCTTTCGTGCTTCCCAAAATGCAATTACAGGCTTTCCTCTGGGAAAAAAATATGCCTGATTACTTGTCCTACCATGTAGTCAGTTGGCTGTTAACCCATTTATTTGGTGCTTGCTAAGTTTGATTTGTTTATACTGGTGCAGCAGTGGTTGCATTTTGGAACACTACTGTATATGAAAACAACTAGTTCCCCGGGGGGGGGGGGCCGTGGAGGCGTGTGTGTCGGGGTGGGGAAGGAAAAACTGAACGTGTAAATTAACATCTAAAATTTTTGAAAATTCAAACATAAATGTCTTTTGAGTGTTGCCTAAACCTTTTGGTTTTACAATTCAGTGCTTCAAATCAAAGTTTCAAACATACAAGGCTAGTGTTTCAATCAGCCTTTGAAAGACAATCTCGACTCTCTCTCTCTCTTCCAGGGTCTCTTCAGTATATTTCATCTTTTACATGAGAAAATGGAAATATGCTGAATTATGTTGTCCATTGACACGTATTATGTATGACCCTGCAGGATACTGTCTCACCAGTTTGGCTTTGCCATTTGCTCTATTCTAGGTTTGACATGTGTGGTACTTGGTCTAGAATTGATAATTTCTGCACTACATATGCACTTCATGGTTAGGAAACACAGTAGTGGTCTTAGTTTCGAGAGACCTCTGGCTGTCCAAACTATAGTGTAACAATAGCATGCGTTGATATATTTATTTATTTAAATCCATTGAGTCTATAATCTTGGATGCAGAGCTGTAATGGCATCGTTGGTATATGGTAATTGTACTACTTCCTTAGAGCTAATGGGAACTTTGGTTTAAATTCTTGTAATACTAACATTTGCAGATTGGATCCTCCAATATGTGCATAATGAGTAGTTGCGTGAAGCCAACCATACTAAATGAGAGCAGTCCAGTGGTTCTACTACACTGCTTTGACAGGTTTATAAAGTGGAAATCCTTTTGGTGATCCCAGGTATTTTTCTTCCTATTACTAACATGTAATCCTTATTTCATTTGTCTTAGCTCTTGTTTAGAGTGGAGATGTGCATATCCTTTGCTTGAGGAACAGGGTCTGGAAGCCTGGGCTGTTGATGTACTTGGATGGGGATTTTCTGATTTAGGTACCTGCATCAACTTTGCAAATATTAGCATTTGATTTATATATTAGCCAGAGTCAAAATTCCTGTTCTGGCTCTGTTGTTGCTTTCGCTTTATTTTGGGAGCTTCTATGCATATTCGATTCATTTTTATCAACTTTTACTACTGTTACTAGAAAAGCTACCATCTTGCAGCATTTCATCAAAGCGAGATCACCTTTATCAGGTAGATATCTGGTTTCAATGTTACACTCTGTATAGCTCTTTCATACATCGATCACTTACTGTACCTAATCTGTATTTATTATGATTACATTTTATGCTCTATTGTTAGTATGTTATTCTCTTCTTTTATAAGTACATGTAAATATTATAAAATTTTTTAATTATGTGTACATTAGCTGTGGAAGTCCCATATTAAGAAGCCAATTACATTGGTTGGACCAAGCCTTGGTGCTGCTGCAGCAATAGATTTCACTGTCAATCACTCAGAAGCTGTAAGTAATTTCCTTGATTCTAATGCTTGTAACATTGATATTCTATGCATGTATTGGTTGCACGTATGGGGAAATCCATCTACCCTAGACTAATTTTTTCCACCAATGGATGCTAAATCTTCCCATATCTGGAAACTTGCAAATCCAACCAATGAATACACATACATGCAAAGCTACAATGTGTTTTGATATTTTTGGATAAGTCGGTCATGAGAATATAAATCTCCCTTCTGTAAGTATTCTAGTGACTAATCGTACATGACAGTGGAATGAGCACCACAAACATGAGCTACTATAAGTTATTGTTATTTCGTTGCCATATAATTTGTTTTTTCTCTTGCATGAGATAATCTCTGAGTTATATGAAACTTATATGAAATCAAAGTGCAATCTCCCTATTTGTTCACCAGATCTATCCTTAATTTTGCGAAGTGCACGTTGAATGTAGTTATCATTGTGCGAAAAATTAGTTGCATGATGATCCTAAATATTGGCCCTTGATTCTCGAGTATGTAAATTATATTCCTCTACATCATTTATTGTTTCCTTATTTACTAAATGATAATTACTCTCTTTTTTGTTGAGTGTGATCCTGAATGTCAACTCTTTGTGCCATCCAATGGAGAAATTTTTAATGAATACTAAGCCTATATATTTGACTCAAACATCTCTATGAATTTCTAAAAAATATGTAATTCAATTGTCTTTTTTAATTTTCCTTCTTGTCTATTGATAAGCCACATTAAAATACTAAATTGTATTATTAGTTCAAGGATAGTCTGGGTCAGATTCCATGATTCTAAAAGATATTCTGCATATAAGTGGCTGTTCTTTGGCTTGTGATTGTGGCAACTCTGTACTTTCACACATTTCTATGGTTGTCATGGGGAATTATTTTGTATTTGGTAGGTTGAAAAGCTGATTTTGATCAATCCAAGTGTGTATGCAGAAGGTGTAGGACTTTTGGCTGAGTTGCCTAGAATGCTTGCCTATGCTGGGGTAAGTTCTCAAAAATCTAAATCTAATGTTTTTGTGGGGAGGATAGATGTAAAATAGTTTTTTCAAACTAAACTTATTATATAAATGTGGACCAAATAATCTCATGATTTAATTTTGCGCAGACTTATATTATCTTTATCAGATATCAACTCAATCTGATCAGACATGACTTTTATTAATTTGTTGAGAATCCACATTTTCTCTTCACATGTCCTCTCTTTCAACTTTAGTTTTTCAATGTAACATGCATAATATGGAGTTGAAACTGAAACCAACTTTACCCTTCAGTCTTGCTAAAAATGGTGGGAGGATCTGCAAATTTCATGTGTGAGTGATAGAGAGAGAACCAGGATATTTGTTATTTTTCTGATGATGTGCAAAAGGGTATTGATCCCAGAATCATGCACTGGGTGTTCCTTGGCTTCCATTTGTTATCTGAAGATAGAGTTCTACCCTTTTGACAGCAGAACACTGATCAGTGATTGCACGTCTTTGGTGCTGTTATTGTTTTTGTTTTTCAATGTTAACCTTCCTTGCTAGAGCTTGTTGTAGGGTTCTTTTCTGGCATAAGTCTCTTTTAGAAGTACATAAATACAAGGGTTAGTGATGTAGGGTTGGCCACCATACAACAACATCAAGACTCAAGCCACAGAGTTAACACTAGTAGAGAAGCCAAACTTTGCACAGACAGGACATATGGCAAATGTAAGGATCATTCTGTCGCTAACAAGATAGGATGCCCCAACTGCAAATAATTAAAGCTTGAGTGAAAAGGGAAGCAATGCCACTGAAAAGCCTGCTCCTAAAGCATGGCCCTTGTTCTGTTTAGGATTACTAATGTAACACCATTTTGGTGAGCCCCAAGGGGGCTGGCAGCAGAAATTGAAGAGTAGACTGTGTATTTCATCTTTCGTGGAAGGCAAGGACCAAGGAGGTCTAACTACTTGTTGAGTAGAAAAAAATGTACAGCTTGGAGCTATTTTATTGTGCTGATGACAGAAGCAACAGTAAAATAACTTGTGGCAAGATCGTATTTAGCTGTTTGGTTCTGTGGCTTTCAGTAACTGATTTGCATTTGCAGCCTATACCTGAATTTAATAATGTTATTGATAGAAAACCTGAAACATATACCCAAGTGTTCGTTGGTTAAGGTCTCCAGAACTGTCCTGACAAATTGCATCAGGCCCCAAATTCAAACCCCTAAAGTCCCACTTCTTGAGTTTATTCGTGAGTGCAAGGTTGACTAGCCTCTGCATTCACCTTGTTGGGCTACGTTTATGTCCTCAGAGGTAGCTGCTCAAATTGTGGATGTGCCTTTTTGTTACTGAAAAAGAAAAGAAAACATAAATTGAGGATAGAGTGGGTGGGCTCATTTTATTGCAGAATTCATCACTCTTCTAATAGCCAAAAGGAAAGGAAAGGGAACATGTTATAACAATAAAAATAATGAAGCCTTCTTTGTTGGAACATCTTGTATGGTTTCTAGTTGTCTCCTTTCTTCTGGATTTTTTTTTTTTTTTTCCAATACTAAAATATGTGGGTGGTGAAATAATCAGGTTTCCTTCTTGAAAAGCATCCCACTACGCCTTTATGCCAACATTAAGGCCTTTTATGGAGCTTCAATTGCTACGACCTATGATTGGACCAATGTAAGACTTGCATTCTTTTGACAGATTTATTGATTAGACTCAAGAAGATGATATCTCCTTAATAGCTGATGCAGATTTTCTTTAATGCATGTTACTTTATATCTCTTGCTTGGAGTTCTGCTAAATCCCTCTTACTTAAATTGTGTTCCGTTGAACCTTTTAGGTGGGTCGTTTACATTGTCTAATGCCTTGGTGGGAAGATGCAACTGTTAGTTTCATGTTAAGTGGGGGTTATAATGTCATTGACCTGATAAAGGAGGTAAACTTCTCCCTTATTTCAATGTTCTTAGTTGTAAGTGTTAAACAATAAAGATAATGGTTTATACCATATCTACGAGCTTAAACTTTTAGATCAGTTGGTTGTGGTATCACTTATGATAGTAAGATGGCATTAATTTAAACAAACGGTATCTTTATCTCCGATTTTACCATGTGATGTGGGTATCTAGGAGTGCTTCCTTGTCCTGTTATTTTCCTTTCTGGGCCAGATATCTTTATTAATTAACATTAGCTAACTCATTGCATTAATTAGGATTAGTTTGTTTACTTCCCGCATATGGGCATTGACACCATAACCAATTTAAGCTGAGGAGCAAGTTAATAGATATAGGCATGGCATCATCTTTCTTCTTTAGTTCTCATGATCTTCTGTAATAGTACAAAGATTAAGCTAAAGATATAGGTTTTGTTTGGTATTTATCCATTGATATTAAGTACTTGCATGTGTTCTCTGAGATTTTCCTGAAATATGTTTGGCTTCGTTTGCAATCCCTCAAGACTCAAAGATATACTGAGAATGTTAAAAGGAAACAATTCTTCTTGAGATTCAAACACTGGCCTTAAAAGAGGGAATTCATCAAGAATCTTCAATTTTATTATACTAGGTCGATTTGCAAGAACTACTGCTAATATCTGGCTGTAGTGTTATCTCTCTTTGTAACCGAGAGCAGGAAACCTGTGAAGGGACAGAATTCAGTAGTATCACAACTGGGAAGAAAATATGAAATGCTGCCACCATGTTCTTGCATCTGACATAGAATTTCTGCAGGTGAAACAGAAAGTGCTCATTATCCATGGTGAGCATGACAGGATAGTCAGCAAGAAACTCTCAGTGGTTAGTTATCTACTTGAATCGCTTCACATTAACATTAAAACTATCTAGGTGAAAATCATTATTCCATTGCATCTCTACTATGAATCAATGGTACTCATATTCACTTTTTCCCCTGGACTATTTCCTGTCGAATTTATACCTCACTTACTCCACCATGAAGTATATTTCAACGAGCTTTGTTGTTTTCTGGTTGTGAACCGTGCAAATATGTGAAATAAGTTGTTTTACGTTCTTCTGAAATTTCTATAGCCATTAAAAAGTTGGTTTAGAAAAATAAACTCATATGATCAGATCAGCAAAATGCCCGAGCATCGCCGATAATATTGATGTTGGGCTGTTTCTTTCTCCCATCTTTCCCCCAGCCTGCTATAGCTACGGCTTCTATGCAATTAAACTAAACGACCAATCCTTAATATTACTCCTTTTTCAACTCTTCTGTATTCACTTTGTATGCATGCTGACCATAAAAATTGCAGAGGCTTCACTGTGAGCTGCAAAGCGCAATCTGGCGGCAGGTATCGGATTCCGGCCATCTCCCTCACGTTGAAGAGCCTCATGCTGTTGCCCGGATGATAGCAGATTTTGCTCGACATGGTTACTGTTGATCAAACTTGTTGCTTCTTATACATATATTTACACATATTAGTTTAGGAATACATTTTGAGTCAATTAAGCTGAAGGTAGCATCTAAAAACTCAAATATATATATATATAGAATTATTCGAGACTAATTTCATAATTATATAATATTAAAGTGGGACACCACACTTAGGTTTCTTACATAGTTATTTCTATTTAAATATTATAATGATTTAATTAATTTAATAGAATTTACGTAAGTATAACTTCAAATAACTACTTCCTACTTTTAATACCAGGTTGTTTGATTATCTCTTACTCTCAATCTCCATCCACTTCCACCAACCGCTCCTGTCATCACATTAGATGCTATATAATTTCAATACGGTTTTTTAGTGTTGGTATAGATTTTGTACGTGCATCACCGGTTCGGGTTTGTTAGTATAATGGTTAAATTCGTATATGCTGTGGCTAGTTGATTGGATATTTTATCTTTCGGAAAAATGATTTGGGAATCGAAGACATAACCGAAAAAGCGAGCCTGCATAAATAATGGAAAGCTGTGAAAGATAGCGATGTGGGCATCTTCTGTTTGATGAATGCAAATACATGTCAAATGTTGCTGGCTCATGCAACTCAACCACGAACTGACCGTATAAAAATTATATTGTTTTTCTTTTTCGTTTTGAAGGTGGTACAGGTTGACCCGTCGATTTAGTACGTTTGTTTATTTTTTAATTAAATTAATTAATGGACTTAAAAACGAGAGATTTGTTTCGTTCATGTTTAAAAGTTAGACAATCCAAAATATAAAAATAAAGTTAAGAGGAACCTGGTATCGAAATTAATAAATATTATATAATTATAAATTATATAGAATAATTATCAAAATACTATCGATATATCGTATATTAAGTATGTGATATTACTATTTTTTCTTATATTATACAAATAATAATGTCGCATCAATATAATAATGGCATTTTGGTAATTTTTTTTATATGATTTGTAATTATCTAATTTTTTTTAAAGATCTATAAACATGCATTATATCCAAACCTATTAGAAGAACTATAAAACCTTAAATGTTGAATTTGTACTTCCCCCTCTCGTATTCGACATATTCAAGGACGCTGGAATGTATACAAGTATAAAGATTTGTATTTTATTATTTTGATGACTAGAGTACATGTACAAAATATTGTATAAATACAATGTTTGTAGTGTAAGATACAAAAAGACTATTATATCCTTTTATTATTGTAATAAGGCCTATTATATATATTTAATACGTTCCCTCAATCTCATGTTACTAATACTAGCGTAAGATTGTTATAGTGATCTATAAATAATGCTATGGAGAGATTCTTAATAAGTGTGTTTGCACGCTAATAATGAGTCGATACATATTGAATAAGGATTTGATCAGTGGTAATTCATTTATGCATAAATTGATAATTAATATTAATATGTTGGATGTGATTGTGGTGAATGGGATTACCATTCATGTAAATAGCACCAAAATTATCACAACGCAAGCAAGATGAGAGGTGGGTGAATGGGAACTTTTAGCACACAAATAAGGTGAGAAATCCAAGTAGATTCAGCTTCTACATAAGTTATGGCTTGGTATTCTGCTTCAATGGAGCTTTTAGAAAGATGCACAAGTGGTAGTAAGCTCATCCATGGAAATGGAGCTTATACCATTATAGCTGCCCCCTTCGAGCAAATAACATAGCGTGGCGTGTACGTATCAAACTTTTATTGACTTTTAGCAACTTCTATGCTTACATATTGAAGGGCAAGGGCATCCTAAAATTTGCCTATATTTGTCTTTATCCGTGGTGGTAATAAAATACGACAGAGTAAAAGACCAATCACAAACAACAACGATGAAAAGGATCTAAACTAATTGCACGTTGGTTCTTCATTGGATCAGTTCTACAGAAAATGTTACCTTCTATAGAAAGCACAGCTTTGTAGCACAGGAAAACCCAATCATTCATCAAAACACCAAATAGAAATGGATAAAGCCAAGAAGAAGATGACAATGTTATGAATAAGACAAAAAACCAAAGAGATGACAGATTCCTCAAACCAGACCAGAACCAAAATTGTTGCATACAAAAGACGCCACTTTATGTGCATTGAATTCTCAGTCTTTATCCAAGAACATCCTAGAAAAACTCATGAATTGATGTGTAAGTGATCATAGTCGTTGAAATTTGTGGATTGAACACCCAGTAAAAATGACTAGACCTCATGTCATAGCCATTCCTTATCCTGCTCAAGGCCATGTTATCCCCTTGCTGGAACTTTCGCAATGCCTGGTTAATTTCGGCTTCAAAATCACATTTGTCAACACGGAGTTCAACCATGATCGCGTTATGAAAGCAATGGCTGACAAGGCCTGCCTTGGAGATAACATTCGATTGGTTCCGATCCCGGATGGTTTGGAACAAGAGGAAGACAGGAATGAGTTGGGAAAGCTATCAACAGCAATTTTCCAGGTCATGCCGGGAAATCTAGAGCAGATAATAAACAACATCAATGAGGAAGACGATGATAAGATCACGTGTGTTATTGCCGATGAGAGCATGGGATGGGCGTTTGAGGTTGCAGAGAAGTTGAACATTGCAAAAGCTGCATTCTGGCCTGCATCTGCTGCATTGTTAGTCTCAGGATTTAGCATTCCTAAACTGATCGAGGACAGAATCATCGACCATGATGGTGAGTAACCTTCCAAATTCAACAGTTTTTTCCCCTTGAATTTGTCTAACTACATTATATCCGAATTGACATATCGTATTTCAGGAACGGTGATTAAAAAAGAGATGTTTCAATTGGCACCAGACATGCTTGCCATGGATCCAGCAAACCTGGTTTGGGCCTGCATTGGAGACTCGGTTACGCAGAAAATTATCTTCAATGTTATGGTTAATAACAACAGAACTGTAAAACTAGCAGATTGGGTGGTCTGCAATTCATCACTTTGTCTGGAGCCCGCAGCATTCAGTTTTGCCCCAGGAATCCTACCAATAGGCCCTCTTTTGGCAAGCAACCGACTTGGTAATTCTGCAGGTTACTTCTGGCCAGAAGATTCAAACTCTCTAAAATGGCTAGACCAACAAGCCCCTCAATCTGTTATCTATGTTGCCTTTGGCAGCTTCACGGTTTTTGACCAAATCCAGTTCCAGGAACTTGCTCTAGGGCTTGAAATTTCTAATAAGCCATTCCTATGGGTTGTCAGGCCAGATATTGCTAATGATACCGATGATTTCTACCCGGAGGGGTATCTAAAAAGGGTTGCTTCTAGGGGAAAATTGGTGGGTTGGGCACCCCAGCAGAAAGTTCTATCACATCCTTCCATTGCTTGCTTTATAAGCCATTGCGGCTGGAACTCCACATTGGAAGGCGTCGGTAACGGGGTCCCTCTTTTATGCTGGCCTTATTTTGCAGATCAGTTTCTCAACCAGAGCTATATCTGTGATGCCTGGCGAACGGGACTGAAGCTTGATCGCGATGAGAAGGGGATCATCACAAGAGAGGAAATCAAGCAAAAGGTTGATCAATTGCTTAGTGATGAGAAATTCAGTAGCATAGCTTCGCAGCTTAAGAGCAAGGTCATGGGTGGTGTCCAGAAAGATGGTGAATCCTACAAAAATTTCGATAGTTTTGTTGAGTGGCTGAAAGCGTTGTAAGATGTTTCCTACAATTAAGGAAGTTACTGGAAAAGTGATCTTTGATTATAAAAATCAGAAGTTCTTATGCCTTTTGATAACTCAATACCAATTAATTAAACATGGTATCTTTTCACCTAAAATATAGGGACAATGTCAAAATTATCACATAAATTTTCTGTGCTTTTCTATTTGAAGTCTGAAGTTCAAACTCACTGAATTTCTTACCCGATTTTAACTTGTCAAATTTACTACTTCACCCTTAACTGATGAACATTTGTGATATCATCATTCTAAAGTTACTGGAGGTAGTAAATATGACAAGTAAAAGTTTGATTAAGTATCAATAACTTTAAGTGTTAGTAGTTTTAAACTTGAAATGTAAAATTAAAAAAATATTCAAAGTTCGGATAGTATTCTTGACATCATCCCAAAAATATATGTCAATACATTAAATGGAACATAATTTATTGATACAGACGAATCTTTATATTGATATCCACACTGCTCAGTTGAAAAGATGTATTCTTTAATATGATATATTTGTCAAGTATTGCAATTCATCTAAAAGTTTTGATTATAAAAAAGTTGTTTTACAATTATACTCTTTCATAATGATATTATGTATCATGCAGAAAATATAGATTGTCAAAGGGAAAAAAAAAAAATTGAATTGTGACGATACGTTTATACGTTCAGGTTATTTATTTGTAATCTGCGATGTACTTGTTAGGAATTTAATTGGTTTATCATAAAAAGCTAAATTTAGTGAATGAACTGTTGTTCCATGTGAATGAAAACAATTTAAATAAATAAAAATAGATACAATGTTTTCTTATCCAAGCATGCAATCATGACCAATCAAGTTTCAATTAAATGGCTATGAGACTTCAAATGGGATCTTCTTTTTTTTTTTTTTTTGCTTACAAATACATATTTAGAAAGATCAATAAGATTGGAGCTGAAATAATCAAAATCACTACTTTTTGGAGCCATTAACAATGCTTTAGCGAATCACAGCTCCAGCAAAAACTCAAATTCGAGATCATCTTCTTTGTGTCAAACTCCAGGCAATTGACCTTAAGATGGATACACTTCAGATTCTCTGATCATGCCAGTAATGGCAGCGGATGCTGGAAACATGGATGAAAAAGAGCACCATTGCAATGTTGGTCAGGCTGGTGATTGCAGAAGGTACGAGAAGACATGAAATTAACATAGACTTTGGTGGTGTTGTGGAATCAAATCTTGCTGCTGTCATCTTCTTTCAACTAAAATACAGATAAGGACTTAAAAGCAGTAGGGAATCACATCAATACTGTAGGGATTGCCGCAGAGGATAAATCTTCTAGGATAAACAAAAGTCCTAGAATGGCTAATGCCTGCATTATGTTTTGTCTCTAGCCAGTTCAACTGATAGTAAAACACAATGCATAAACGTCTTGTATTGACAACAATGTATGAGAAGACAAACGAAAGAAGATCAGAACTACAATGTCAAAAAGGACCCGAGGTAATTTTTCGTCAGTTTCATCACTAATCATTTCAATGAAAACACAAAAAGAATAATAGTAGGGTTATTAAAAGTTCACTCAGCATAGTTTTGGTCGACAGATTTGGAGGGATCCTTTCCAATTCAATTATAAGGACATTAACTAAAGCCAACAAACGAATGACAGGCAGAAAGGATAAACCAAATATATGTTGGCATTGGTTTCTCAACCTATAGCCAAGATCAGCCTATAAGAACTCTTGACCCTATGTGAAGAAATCATCAGGCATTGGCAAGTACTCACAGTTTTTGAAAACGATGAGAAGCCCACATGTTATAGCCATCCCTTTCCCTGCACAAGGCCATGTTATTCCCTTGCTGGAAATTTCACAATGCCTTGTTGATTATGGCTTCAAAATCACATTCATCAACACAGATATCAACCATGAACGCGTCATGAAAGCAATGGCCTGTAACCACCGGCTTGGAGAGAAGATTCATCTGGTTTCAATCCCAGATGGGTTGGAAGCATGGGAAGATAGGAATGATTTGGGAAAGCTATGTACATCAATCCTTCAGATAATGCCTGGAAAGTTAGAGGAGCTAATAAATGATATCAATAGACAAGAAGAAGATAAAATCACTTGTGTTATTGCTGATGAGAGTATGGGATGGGCCCTTGAAGTTGCTGATAAGTTGAATATCGCAAAAGCTGCATTCTGGCCTGCATGTGCCGCATTGTTGGCCACAGGATTTTGCATTCCAAAATTGATTGATGATGGAATCATCAATGTTGACGGTAAGTAAACTTCCTGCTTCAACAATTCTTCTCCCACCCAAATTTGACTACTACATGTCGATTGACATTTCTTGTTCCAGGAACACCAATTAAGAAGGAGATGTTTCAATTGGCCCCAGGCATGCCTCCCATGGACCCTGCAAACCTAGCATGGGCCTGCTTTGATGACTTGGTCGTACAAAGAATAGCTTTCAACTTTATGTTTGGTAACAACAGAACAGCGAAATTAGCAGATTGGGTGGTTTGCAATTCATCATATTGTCTAGAGCCAGGGACATTCAACTTTGTTCCTAGAATCCTACCAGTAGGCCCTCTTTTGGCAAGCAACCGGCTTGGCAGTCCTGCAGGAAGCTTCTGGCCCGAAGACTTGAACTGCTTAAAATGGCTTGACCAACAACCTCCTCGCTCTGTAGTCTATGTTGCTTTTGGCAGCTTCACAGTTTTCAACCAAATCCAGTTCCAGGAACTTGCTCTAGGACTTGAACTTTCAAACAGACCATTCCTATGGGTTGTCAGGCCAGATATCGCTAGCAATACCAATGAAATCTATCCAGAAGGGTATCTAAACAGAGTTGCTTTAAAGGGAAAGTTGGTGGGTTGGGCACCCCAACAGAAAGTTCTGTCTCATCCTTCCGTTGCTTGCTTCTTAAGCCATTGTGGTTGGAATTCCACAATGGAAGGTGTGAGCAATGGGATCCCTTTCTTATGCTGGCCTTATTTTGCAGACCAATTCCTCAACCAGAGTTACATCTGCGATATTTGGGAAACAGGATTGAGATTTGTTCACAATGAAAGTGGGATCATCACGAGAGGAGAAATCAAGTACAAAATGGATCAGTTGCTTGATGATGAGAAATTCAGTAGCAGAGCCTTGGAGCTTAGCAGTAAGGTCATGAGTAGTGTCAAGGAAGACGGCGAATCTCATGGAAATTTCAGCAACTTTGTTGAGTGGATGAAAGCATTATAAGATCCTTCTCGATGGTCATATATAAAAGATCATGCTAATGCATATAGGTTTCATTTGTATTACGTACTTGCATATGTTCTCTCAGATTTTCCAAAAATATGTTTTGCTTTGTTTGCAATACCTCAAGACTCAAGGACATACTTAGAATGTTAAGAGAAAAAGTGAAACAATTCTTCTTGAGAATCTTTTTCAAATCCTGGCCTAAATCACTCCTCAAGAATCTTTGATTTTGTTATATGAGATCAATTAGCGAGAACTGCTGCTAATAAGAGCAGGAAAACTGTGAATGGACACAATCTATTAGTAACAAACAGGAAAGAAGATACGAAATGCCTGACATGGAATTTGTGCTTCATATTTTTCAGGTGAAATAGAAAGTGCATATTATCCACGATTGAGCATGACGGGATAGTTCTCTACTCGAATTGCCTCACATTGAAATTAGTCTATCTAGGTGGAAATCATTATTTCATTGCATCTCCACTATGAATTGACAGTACTCATTCACTCCTTCCTCTAGAATACTTTCTATCAAATTTATACCTCATAGTCCACTATCATCGTTGAAACATCAAAATGTGTATCATGTTGAATAATCTTTGAGGCGCTTTATGACACCAATCACTTCAAAGGATTTCTTTTCCTAAAAATATTTTCTAATCGAACCCTTATGATATCAAGCCATACAATATGGAGGGACAACAAAAATGGAATTCCTTGAAGAAGAATCTGTGAGAGATGGGCTGACAGATAAAGTGCTCTCTGAAGAAATGGAATTCCCTTAAGAAATGGTAGAAGGCACTTCTTTCTTTCTTTTCCTATTTACTGTGTCATTAAAAAAAAAAAAAAAAAGAAACGAGTCAAGCCCGTTTGTTTAAAAAATAAGTGATTTTCAACCGTGAAATTTTAACTTGATTGGACAGTTTTCAAATAGCTCGTTAATATGAGCTTTCCAACCATAATAACTTTGCAGTTATAAAAAGTAGACAGATATAATACTACGTGGTAATATGTAGTCCGAGACTCTGTTAAAAAAAAAAAGTCCATATTTTGAGGCTAAGCAACGTCGACCTCACAATTTATGGCTATCTTAAAGTTTCCACCGAGTCCATGTAGTCCCAGAAAATGAAATGGATTTTATATCTAAATAAGCTTAAATGCATACGATTATGTGAGTTTCCATTGATTCGATGCTTCGTGTACATTTGGGTAGCAGATATGAGTCCTGATTCATTTTCTGGAGAAAATTCTATGTTCTTTTCCTTCATTTTTGTTAAAGAGAATGAGAGTTTTGTCCATTTCAGATATAAATTGTTCAACAAGCAGGAGTTGGCAAAATATGCATAATGCCTGCATTGCGTTTTGTCTCTACGCAGTTTAACTGATAATGAAACACAATGCAGAAAAGTCCTGTATCGACTACAATGTATGAAAGGACAAAAACAAGAAGATAAGAACTAGAATGTAGAAAAGGACCTGAGCCAATCGTTCAGTTGTTCATTACTAGTTGAAAATTCCACTCGCATATTTTCGGGCAATGAATTTGAAGGGATCCTTGTGAATTCAAGTATAAGGACCACAGTCAGAACTAAACATAGAGGATAAAGCCAACAATGGAATGACAAGCAAAATGGATAAACCAAACATGTGGTGCAGAAGAATTCACCATTTATGTGCGCTGGCTTCTCAGCCTATCGCCCGGATTAGCCTATAAGAACTCATGAGACCCAGCGAAGAAATCATCAGGCAATTGTATTCAATCAAAGTTTTGAAATGCGATGGGAATCCAGCATGTTATAGCAATCCCGTATCCAGCACAAGGCCATGTAATTCCCTTGCTGGAAATTTCGCAACGCCTTGTCAATTTTGGCTTCAAAATCACATTCGTCAACACAGATTTCAACCAAGAACGTGTCAAGAAAGCAATGACGAATAAAGATTGGCTTGGAGATAAGATTCGTCTGGTTTCAATCCCGGATGGGTTGGAAGCATGGGAAGATAGGAATGATTTGGGAAAGCTATGTACGTCAATCCTTCAGGTAATGCCAGGGAAGCTAGAGGAGCTTATAAATGATATCAATAAACAAGAAGAAGATAAAATCACTTGTGTTATCGCTGATGAGGTAATGGGATGGGCCCTTGAAGTTGCTGATAAGTTGAAAATCACGAAAGTTGCATTCTGGCCTGCATGCGCAGCACTGTTGGCCACAGTATTTTGCATTCCGAAATTGATTGACGACAGAATCATTGACACTGATGGTGAGTAACCTTCCTAGTTCAACAATTATTCTCCCGCCCAAACTTGACTACTTCATGTGGATTGACATTTCTTGTTCCAGGAACACCAATTAAGAAGGAGGTGTTTCAATTGGGGCCAGGCATGCCTTCCATGGATCCTGCAAACCTAGCATGGTTCTGCTTTGATGACTTGGTTGTACGAAAAATAGTTTTCAACTTTGCAGTTAATAACAACAGAACGGCAAAATTAGCAGATTGGGTGGTTTGCAATTCATCACGTTGTTTGGAGCCAGGGACATTCGACTTTGCTCCTAGAATCCTACCAATTGGCCCACTTTTGGCAAGCAACCGGCTCGGCAGTCCTGCAGGTTGCTTCTGGCCTGAAGACTTTAATTGCTTAAAATGGCTTGACCTACAACCTCCTTGCTCCGTAGTCTATGTTGCCTTTGGCAGTTTCACTATTTTCAACAAAATCCAATTCCAGGAGCTTGCTTTAGGACTCGAACTTTCAAACAGACCATTCCTATGGGTTGTCCGGCCAGATATCACTAGCAATGCCGATGATTTTTACCCAGAGGGGTATCTAAACAGAGTTTCTTCAAAGGGAAAGATAGTGGGTTGGGCACCCCAACAGAAAGTTCTGTCTCATCCATCCATTGCTTGCTTCTTAAGCCATTGTGGCTGGAATTCCACAATGGAAGGTGTAAGCAGTGGGCTCCCTTTCTTGTGCTGGCCTTATTTTGCAGATCAATTCCTCAACCAGAGTTACATCTGTGATATTTGGGAAACGGGACTGGCATTTGTTCGCAATGAAAGTGGGATCATCATGAGAGGAGAAATCAAGTACAAAATGGATCAGTTGCTTGATGATGAGAAATTCAGTAGCAGAGCTTTAGAGCTTTGCGGTAAGGTCATGAGTAGTGTCAAGGAAGACGGTGAATCTCACAGAAATTTCAGCAACTTTGTTGAGTGGATGAAAGCATTATGACTTCCCTTTCTGGAGTAATATTTACATGTACCATGATCTTTCCTCTGAATTATTGTCCATTCTTTGTTTATCTCTTGAATTTGTTATAAGTAAGCTATAACATTTGATGTTGATGATTATTCACATGTTAGTAGATTCAAAAGATAGTGGAATAACATTGTCTTACATGAATTAATAAATCCTAACAACTTATTCAGTAACGAAAAGATAAGCAGGAACATAAGATAAACTATATTTGGAAAGGCTTAACTATGATGGGTGACTCTTCCATGAACAAATTCTGATAACCGACTCTTTCGTGACTAGTAAGCCAATAGAAAACAGCTCAACCTCAGTCTTAAATCAGATAATTGGGAAAAATAACATTTTTATTATTTTTTATTATTTTCTGTTAAAGAAGGGATATAAATTAGTAAGAATTCAACCAGAGAAAAGCTAAAATAACATTTCATACAGTAAAGTTTGGAATTTTGACTGAACCAGAATCATGTGAAACTAACATTTTTATTTAGGACCATGTTAAAATCATTGTCTATATTTTGTGTGCTTTTTCTTGTAATTCTATTCATATTTAATCGAACTTCTTCTTATCAGGATACTATTTCAGCTCTCATCATTTATAGCTAGTCTTTGACAGGTGAGTGTTGGTATGTAATCTTCCTAAAGACACTGGATATGGTAAAAATTTAATAAGTAAAAGGTACGACATTTAACAATTTGCAAAGGTTGCAATAATCGTGATCGTTATCCCTTTATATTTCTGAATAGCAAAGAAAATGGACTGGCATTTTCTTGAATCTGTCTTTTGAGTTTGGAGAAGGTGCAAGGGTTAAATGATGGAAAGTAAAGAGGAGAAGAAGATAAGCAGCTATAAACAGGGCATGCCACAGCTGTATTGGGCTATATGAGTTAGCTAACCATTGCTGCAACAATTATATTGGTTCTAAGATAAAGGAGATGAATCCATGTCAACAGAGGTCCAAAGGAGAGTACTGGGGTTTGCAATTTGGTGAAGGGATGAAGATGAACTTGTCAAAGCTAAGCTCACTTGGTTTTCAAGTTGAGTTCACCAGGCTATGAAGCATTAAATATGAATAAGAATGGAAGTAAACAAACCATCAAAAGTCACACGAGACAACGGTTGTTATAGCAAATTAATTGGGCCAATCCAATCAATTATGATACAAGTTACTCTTATGTTCACTTTTATTGACCTTGTGGAACTACTATATTAGATAAATCCTTGCTTCCACTTGCCATAGTGTTTCAAGAAGAAACTGTTGCTTTTCTAATACTGTCAGCGGAACTAGCTTCATCTACTAAATTGTCAATTCATAAAAACCCACTCCTTATTAGGAAAATAAATGTCAAGAAATTTAGCATATCATTATTATAATTCAACCTGATTGTTCACTAGATCTATCTCTAATTTTAAAAAGTTTAGGTTGAATGTACTTATCATTCTAGGAAAAATTAGCTGCAAGATGATCCTGAATATTGGCCATTGATTCTTGAGTATCTAAATACATCTTTTATTGATTCCTTATTTAATAAATGATAATTAATCTCCTTCTTGTTGAACATGATCCTGAATATCAACTTTTGTGCCATCAAATGGAGCAACTTGTGACCAATACTAAGTCTATATATTTGACTCAAACATCTCTATGAATTTCTCAAGCACATGTATTTCAGTTATCTTTTTGCATCTTCTATCCTGTTTATTGATAAGCCACCTTAACATACTAAAATGTATTATTAGTTGAAGGATAGTTTAGGTCAGATATCACAATTCTAAATGATATTCTGCATATAAAGAGGCTGTTCTTTTTGTGGCAACTCTGTACCTTCAAATGTTTCTATGGTTTTTATGAGGATTCATTCTGTATTTGGAAGGTTGAAACTTGAAAAGCTGATTTTGATCAATTTAAGTGTGTATGCAGAATCATTACCAAAAAAAAGTGTGTATCCAGAAGATGCAGGGCTTCTAGCTGAGTTGCCTAGAATGGTTGCCTATGCTGGGGTAGTTCTCAAAATTTTCGATCCTTTTGTGTGTGTGGGGGGGGGGGGGTGGGGGGGGGACGGTACTCACAACATTTGTATATCAGAAACCACCAACAATTTACCTTTCTTAGGTTCCTCTTCGACTACACAATTCATATTGAAAAGGAGTGGGGATCTCATTCTAATGCAAACATCTAAGTGTTTATTTTGAAAAGACTCTTCATTCTTAAGCAAACACATATTCTCAATATGCCCTAGATGAGCACAAGTGCATCAAAACTCAGATAATAGCTCATGCTTGAAAGAAATCCACACATAGTTACCATTAGAGTATTGCAACCATAACACAATAACTAAAGAAGAGGACATATTAAAAGCAATTTTAACTTGAAGGAATCTCACTTAATAGCATAAACATCCTCAACCTCAATCACCCTACCCACCTTTGATCCAAAAACTGTTACATTTCTTGAAGCTAACATATGTTGACTTAATATCTTGAAGTTTTTTGTTAACAACCATCTTCTAATAACTATAGGGAACACCAACATTAACCAAGGTTTGAAAGCAAAAAAATTTTTAGCACATCCTTCAACGAGAATTTCGATAAGAAAAAGATTTTTTTGTAGATGGGAGACCTTAACTTTACACAACCTATCCCATGTACAAGATTAAATTTTTATAATCACTTTCCTCAACACTAGAGTATCTACAACCACTTTGCTAACCAAATATATTCTAGTTGCAGTTAAAATAGTTTTCAGGTATCGAATGTCCAACACTAATTCACCAACTCATTGATCACTAGAAGATCTTGCCTTATTTAAATCTAATAAGAGCAAAAGAAGACATAACAAACTTAGAAAAATAAATCGGAGATATAGATAGTTGAAAACAATAAGTAAATAGATAAACCTTGGCTTATTAAACTTATGATGCGATAACAGTAGACAAATTGAACTGATAACAACAAAGTTAGATGATAAGACAAAAGTTAAATTGTGTAACAAGGAAAACATATGAGAAATTGATAGAAAAATGTAAACTAAACAACTTAGAAGATACAAAAGTAGGAAACATGACCAAACAAATAGGCTAACTACAATGTGGGAAATGACTCCAAAAGGAGAGAACTACTCTCAACAAAGAGAGAAATTTTCCTCCGTGATATTTTAACAGTAACTAATTTAGCATCTTTGATCATACTCATATGTTACAAAAGAGTGATGTTTCAATTATAATTTGATGATGTTTAAAAGTCACATATAGTTGGTTATCAATGGTTTTAACTGTTTAAACAAAAGTTTGGTTATAAGTATGTCTTTTTTTTTTTTTAAGTACTACAATGACATGTAATGGACTTTATTATATATATACACACATACACATACATACATGCATGCATGTATCCATAAAAACAAGGCAATTTTATAAGAGAAGATAAAAGATACACCATCATCATATATAAGAAATCATCTTTTGATCCAATAGTATCAATCTATGACAATACATTTGGACACACTAGATATATTGGCTAAGCCATTGGCGCTTAGTTGTCAAAATCAGGATTCAACTGTTCCTTTAGAC